>CM052446.1:7714935-7734616 GCA_028533085.1 Varecia variegata | reverse complement strand
TTACTCAGCTATAAGAAATAACGATGATACAACATCTCTTTGGTTCTCCTGGGGAGAGTTGGAACCCATTCTATTAAGTGAAGTATCCCAAGAATGGAAAAATAAGCACCACATGTACTCACCAGAAAATTGGTTTCCCTGATCAACACCTGGGTGCACATTTGGGAATGATACCAATTGGGTGTTGGACAGAGGTGGGAGGAGGGGATGGGTGTATATCTACATGATGAGAGCGAAGCGAACTGTCAGGGGAATGGACATGCTTGAAGATCTGACTCGGGGTGTTGGGGGTAGGGGAGGGGACGGGTGTTTACCTACATGATGAGTGCGATGTGCACTGTTGGGGGAATGGACACCCTTGAGGCTCAGTCTCAGGGGGTTGGGAGGGGCATGGGCAATATACTTAACCAGAACTGTTGTACCCCCATAATAAGCTATAATAAATAAAATAAAACAAAACAAAAAAAGAAATTTAAATAAATACATTCAAAAATTAAAAAAAAAATATTAGAATCTGTTTCCTTAATGAAATCACACAGAAAATACATAGTCAGACAATTGGGATAGAAATGGTGTAATGTTCAAGGATAAAATTTTTTTCTGGGACCCTGGGCAATCCTAGGTAACACGGCTTAACCTGTCATAAATATTAACCCAAGAAGAAATCTTCCTTAATATCATGGAATATATTTTAAAGATTCTTATGTGATTTAAATAAAAAAAAATAGTGATTGGGAGCAGACTATGAATAATTTCATTTTATATATTTTTAATCATCAAAACATTGCATTTAGCCTTTTTCTACAGGAATTGTTTATATCAAAAAATTATTTGGGAGAATTTTTTTTTTTTTTTGGTCCTCTCGTGCTGATAAGAACTTCCAGATTCTTAAATGGGATTACTTAGTCAGAGAGCATAGTCAGGATGGAAAGACAGGGTGTTAACCATTATGGAAGTCGGCTCTCACCAATTCCATGGAACCAGACTCTATGCTCAATTTAGGGACAGGTGGCTACATAGTTTGGGCCTGAAAGTCCTGTCAAACCAGAAAAGGGAAGTAATTGACTTTTTCTGATACCTCTCACGATGCCACTGCCCAGAGCTTAAATCAAATTTGGTTGTTAACATTATTGCAAAGAAAAAAGTGGTTTCACATACAAACTTCTTCAAACTCATATGCATCAGCTTGTTGAGTTCAAGGTGCTCTCTGGACAGCACTCAGAAGTCATAACCCTGTGCAGAGAGGAGGCTGGAAGCTCTGTCATTGTAGGAACAGTTATGGAAATGGGAGCAGATAAGTCTTTGGGGACTTTATTTGCCATTGTATTCAACGATTTGAATAGCTCCAATATGGAAACAAGATTAAATTTCTTTTGCACAGGAGAAACAAGAGAAAGATAGATTTGGCTCAATAGTAAGAAGAATATGAAAAGGTCATGTAGCATATTGGAAAAAGCACAGGAATTTTCTTCAGAACACTTGATTCTGAGGTAGAACCTGGTCCTGCTGCTGCCTTCCTGTGAAGTTTAGCTGCTTAATCTCTCTTAAATTCATTTCTTAAAATGTTAGGTGAGGAAAATGTTGTCTATCTTTTAGATTTGGGTAGGATAAAATTACTGAAAGATAAAGCACTTAGCATGCACACTTACGTTAGGGAGGAGTACTCAAGAGATTAGCATAGACTGTGCAGCCTTATTCCAGGAATGGCAAATTCAAAAGGGCAATAAACCTATAAAATTGCTTCCAACTCAGGAACTTTATAAAAATGTAAATATCTACCATGTCCCCCATAAGACATTGAGAGATTCACATAAGTATAATGAGTTGAATAAGTTTCCTCAGTCTAAGTTTTAGGAACTTGAAGGGGGGAGAGAGAGAGAGAGAGAGAGAGAGAGAGAGAAAGGAAAGGAAAGGAAAGGAAAGGAAAGGAAAGGAAAGGAAAGGAAAGGAAAGGAAAGGAAGGAAGGAAGGAAGGAGAGAGAGAAAGAAAAGAAAAGAGAAAAGGAAAGAAAAGAAGGAAGGAAAAGAAAGGAAAGAAAGAAAGACGAGGAGTTCGGAAAATATCACAGTCTTGCAATATGAAAAATAGAGACATTTATTATATTAAAAATGGCTGGATACTTTCCTGACTGCCTATAGATAGATAGATAGACTGATTGATTATATCTGTATGCATTATATATAACACTAATGTGTACATTTTAATGTTACCTTCTGGGAACAATTCCTTAGCCTGTGTGAATGGCTACAATCTGAGAACCAACTCTGGTTAGTAAGAAAGTGCTGCAGGTGTGTAAATTCTTGAATGAAACATTTGGCAGTGAGCAGAAGACACAAGAGGAACAGAAGTCTTTCTGTTTGTGTTGAACTTTCTAAGCAAGCTGCTCCCAAATGGGCATCCTCTGGAAGTAGTGAGCTTCCTACCATGGGTGCGTGCTGGAGTTAGTTAAAAATCAGTTGAGCAATTCTTGGAAGGGGAGGTTGCAAATTGTTTTCACATATAGACTGGATAATTAAAGTAAAATGGAATTTAAAATTTCCTCTCTACCACTATTCTATTCCACTGCCGGACTTCAAAACCTGCAAGAGTAGCGAAGGATCTGTGACTAATCACGCTTAACACTGAGGAAATCCTCAGATAGGCTTGGCAATGGAGACAGAAAACAATTTCCTGAAGAATGGCTTTGCCGCCTAGGTAAACACAACCCAATTTCTCCTCTTTGCAAATGAAGAGAAATGGAGTGAAAGGCTTTCAGGCAGATGTCCCAGTGGAAGATGTGGTTTTGTACCATTCTGGGGAAATGACACCACAGGGAACCCGCAGAACAGGAGCCAGCATTCACCTTCTTCCCCAGCAATGAAAGGAGTGGGAGCTCCAGTAATTACCTGGTAGCTCCCAGGCAGGGAGTGCGGCCCCTCTGCTGCCCAACACCAATGGTGGGCTTATTCCGGTGCACGTCTCAAGAAAAGGATTTCAACTCCAAATCCCAAGAGTTAGGAATAAAAGGAAAATGAGAAAAGCAGAACAGTAGAAGTCAGAACAAAGTAAAATAAAGAGGTAATTTGAGGAAATAACAGCAATATGAAAATCTTTCAACATAGGATTGTGTAGCATCACCTGTGGGCAGGATAAGGCCAGGTGGACAGTTCTTACAATGCTTTATGTTTTTCTTTTTTTTAGACTAAAACTTAGTAACTCATTAAGAAATCCTGGATCATAAGGCAAAGTAGAAAGAATATATGTCAGTTCTAGTCCTATCACTTAAACGGAGCTACTGTTCATCTTTGGGTAATTCTCTCCCACTCGTTATTTTCAGTATAAGAATTTTTAATTGAAAATAGTTTTAGTAGCCAATTTTATATTTAATATTCATATAAATCCAGAATATTTATCTTGGCTATTATAAGCCCTTCTATAACACAATTTAATAACTACATAATAGTCCTTAAATAGATATACATTAACTTATTCTTCCATCTTCCTGTTTTTGGACAATGAAGTTTACTTCCATTATATTTACTATCCAACAATTTAAAAATCACATTTTTGTTCACAGATTTTTTTCTTTAAGTTATACTACTAATAAGGTAATTATTGGGTATGAGTGTAATCAAGGTTTTGATCTATAGTTGCAATGAGTTTTCCAATTGTGTTCAGATAAGCAAATACAGTGCCAAGGCAGGCTTCTGGTAGTTACTGTAACCTTCCCTTCAGGATAAGGTCTGCGAATTAGCCATTAATTTGTCTCCCGAGAAAGAGAACATATAGCACTTTGCAGAAAGCTGCTAATTAATCCTCTCAACTCCCTAGTGGGAGAGGGAGGTAGAAATGTCTCCACTGCACTGTTGACTAAGAAATGTTGTTAGTGGATGTGACAGACACCAATTCAAATTGCACAGATGTGGGAGAGCCCTCCTGCTAGATGATTATGATTTCTGCTAAAAATGACCCCACTGGCTCTAGAGGTTTCCTGGAAGATTCTGGGCTGCTGCGTCTGCCACATCTGATGTCTCTCTGTTGGGGAACATATGAGAACCCTTAGTTCAAGTTTAGGATTCTACTCTCACCCTCATGTCTTCTCCATAATCTTTTTGTGCATGACTTCTCTACCATTTCAGAGCAATAATGGATTTACATAGTCTTTGAGATGATGTTTAAAAATCGTGTGTCCAATTTCCCTTCAGATTTTGCTTCCATTTGACTGTGGGTATCACCAGATGCCTCCAGTCTTGTTCCTTAGTCTTCATAGTAGCTAACACTGATTTCAACATTGGCTCAGGATTTCCTTTTAGATGTCATATTCTTATAAGACAGGATAGCCCCATGCAGCCCTGACAGGGTTCAGGTCTTTTTGTTTATTTTGTTTTTGTAATTTTTATTTGTTTGCTTTGCTTTGCTTTTTATTTGGAAGTAATTCCAAACTTACTGAAAAGTTACAAAAATAAAAGCAGTTCAAAAAACACCTACATAGCCTTTTCCCAGACTCAGATATTAATAATATTTACCCTATTTGCTTTATCATTTTCTATCTATTATATAATCTATTGATCAATATATAACTTTTTTTCCTGATCCGTGAATGCTATTTTCTCTAAATATTTTAATGTGTGTTTCCTCCCAGGTCCTATCAGTGTACATGGTGAAGCATCAAATTAACAACCAGAGGGACATCCCTTGATAAAAAATGGCCCCTTGGTATATAATATGCCCTGGGCTCCTATTTCATGCATTTGGAGATAAGCTTTCTTCCAGATGCCTACTATTACCTATAAGGGTCATAAGTTATACCTTCATGAGCTTCCCTTTATCTGTAGCGCTTTTTTCCAATTTCTATTCCTCCTTCATATGACAATTTCAGTTACTAAAAATACTTACTTACGTTTCAAAGCTCAGTTTAAATATCCCATTCTTGAGACTTTCTTTGAACTTTGCCCTGGAAGAAATTTCCTTCATATCAGCTCATCTCATATTTCACTTTCCTGTGTGTTCTTTTCTATCAGATGATGATCTTCCCAAAAGACAGGGACTATGTAGTATAATATCATTTTCCTTTTTTCTAGCAATTAGTATAGTGAGTGGCATTTTTTAGGCACCCAAAAACACTTTGAAACATAGTAATGTAAGTCATGTGTCTTTATTCATTTACATTGTTATTACTTATTTTTTTAATCTTTTACTTTACTTCTCTTAGTGATTATTACTTGCTTCATTTAATACCCCTTAATTCAGCTCTTACTCTCAGCAAGCTGTTATGACAGTTGCTTGAGTGGGAACTTATATCAGTTAGGAATGATTTTTGCTGCAACACAAGGAAACCTATAGTTTAGACACCTGGATGTAGGTGATTTAGTCTTTGGTGCATTGGATTGTTGATATCATCCAGTTCTCGGGCTTATTCTGTTTTTTCACTCTGCCATCCGCAGGATAGCTACTGTAGCTCCAAGCATCACATTTTTATATAACTATATTTAATGAAGAAAAGAAAGAGTCTTGGTAAAAGAGGATTTCTTTTCACTGGAAGAAAATAATTTTCCAGAAATCTTCCAGAGGACTTTTTTCATTCTAGTCTAACTTTTGCTAGAACCGGCTCACATAAACATCCTTAGTGGCAGGAAGAGTTAAAAACGTAAGTACCAGGCATAGGAGAATAATTTTTTTATAATTGTGTAAAACAATTATTAATCATGTCTGGACTGGGCCTGTCATCATCATAAACAAAACCAAGTTTCTGTTAGCAAAGAAGGGGAAGCTAAATTCTTAGATAGCAAGATCGAGTTCTATGACATAGTCACAAATCAATAGACCATTTAGGAAGCCAATTCAAAACACGAATGTGCCAATAGAGTTGGGAGGGTGAAAAGCAGACAAGAGTAACACCATTAATCAGTCCCTGGAGGGTGAGAAGAGAGGGGACAGAGGCATTGCACAGGGATAATTAGTATTAGTGAAGTCCAACAAGGATTTGAAGTGAGGCCCAGGAATCTAGAGGTGAAAACCTTCAGCTGTCTGAGCATCAGCAGCAAGTCAGCAGGGTGGCATTTACCAAGGTTAGGATTCATAACCAGCTTATCCAGAGTCTGTACCATGGGCCACCCTTTCCACAGAGGTCATTAGGAAAGTGGAGGCTGTAGCAGAGGTTGAGAGAGGGGCAATTCGGACTTAATGTATCAATATGAACCATGCATTTTCAAGAAGAGATTGTAGTGGTTGGTGTCTCCCAAGCCCATCTGACCACAGATCCTTTTGTCCACAGAGATGCTCATAAGGTTACTTTAGCCAAAAACAATTTGGTAAGTGTTGTCCTAAATGGTGAAAGGAGAACTGGCAAGAAAAATTGTGGGAGCCCAATCCTAGAAAAAAGAACCTTGATTTTTAGTCATAATATTAAGAAAGATACAAAAACACTGGTAACAAAACAAAGTTCAGTGATCAGAACTTGGGCACGATGAGAAAATGGTGGTCATAAAGTCCAACTGGTCATAAAATCCAACTGGTCAATTAGACATTAGCAGTACGGCTGTTTGATATTGTTTCATCTGAGTGCTGGAGTAGGAATCAGGTAGATACCCTAAATCATACAAGGAGCTTCCCAAGAATGAGCCATGTTCAAGGTCAAAGTGGAGTTATTTTTCCTTTGGAAGAGGTGGTGCATTGCAGAGGGTGTTCAGTCATGATTGGGACATAAATTTAAAGCAGGATCATGGAGAATAGGAAAGGAAAAACAAGTCACAAAGCAAGGCTTGACAACATATATGTACACTTGTGTTATGTATGCAGGACATGCATGTATATATGTATGTATGTATTACACAGAAAAATAAATCCCTGGAGTCTTTTTATTTATTATCCTTTTTGTGATTTTCAGATGTTTATAAGTGATTAAAAATAACATGTCTAGATTCAGGATAATTTGTGTGATACATAACGAAAAGCTCAAATGTCAGCATTTTTAGGCATCCCATGAAACAGACCCAGAAGAGAGTCAATGCTTCTTCCCCAATATTTAAAAAACCCTTATTTGGAGAAATACATTCAGGAAGTCTGGCAGAAACCTATCTCATGATCTAAAAACATGATCGATCATTAATCTGTAGAAAGTCCTTTGGAGAAATTGTAAGGAACCAATAAAATATAACAGTACATATTTCATACTCAATCAACACATCTTTAATCAGTTATTTGTCTTCAACATGCAGAGCAGATGACAGGTGATACAGTGTTATATGTTATAGTGCTACATTGTTATAAATTGCAGGGGGTAGAAAACAAGACAAGCAATCAGAGGCACTTTCTATAAATGTCCGTTGAGATGAGTAAAGAAGAGGGAGATGGTTATAACCTGCTCTGTTGGGCCCTGGGAGAGTGACTGAGTATTGATTAGTTTGAACTGATCTAGAACATTCTTTCTAACAATTAACAAAATTAGAAAGAAAAGTTTCATCTTTGGAATTTATAAAGATCATCATAAAATTACTTAAAAAGACCTGAACCTAACTAGCATTATATGAAACAAATTCTGATAAGTTCAGAGACACAAATCTTAGGAGACTAGGATAGTGCATCACACCTCTCCCTTTCTGGAGTCTCTTACTATCATTTTTCATTGACCTTCTGTCTTCTCTTTTGTCCCAAGATTTCTATTCTATCTCACATTTTCCTTGCATCAGGACCCATGTATTTATTTGAAAGGTTCTCTCCTCATAATCTAAAGGCTCAAGGTTGACTAAATTTTTAAATTTCCAGTGACCTAAAATTCAAGAACTTTTGTGCTGCTTTAGCTGCTTTTGTTATTTTTGGATTCTGTGGGAATACACGTCCATGCTGGAGTTGCTAGGTGTTTCCCATTTCCTGGAAGAGGCTTGTTCCTGTCCTCTGAGGTGGCTGTAGGGCTGAGGCAGGATTCGTGGTCTCCATTTGGTGGGGAAAATGCCCCTTCATGGCTGAGCGTTATCTTTCCTTATAGACTGAATTGTTTCCTGTCATTATTGTCTGTCTGTCCTCAACATGCACACCCTGTTCCCCCTACACACACACACACACACACACACACACACACACACGGCAGAAGTTGAGTAAAAATTTTTACATTGAAACAACAGACTATACATCAATAGTATTACTTGTAATGTAACATGAACATTACAAAATAAAGCTAAGATTTTCTCTTCTTCTTTCCCTTACTTTCTCAAACAATTTGGTCCTAAAACCATAAGATGGAGCAGGACAAATTCTATGTTCAGGATGGTTGTAGGTATGTGTGTGTGTTGGTGGGGGTGAGTTATTATGAACTAGGGTTGGCTATTGGAGCCCAAATGGGAGGAAAATGTCCTAGTGCAGGTTGTCCGAGATGAAGTGGGTGAGGGAGGCTTAGCACAGAATGTCAAAGGTCCAGGCAGAATGGGGGAACCTCCATGGGGAAAAAGGTCATGGCAACAATGGAAGATTGGTTGTATAGAGAAATAATGATCCATAAATAAATATATGAAGGGTGATGAGAGCCATGTTTCTCCCTGAAGGAGAAGTTAATTACCAATAAAAATAAGGAAGAAACTAGGATGAACCTTGTGGTGTGGGATTGGAATTGCCACCATTGATCTAAACTCATGGTTTTAAATATATACAGATACATATATATAAATATATATGATATAAATATGTGTGTATGTGTGCATATGTGAGTGTTAGTGGGTGCATTCCTTAGTCCTGTCAATTCAGAGAGCCTGGGAGCAGTGACACTCCAGATATTGTCTTCTAAATACGACTCTCTGGCTGGCCGTGGTGGCTCATGCCTCTAGTCCTAGTACTCTGGAAGGCCGAGGCGGGAGGGTGGCTTGAGGCCAGGACTTCGACACCAGACTGAGCAAGAGCAAAACCCAGTCTCTACTAAAAATAGAAAAATTAGCCAGGCGTGGTGGTGCGTACCTGTAGTCCCAGCTACTTGGGAGGCTGAGGCAGGAGATTGCTTGAGTCCAGGAGTTTGAGGTTGCTGTGAGCTAGGCTGACACCACAGCACTCTAGCGCGGGCAACAGAGTGAGACTCTGTCTCAAATAAATAAATACTATTCTCCGAAAGAAACCAGAATGCCTTGGAGAAATGACTGGTTTGCAAGTATAAGAAAAGCCTGGAATGTCTTTTTGTACCAGAAAGCAAAGAAGTTCTCCAAAAATGATAAGGATTCCACATATAAGTGAGATCATGCAATATTTTTTCTTTCTGTGTCTGGCTTATTGCATTTAGCATAATGTCCTCCAGGATCATCCATGTTGTGGCAAATGTCAGAATTTCTTCCTTTTAAGACTAAATAATATTCCATTGTGTGTGTACACATATATATATATATATACACATATACATATACATATATATATTCCTTAGTTTCTTTACAGAATCCTTGACAGTCACTCACGTTGTTTCCATGTCTCAGCTATCATAAATAATGCTGCAGAGAACATGGGAGTGAAGATATCTTTACGATGTGCTAATTTTATTGATTTCATTTCCTTTGTGTATATACCCAGAGGAGGGATTACTGGGTCATGTGAATGTCCTATTTTTAATTTCTTTAGGAACATCCGTACTGTTCTGCATAATGGCTGTGCCAGTCTACGTTCCTCCCAACAGTGCCCATGGGTGCCCTTTTCTTCACACCATCAACAATACCTGTTTCTTGTGGGTTTTTTTTTCTCTTTCTTTGAAATAGAGAAAACAACAGTGGTTACTAGGGATAGAGTGGGGGACAGGAAATGAGGGATGTAGATTAAAGGATATAAAGTAGCAAATATGTAGGATGAATAAGTCGGGATTTTTGCTAAATGAATAGATTACAACTGTTCCTACCTACCACGGGGCTTGTGGAGGGGTGGGTAACTATGTGAGATGATGGATATGTAAATCTGTTTCACTGTAACAACCATTTTAATACCTTATAACTTTATATTGTATACCTTAAATATACAATATGATATACACAATACATATACACAATAAAATTGATTTTTAAAAACCTGATGAATGCATACGAAAAGGACACATAAGCCTACTTAAATGGTCTCCCACTGGCCAGATTTTGGACACATTCAGCATTATAATAAATAATGATAGTAAAAGATTGTAGCTCATTGAAAAAAAAATAAGAAAAATGAATCCATTCTGATATAAATGAATCGATAAATAGGATAAATATTTAATGAGGAACAGGATATTTACATAGTTTCAGAGTGCCTTTTAACAAAATACTTATTAATTACAATAGGAAAGAGTAAATTTGTAGTGGAGATGCCTGCAATACACCATTTTAATCAAGTAATCACAGTGAACATCATTAGCTGTGGGACAAATTCTATAGGAGGTAATCAGAAAAATACGACATCGCATGTATAATGTATAATCTGAATCTAATCATGAGGGAACCTCAGGAAAATCCAAATTGAGAGACGTTCCACAAAATATCAGTCCTGTAATCTTCAAAAATGTCAGTGTCATGAAAGTCAAGGAAAGACTGAAGAAATGCCTCAAACTGAAGGAAACTAAAGAATATGACAGCTAAGTGCAATGCTTACTTCTGACCCAGAATCTTTTGTCACAAAGGACATTACTGGGACAACTGGTGAAACTTGAATGCAGCCCGAGGATTACCTGGTAGCAATGTAGCAAAGTTAATTTCCCAATTTCGATATTTATATTTACGGCCATGTATGAAAACGGCCTTTGTGGGAAATACACACTAGAGTACTTAGGGTAGTGGAGCATCAAGTCAGTACTTTATTGTCAAAATTTTCAGGAAAAAACATTCCTTGTACTGCACTGGAAACTTCCCTGTAAGTTTAGGGTTGCTTTAAAATTATCGAATAAAACTGGACAGGAAGGGGAGAAAAGAAACACAGCTGGATCAGGTGCACACCTCACGTGCGAGTGCCATTCCTGGATGAAGTGCGCTTGCTACACAGGCTGCCAGTGCAATTTCTTCGTAAAGGCTAATAGTAGCAACACACCCATTTTCTATGCCAGGTGCAAAGGCAAAATTGATTATTCTATGTAGATTACATCTAGACTGGAGACTTCAAATTAGTCTAAGCAAAGTATAATTAGGTGGACTTAATTTTGGAGTTTGGTTCTGTTCTAAATGTAAGTTTTCTCATGAAAATGTTAATAAAACATCATATTTCACTCTGTCCTTGGAAATGTATTTGTTATCTTTAAAATGCTCACTGTTACAGGCAATTATTTTTAACACAGCCTTGCATTTGCCTGGTTTGACTGGAGGCTGAAGTGAATTGTGACTAATGCCCCAGCCTGTGTTCCCAAATTCTGGCAAGGACTGGATCTCATTCATTGCTGTGAAGGACTTCTTGCCAGACACCTGAGATCTGAGCCTCCGAAATCACACTCCAAGGGATTCCTGAAATCATATTTATTTTTAAAAATGTTATATCATACAGCCACTAACTTGGTGAGCCTGTCAAAGTGAAATCTTTTACTTTAAACATCCTTTCAATTCTGTTATTTCCACATGAAAAGATCAATTGGATAATCTACTACCCAGTGTTTCTTTCTGTATGAAAAGTTTACACTGACCACGGGATACCATTGTTTTAATCTCTTCGTGTTGTATAACAAAATTCCTTAGACTGGGCAATTTATAAACAACAGAAATTTGTTTCTCTCAGTTTTGAAGGCTGGGAAGTCCAAGATCAAGGTGCCAACAGATTCAGTGTCTGATGAGGGCTCTCTGCTTCATAGATCGTGACTTCTTGCTGTGTCTTCATGTGGTGGGAGCAGCAAAGGGGCTCCCTTTTTTTTAAGGGTACTAATCCCTGTTTTTTAAGGGTACTAATCCCATTTGTGACAGCAGAGCCCTCATGAACTAACTGACTCCAAAAGGCTCCACCTTGGGGTTTAGGTTTCCACATATGAGTTTTGGAGGGGCACAAACGTTCAGACCATAGCAACTATTTACTCATGCAAAGAGCAAATCTGATGATTGTGAAGCCTGTAATCACCGCACTTGGCCAGTTGCAATCACTGTGTAAAGACAATGAGTAATTTAGCTGGAAGCATGTTTGGGTTGACATTTCTCTTTTATTTTTTGTTGAAATTATTCAAAGCTCCCAGAAGCTAAGCACGTTTTAATACTTCCATTAAAAATCAGAGAAGCTATGCTCATGTTGATATTGGAATTGAAGCACCCCCATGCCCCTTTTAAGAATTTTTCCAGTGGTAAGAATGTCATGGTAATGACTGAAAGAGCCATGGCTATATTATCCAGTCAATGACACACTTGTGATTACTGAAGTATTAAAGCTGTAGCCATTTTGGCCACTGGCCCTCATTTGTAAACAGTAAGTCCAACACTGGACTCCATGGTAATGTTTCTTAGGATCACCTTCTGAGCCCTACCTTATCCTGAACTCAAATCCAGAATCCACAGACTGGACAAGAATGCATTTTTAAGCTCATCTTTGTGTCTAGTCTGTACTATTAAAAAGAACATAGCAAGGACATCTCTTACCCATTTTATGTGAATATGGATGTATTAAGTATTAACTAACTAGGTGTTTGCAAAATACTTTCAAGGAACAAATGCAATAAAAGTGCTCAATATAATTATTATAAAATTATAACATAATTATTTAGATGAATCATTTTAAAGCTCTTCATTAAACGTGATTGGATATTATGTTTATTAATTCATTAAGCTCTACTTCAAATGCCAGATAAATAAAATGCATTATTAATATGTCATAAACTAAATGGAATAATGCCACATAGACCTATTATTTTAAAGTGCCTTGCAAATATTAACTAATTCATGCTTACTATTCTTTCGAGGACAGGTTGTATAATTTAACAGGAGTTGTTACAGTAATTTTGTCATAATACAAAATCTTTACTACAAAAAATTTGAACTCTTTAAATTTTTCATTCTGTCTTTTGTTTCTTGAAGTAATACATTCTTATTTTAAAATACAGATACATATAAATTATGAAAATAAAAATCATTTTTAATCATTAAACTACCCAGATAAAATCTATGTTAACATTTTGGAAATTTTCATTTCAGTCTTTCAGGCTTATGTTTGTGAACTTGTGTGCCCATGTGTGTGTCTGTGTGTATATCTGTCTTTCTTTCACAAAGTGGGAGTCTTAGTTTATATAATGCCATACATATTTCATTTTCACTTAAACTTATTAAATAGAGCAGGCTTCCCACATTGTTTATGGTCTTGCAATACTGTTTTGCACTAAAAACAAATAAACAAACAAACAAACAAAAGCAGTGTTCCTTGAACAAATGGCTAATTCTAGGTCTGGTGTATAAGATGCATCCACCATGTGGCTAAGATGAGCCTGAAACATTTTAATAGCAATTAGTAACAAAACCAGAGCCCATCAAGAGTAGTCATGAGCCAACCTGGAGCCAAGGTACTAGCAGAGCCAGAAAACAACCGGCCAAATGTTGGACAATTCAAGCAATAATTTCAAATATGCTAAAAATCTATGAATTCACAATAATGCAATAGAAAACAAAACTTATCATTTACCACTATAAGACACATGTTAATCATCTTATTATTTTTAAACAAAACAGTGTATAGAGGGAAAGAACCAAGCATTTATCCTGTTTTGTCTTTTATTTTACCTATCAATAGGTAACCAAATAGTAGATGGAGGAAATTTTTTTATAGAAGTCTATTACAGATGGCAAGTGAGAAAGCACTGAGAGAATTAGTATATCACCATTTTCCAACTCAAAATGAATTAATAGACCAAGATATTGATTATTAACAACTGCTAGCATCAATAAAAGAGGGTACAACCAGACATCATATAGTTCATGGTGGAAAACAGCACACTGCCCATGAATTAGTACTGATTAAGAAAATATTAACCTGCTTCTGATCAAACCTCTAGATCCAACAACTAATTTATAGAAAATACAGACGATAGAGAAATATACCAGATGACACAATGGATGAAACTAGCAAAATCAAGACTGTGAGAGACTCTACAGGAAAGAAAAAACTGGTTTATTCAACATATATATTGGATAGAAAGAAAAAAAGAAAGACCTGCAGTGCAAAATAAACTTAAAGAGAAATATTAATAACAACTCATTGCGATGTGTGGACTTCATTTATATTCTAATTCAAACAAAAGGACTGTAAAAAAATTAACATTTATGAAACAATTAGAAATGTAAACACTGACTAAATACTTGGTTATTTAAGAAAATATTGTTAAATTTTATGTGACATATTGGTATGTGTATGTGTGTGTGTGTGTGTGTGTGTATATGTATACACACACACACACACATACATACTATACATACACACGTACACTCCAATATATTTAAAAGGATATTTGTCATATAGAGATAGATCCTGAAAAATGCATATGAATGAGGTTATAGAAAGTTGCTTGAAAATAACTGGAAGGCAGAAGATAGCCACAAGTTAACCATCACTGAAATGAATGTTGGAATTATTATACTCTTTTGTCTACCTTTATATACTTATGAAACTTAATAATAAAATGTTTAAAAAATATACACATATCCTGACTTTTCTTTCTTATAACAAAATTATTTTTGAAGATATGATTGCCAGAGTATCCCAGGGCATGAATAATAATCTATTATTGCTCATTAGGTGGATCACAGGGTATAAAACCTACAAACTGTGACGGCCTGGAAAAAACTTGAATCCATTTACAATTTTTATATTCTAATTTTATTTCATTTTCCTCCAAAATCTATTAGTTTTCCAAACACTGATTCTTAAATAGTATATTCTTTTCGCATTAGGATGAAATAACCCTGTTGCTACATTCAAGTATACTGTGTATGTTCCAGCTCTCCGGCATGTCCCTGGGCTAATCCTATCCTAGGTTCTACTTATTCGCCATTTGGCTCACTGCTTTAGCTCCTCTGTTCATTTGGAATTCCTTTCTCAATTTCAATCTCTCTCTCTCTCTCTCTCTCTCTCTTACACACACACACACACAGAGGAGAATTTCCCAAATGTCTGATTCTCAACTAACCATTTACATTTAAAAGCATGAAAAAAGCAGAGTGAAAACCCTGGATGTAGGGTTAATTGGGTATTGGGTGACACCAGCAGTGATAAGTCCTTTTTCTTTGACTGGTCAGTTTCTACAACAATGTCTTCCAATCTTCTGCCTTGACTGGCAGCTTCCTAGATGCTATCAGAAAAGCATTCCTTGGTGGTGGGGACATGGGAATCTAACACACCTTATATGAACTTCATGACTCCTATATTTTCAGTTCCACCTCACCTTCAGAGGTACCTGATTCTTTCAATCCCTGATGCTGTCCAGTGTCACATACAGGAATGACTTATTCCCTTTTGGCTTTCGTCTCCACCTGCATAGGTATTAGGTTTCTAAGGTGTTCACTTCCTAAATCAGCTACGCCTAGAAACTTCCTAGTTTCCAATCCACTATTGATAGCTCTGTTTATCTGCATTTATTCTTGAGGTCTGATGCCTTTTCATTTCTTTTATTTCCTTTTTTTTTTCTGTTAAGTGAGATTTTGAGTGGTCAGAGATAATTTCCAAAAAAAGCTAAAATCATGACTCTCAACATGTTGAGGATTTTATTTAAATTGTTGATGAGGAAACTAGTGAGACCTTACAATCAGTTTGAAAAAAAAAAAATCCAAGGAACAGATACACATTTATAGTAAGGAATGTTGAAATGAATGTGCAAATAGAGGCAAAACCGGTTTCTTCCACTTTGGGAAGAAAAATCAGCTCAACCTCTACCAGTCAGGACAGAATGTGTGTGTCTATGGATGGGAATTATTTTTGCATTGGTACTAGTTATCTGCAATTTACAGAGTTGTTCAATAACTCCTTCAGCATCACAATCATCAGATATTGCAGAAGAGTATGCAGAAACAATGCCCAGTTTTCCTTTGCAACACTTTTTTTTTTTTTTTCTTACATGGCCAAAGCAGGAATGGCATCATGGGTTCAACCATCTAAGTTTAAGTAGACTTATCCCTACCTCTTCTTTTTTTTGTAGGTGGATTCTATTAGATAAATAAAGCCTGTGTATTTTCCTATCAATCCAAAGTAATTAATAATATACTTTAAAGTTCTATGAGAATCTGTTGATGTTATGACAAAGATTGCCTGCCTTTTCCATTTTGCTGCTGTGTGTTTTCATATTTTTTTTTCTTCTTAGCATTTTAATGAGTCAGAGGTACCAAAATGGAAAATTATTAATGTAGAAGTATCTGATGCTAGGTTCTCTTGGAAATATCTCATCTATATTTTTTTACCAATATGTACACAAGAATTAAAAAGCACCCAAGGTCTGTTACAGCCAGAGAATATTTTCTCTTCCAGGACCTTCTATAAGGTCTTAGATAATTTGATTTGTGAACCAGATCAAACTACCAGAGCAAGTGCATCAGTTGATTTCCAATTCTTAGGGTGTCTGATGAAGGTCACTGTCCTGGTCTAATCAGAAGCATTATTTGCTTTAGAAGTCCCCACTTTTATGGTCCTCTCACCCATGACCAATTTCTACAGCCCAAGCTACTCTCAGTGCTCCAGTTTCTTCTTGATGTTATACATCCATGATAGCTTTAAAGTTATTCTTCAGTGTGTTAACTCTTTCTGCCTCAGCCATCATCAGATGAACAAATATATTTCTATTGCTTGTGCTACTCCTGTTTCTAATAGTCAGTGCACAAATTCCTGGCAAAACAAGACCTGTAGGACATGAAAATATAAATCTTGTTTGAATGCTAATGTTTTTCACAGGTCATCTTCTGTGTTTTCCACTAAGGCTGCAGTAAGAGCTTTGCAGCCCTTCACGGTTATAGGTGAGAAACACACAAATAAACAAACAAATAAGACTTTTGTGTTAAGACTTGCCTTGATGTCTCTTCCATTTTTCCAAATCCCTTTATTCTATGTCTTCTATGATATTTTTTCCTGTCTCATGAAGCAACTTCTCTTCTCCCAGATGTAGCACCTGGAGATAAAAGTTGTCATCTTGCAACAAAATATAGTTTAAACATATTTCAATGGCAGCTATATAATGTCTATAAAATCAAGGATTAAGGTCAGCAATGGGGTTGGAACAAGGCAGGGAGAATATTGAAACTGTGTCCATATAACAGTTTACATAGAATTAAGAAAATAGCAAATTGTCCATAACAGAGAATGAGAAGGAACCAGTAGATATTGGGGATCTGGATGTGTGCTCCCCCTGCTGCCTCCTATTACAGCTACTCTTGGCCCTACAACTGAATCTACTGTGCCCTTTGGAAACAGCTTAAAGAAAAGTAATGGCTCTAGGGTTTTATGGTGACAAGTCGATGAAGAATCATCTACAATGGGAGTACTGATGAAAGATGGAGATGGGACTTAGCTCAGAATACCTGAGCGCAGGGTGGTCATTTGCACTCAGCCATTTTTCACTTCTTAGAACACAAAAGGATGAGGAGATTTCTCAACCTTTTACTATGATTCCAATTTTAGAAATACAAGGCTTGTGTAAAGATCAATATTGTCATCCATTACATGTGGTTTATATCCATATTCGTTCTAGAAGCACATCATAACATATCCCCCAATTTTTCAAGCATATGGCAAATGTGATTTAACTTGCCAATATAGTGATTCATAATGTCAAAGATAAACAAAGCTGGATGTTGGCTAAAGGCAGTAAAGACAGATTTTATTATGTCAATAACAACTATTGCATTAGGAAAGAGAGTACGGCATTCACAGAGCTCAACTTTGCCAGGACAAAAGGCAAGAGAGTTTGTCAATACTGGGGTGTGCTGGAGGAAAGGCACTGAATGGGGACAAGGATGTGTGTGTCAGGAGTGTGGTATGAGGTTCCTCATGTGACTGGGCCATCTGGGTTTGCTAATGGATGCTTATCTAAAGGGAAAACAAACTTCTTGTATCTTTATGTGAGGAGGCAATGATGCAACTTGGAGCAAGCTGTGCACCAAAGTTAGGCTTTACCCTCCCATAAGGACTAGGAGAGAGCCAGCTATCTCCTTCAGTGTTTGCATTTCAAAGAGACAGACTCCTCCCCGCTACCATATGCACAAGTAGTCCTAGAAAATTGTTTTTGATGGTAGAAGATTTGCATCTAAAAGGGCAGAGAATGAATTTATAATTGCAAACTTTCTAAAGCACATGTTCTAAGATGGGCTTCAGGGGCCTATTAACCTCTCACCAGGTTTTGACTGGAAAAAAACAGTAAATTCTCCTGGGGGGCTGGGGTCATCCTAGGGACACAGCCTTAAGCTGCCAGAAGCCTTGCTAAAGTTTGGCTAAGTCTCCTAATGAAAGAGTTTGAATGAGCTGGTTATCGCCAAGAGTTCTTTGTAGTTCTCAATAGAAACACTTTCTTTAAATAACCCACAGGTGACTTCATTGCTGTAACGGTGGACATTTGCAGAAAAAGAATATTTTTCTAGCAGATTACAACCCTGTAAGCTCTCAAAGGCTCAGCCAAATCCAGGAATTCCCAGGAAATTAACCCTGTTCAGTCAATTAAGCCAGATAAACACGGGGCCAGGTGGCACCCTGAGATTACTTGGAGTTCAATGAAAACATAAAAAACAAACAAACAAAGTCGTGTGACCTGGTTCCCAAAGTATTAAGCTTTGCTAACTTCATGATGTGTGTGTGTGCGCGCGCACGTGTGTGTGTGTGTGTGTGTGTGTGTGTGTGTTGTGTGTGTGTTTTCGTTCACAAGCTGTGCAGTTTATTTCCCACCCTTAGTATTTTGTCATTGTTATGACAGCCTTTACTTAGGAGTTTGCCTAGGTTGCTATTCATTAACCAGGGTACTGGCCCTGGGCTTTGCTTGCAGCTGCCAGCTCCTCCCAAAGAGCTATTAATTCTCTAAAAATGTTTTGGTACTTAATATGCTGCCTCTTAATTTATAGCATCTCATTAAGATAAAAAACAAAAACAAACTAACACCTAATGTTATTTGACCTCTACTGCATGAGCACAAGGGACACATCTCTGGCTCAACAGTTGATAAAAAGAGAGTCACAAGAGTGATTGCGAATTTTGGTGAGAAAGTGATTCATAGTTGGGCAGATCTCCAACAATTGTGATTTTGAATATCATAGATACTATAAATAAGATTCAGAAGGTCATTGCAGATGGTGGACCATGCATCTACATTATGTAAGTGGCTAACTGGTTAAGTCATTGTCAGAGTTTGAGGTAGATTTTTCCTTGTGGTAATCCAGAACTTCCTCATAATCACTCCATTGTTTATATTTTAACAGACATTTTAAAAACAAACAAAAAAACCCCCGAAAGATTCAGTAATTTAGCTTTTGTAAAAGGAGCAGATGCTAGGACCCCACCTACAGAGATCTGGCAGAGCGAGTCTGTCCAGACAGAGCCTGGATTTATACATTTCATCAAGTGATTCTGATACATTTCAAGCCCACACATTGGGGAAAACTGCTGTCAGACACTTAACACATTTAAACAGAAAAGCTTTAGTTCAAGTTTGCATACAAAAATCTATAACCAATGGAAGGATATAATTAAGCTGGTAGTTGAGAAAGGCAGAAAGCAACAGGAGGCTGCAGAGAGGAGGAGGAAAAAGAGTAAGGAAATTAGGCCAACTGTTTCCAGTGTTCTTATTTCATTTTCTTA
>CM052446.1:7664171-7707586 GCA_028533085.1 Varecia variegata | reverse complement strand
CACTCATTATGTATGTACACACCCATCCCCTCCCCAATCCACATCTGCCCGACACCCGATCAATGTTATTCCTAAATGTGCTCTTAGGTGATGATCAGTGAAACCAATTTGATGGTAAGTACATGTGGTGCTTATTTTTCCATTCTTGGGATACTTCCCTTAGTAGAATGGGTTCCAACTCTTTCCAGGAAAATACAAGAGGTGCTATATCACCATTGTTTCTTATAGCTGAGTAGTACTCCATGGTATACATATACCACATTTTATTAATCCACTCATGTATTGATGGGCACTTGGGTTGTTTCCACGTCTTAACAACAAATGTTGGCGCAGATGTGGAGAGATAGGAACACTGATACACTGCTGGTGGGACTGCAAACTAGTGCAATCTCTGTGGAAAGCAATATGGGGATACCTTAAACAGATACAAGTAGACCTACCATTTGATCCAGCAATCCCATTATTGGCCATCTACCCAAAAGAACAAAAGACATTCTATGACAAAAATACCTGCACCCGAATGTTCATAGGAACTGCTGTCAAATTAAGTCAGGTGCTCAATAAATTGGTCAGAGCTCTTTCTCCTTTTTCTTTATTTTCCAGCCTCACCACCATCATCGCCTATGAGTGCTATAACAATATCAAGTGTTGTTGTAACTAGAATCAGTGATGTGTCTTGTTTGATCCAAATATTTACATGTTGCGATTGAAAGTTCACTATAATATAAATGGGAAGGAGTAATTACGAAGTTTCAATAATGAACAAAAATAAAGGTCAATAACTGGGTCTAGTCGGCCATTTATTATAATAAAAATAATAATAATCAGGAATAACAACTTACAGTTATTGTGAAATTGAGTTATTTGGAGACTAGTCCCAGTACTAAGTGTTATTTGCTTTGGGGCAACGTATAATTTTCTAAAAATAATGATTTCCTTGAGTCGAACCAAGAATGAACTTTTGGGACTTTATTTCCCTGGTTCTTCAGTTTAATTTTGCTACCCACACTTGCTACCAATTAGGGCTTATTTACTTCAGAATTCCAGAACTCCCTAGCAATTTGCAGTGGTGAGATTTTATGTCACTGCTGGAAGGCAAATTCCAAAACATAAAGAAACTTTGCCACTGGCAGAAATGGCCCTTCTGAGACACATTCATCAAAAATGTGAAATGAGAATCAAAACCTGGACCATATGGCTTCCTCCCCACCCCCCCCTTGGAGCCCAGGTGACAAGAAGAGACTTTTCAATTAAAGAGTAGTTTACTGAAAGTCACTTTGTCTAGAGGGCTATGTGAGTTTTCTTTTTTAATTAATATCTATATATCCTAAAGGGGTCAAGATAACCTTGGTTCAAGTGTTACACGATTAGAAAAATTGTGCACTACTTGTCCTCCTTGCCTTCCCTTCTGCCCTCCCTGCCTCCATCCATCATTTCTTCCCGCCCTCCTTTCTCATTCCTCACCACGCCTCCCTCTCTCTGTCTCTTCGCCTTGTTTTTTTCTATCTCTGTTTATGTTCTATCTCTTCCTCCCAAATCAACAAATTGCTCCTCAGTAGTCACCCCAATACATAAAGTACAAACACAGAGTAACACAAACATGCACACCATGCTCAGATGTGTGCATGCACACACGCTCACACTCAACACAAACACACACACAGCACAAACACACAGGAACTCACTTTTGCCCAGATTGCACAGCAAATTATTAGAGATCTGGTAATACTTGTGATTATTAGTTAGCTCAGTAATGCTTCTTATCTCATCCTATGTCATTTTTCTGTACCCAAATGAACAAATATGATCATAGAAATTTGGGGACAGCGTACTTTCTCTTCCTGAAACCTGTGGAAAGATCCCTGCAGGCCACCATGTGGTTTCAGTCAGTCCTGTCCTCCCCAGCTTGCTTGTCTAGCCACAGATTTAAAAAGCGTGTATAAATGAAACTGAAGAGGAGCTGAAAGCCATAAGCTCCGAGACCCACAAAGCAGGGATTTTTCTCCTGTGGATCTTAAAGCTTATACAATTTGGTGGCTCTCCTTAAGAAAAGAATACAAATTTACAAACAAAAGGAATTCACAAGTTGGTAGAGAATGGGAGATCCAGGTCCTCTTTTGTGCTCTTTGTAGGCAAGGTACGCAGCCCGGCTTCTCATGGCCACCTGGAACTAGTGAACCCCACATTCTCTTTGCAATCCCCAGGCTCCTCCGGGGGTCGTACAAGAGACAGGCCCTGAAGCTCAGGTTCCATTCTCTGCACAGTAAGTCCACCGCTGCGAGGCAGTATGTCAAATCTCCAGGTCTCCTTCCTAGGTGGGAAGTGGCTACTATCATGAGTCTGGGGCCACAGCCTGCCTTGTCAATGTGTTTCCAGTCTGTGGACATACCCACTCCTCCCACCCCTGGGGTCCTCACCAGTGCCCAGCAAACCTATCCTGCTTTAGTGCTTGGCAGCCTCAAAACATCCGCAACACCTGCGACTCCCGTGTCTCTCTCTTAGTTACTTCCCTCCAGTTGTTATAGGAGGATGAGCCTCCCTGGGACCACACCCTGGGTGGTGTCACTCCATTGGTTCCAGTATGTTAATGTGACCTGAAAAGCCCAGAGTGTTCTGGTCAGTTTTTAGCTAAATAGGGATTACGTCTCTCCAGAACCTGGCCAAAGCAAGCATCCTTGACTTCTAATTAAGCAGCAGATTGCCTGAGGACCTTTGATCTGGCTTGAATGTGTCATTTTGGGCACTCTGAGGACCCCTGAGGATACAGGGAGAGGCGGCTTAGTGACTCTTATCCCTGGGAAGCTATGCTGAACAAGGTGCTGTGCTTGGACTTGAGCTTGGATAGATCTGCGTTCTGAGTGCCAATCCTAGCCCTGTCACTGGCCCTGTGACCTCATGCACATGGCTCAACTTCTCTCCTATGTATTCCATCCTTTGTAAAATGGGTTAAATGACACTTCTCAGGCTGTAAAATGCTGATCACAGAAAGGTGAACCAACTCAGCTGAAGTAACACACCTAATCAAAGGCAAAACCAGCATGAGGGACACCTCAATGTCACATGTGTGATTGCTCCACAAGATCAGGTGGGAAATAATTAGGCAGCAGCTGAAAGTTAATTCCAAGGTATGGTGACATGCCCTTATCACAGGTAAAGTTTTGATTAGTTTCATTAAATGAATGAGATCTCTTTCTTTTTTGCTTACCCCTTCACTGTCTCTTTCTATCTGCACCATATCCAAATGAATGTTTCCCAAATTTCAGGCCTGAACTCTTCTGTTTTCTTTTTATATGTTATCTACTTATAGATCTCTAATATCAGCAAAATTTCAGTTGTCTCACCAGGCAAACAACTTGCAGATTTGCTTTTCCAGAGAAGGCTAAATCATCAAGATTTCCCCGAGGCAGTAAAGACTGAGCTGAGCCAGAAAGAAGCAGGGATTGACCAAGCAAGGGGCTTAGGCAAGAGGAAGATTTTAAGCAGCTGGGGACAGAACTTGCAAAGGCCCCTGGTGTCAGGGAGCTGAGACGCTGGGAGAATGGAGAGCAAGTCCACGTGGCCAGTGCTCATGGGGGCAAAGGCACACGTGGAGGCTAGAAGGGATTCAGGGGTCATTATTTTACTTTAATTTTAAGAAAAATAAGAAGTTACTGAAGTGTTTTAAGGTGGTGTGGGGTAATTAACATGATTAGGTTTAT
Source organism: Varecia variegata (assembly GCA_028533085.1). NCBI lineage: Eukaryota > Metazoa > Chordata > Mammalia > Primates > Lemuridae > Varecia > Varecia variegata. Next base: position 7,703,888 of record CM052446.1, on the reverse strand, counting down.
GGTAAAATGAAAGGCAAGGAAATAGCAGCTCCGAGATAGACAGCAGATTGGAGGAGCTAAAGGGGGCGTGGAGAGTAATAATGAGCTTTCTGCACTTGTCCATGCCCGGCGTGGACTACGGTGGCAGTGCGGAAGAGGAGCAAGGGAGAAGGATAATGTCAATTTGCTCAGTGTCCTTGGGTTGTGCAGTTGATGAGAATAAATACAAAGTCAATTCCTGGCCAGGGCGTGGTCTATGTGGAGTTTGCATGTGCTCCCCATGTCTGCCTGGGTTTTTCTGGGTACTCCGGTTTCCTCCCATATCCCAAGCTGTGCAGATTGGGTAATGGAGTACATGTGAGTGTGCCCTGGATGGAACGGTGTCCTGGCTGGGGCTGGCTCCTCCTTTGTGCCCTGAGCTGCCAGGAAAGGCTCCAGCTAGCCGTGACCCTAAACCGGAATAATTGGGTAAACATTTATCTTCCTTGTTTTTATTCATCTTTCTTAAATGTATGTATACCTCACATTTACGTCAATGTTTAATATTAGAGAGGACTGGGGTCTTTATTTAGAAGTTTGGTGATATTTTTGTGCCCAGAAATATGCCATAGGAGCTTAAATCTTGTTTATGTATCAATTAGCCTATGGAAAAATTAATGCCATTATAGGTCATTGTGCTTAAAGTCCCAGTTCCCAAGAACTTATTGATGATGTTAGGTAAGGATTTACTATATTTGGGATTACACGTGACAAAGCTTGCTGCTAGGGAGGGAAGGAAAGTGAGAGGTCAGCGTAACTCCTGGGTTCTGGCTTGGGTACAGGACGAGTGGGGTGAGATGTATAGAGATAGCGCACCCTGGAGACCATCCAAAGTTTGTGGGGTGAGGTGGGAGTGGGGCGGCATCAGCTATAAATCCTCATTTGGTTTCAGACAGGTTGAGTCTGAGATGACTTTGCGGCACTCATGTGGAGATGCCAACTAGAGAGTTAGGTCTGGAGCTCACAGGAGAGGCCTGTGCTGAAGATATTAATAAATATGTGGGTCATCTGCAAATGGGTGAAAATTTAACCCAGAGGCATGAGTTAAAATGCTCAGAGAGAAAGAATATAGGGTCAGAAGAGAAAGAGCCTAGGGCTCAAGACTGAACCTTGGAACTTCAAAAATGAAAAGGGAGTTTAGGAGAATGACTTGATTAGCCGAGCCATAAAAGATTGCTCGAAAGTATGACTGAGGACCATGAGGGTGGGCCATATGATTTCTTTTCTGAACTAGGGGACTTTTGAGAATTAAAGAGTGCTAATCAGACGGAGGACCAATGCAACATGTGTAAATTGGGACTCTGTGCTGCAAACTTAGTTATATTCAGGTGGGAATTGTGACAGATACACATGCCAACAAAATAAAGAGATAAGAGAACTCAGAATACGGAATTAGCCAATCATAAAATGCTATCTAATTGAGATTCTTGCATATTAATCAATCTCCTCCTGCACACTACTACATAAACTGTACACATCTTATCTTTCTGCATTTTGCTACTCTCCTGCTCAGAAAACACCTATGGCTCCCAGTTGTCCAGGAGAGATTTCAGAATCCTTAGCCTGGAATCCAAAACCCTTCTTAGTCCATGCAGTCTATCTGTCTAATCTCTTACCTACTTGTTAGCTTTCCCCAGAGTCATATTTGCTTTTTTAATGATAGTTAAATATACCTTAAGCATCACCTTCTCTAGGCTTTTAATAAGTGGCTGAATATAACCCCCTTTGTGGCCTCAACAATGATGGTCCCTTTGTCTAGTACACATTTGAATCTACTAGGAGAATGGCTTATCAAGCATCCTCCCTGTAACAGCTAACCTCACAGCATCAGTTTCCAGGGAAGTGCATTCAGGTAAGGTGAGGATGTTATGTTTGATGGAAAGTCTCAGGTCTCTCAGAGGAAGCCCAGTTTTTTATCCCAGGTTGAGTTCTAGTACTCTTATCTGTGATGTAACTTACTTCACTTATAAACAAGTAGAGATCTTATTTTGTGTCTGCATTGCTAGGCAAGGACCATCTTGTAAGGGTGGCAAAATTCTATGAATCCATAGAAATCCAGAAGTATCCACAGGACACTTCTGGAATTCCACCTCTAGTTGCGTTGGCAAGACTTTCAGAGTTAGAGGAAAAAAATGATATAGGAATTATGGAGGTATATTATCATTCAAAATATCTTTGCCTTTCTTAAAATCATCAGGAAAGATCTCCAGCCCTTCTGTTTGCATTGTTAAAAGTACTGTAATATCAAAATTAAACTTATCTCTTATTTGGAGGATTAATAACCATAACCTGTGATATACTAGTTTGACAAAAAACTGGAGCATCTGTTTGGATTGTCTTAAGGAATACTAATCTGTTTTCTCTTCCTGCTAAGGGTGTTTGCATTCCTTGTCACTCTAAAGGTGAGGGACCTCAGAGAACTTCTTCTTCCCCCCACAGTCATGTCCCTAAACTATAGAAAAGGATGAAAATCCCTTTGTCTGTCATTTCCATTTGTTGTTCTCTGGAAGTCCCAGAATTTTGATTTTGTCTTTGAACATTTTTTTTTCTTTTGTAGTTTGGAGCTGTTTTTAGGGGGAGTTAAGACACTTGTTGGTCTTTAGGTCACTCTGGGGCAGAGGGAGCTTCAATCAGGGCTCTTTGTTTTTTTAGATATTTGAATTGTTCTATTTTGTGCAGTGTTTGGGCTCAAGGAGTTCTGCAGCTGATGCATCTTTTAATTTTTAAAATCTTCCCTTTATTTTCTTCAAAATTACTTTTATTTGGGCTTGGATGGGGTAGTTGAGAGGTTCTTGTTTTCTTTTGTTTTTAGAATCAATTTCTGACTGTGCACTTTTTGCTACAGGTGACTTTAGATGTGACAAGATCTTCTATGCAAAAAATGAAGAAATAGGAAAATGAGCCTCATTTGCTTCTTTCTCATCTTTCTCTGGCTTTTCTTCCATTGTAGCCATTTTCTTCTTTCTTTTTTTTTTTTTTAATTTGAATTGGTTTTCAGAGAATTGAACGTTGCTTAGAATTATAGAACAACAGTGGCCACTCCCAGGGTTATTTGTCTACAAGATCACTGTGCCTGAGGACCATGGACTCTGATGCCTGCTGCATTTTAGGAAGCTCCTTTCCTCAGAAAAATGTTGAGAGGATGAAAATAGAATCATGTCTTTCCTAATCATTTTTGAGCAGTGTGTGTGTATATGTGCATACATATAAAATGATGGATTCACAAATATGCCATTCATATACTCAATATTTAAGGCAGACAGAGATGGAAATCTAGACCTTGTAGTTAAAACCGGGTTTAAATTTTAACACTTTGTTTTGTAATGTTGATCTGTCTATATTAATTTCCCTGAGCTTTAGTTTCTTCATCTACAAAAGTAGGATGATAATTTGCAAGAGAACAGCAAGGGCTGGAAAAGATGACCATTGTGTTGCTTTGCACATAATAGATGCTCAGTAAATGTTCGATCTTTTCTTCCAAGGACCCCTCCACCTTCATCCCATCTTGTTCTGCACTGTTTTATAGTCATAGTCAAAAATTATGTAGCCCAGCCCTGTCATAAATCTAGCATATTCTTTATGAATATGACATTTCATAGCAGGTGGTATGTCAAATTCAATGCTAGGCTAAATAATTGTTTAAATTCTGCACAAAAAAACAATATTTTTCTTATTCTAGTGAAAATAAAAATCTTGCTTTTACATAATCACCTGGAAATAAGAATTTCTAATATCTAAATAAAGAGAATAAAATAATATTATAGCTAATATTTACTAGCACTTTCCATGTTAGGCACTATTCTAAGCCTTTACATTTATTAGCTCATTTAATCTCACTATGACTGGGTACATGATTTATGTGGCCCAGTGGGTGACAAATGCAGAGTCCCTTGTTCAATAATTAGTAAGAAATTTTAGATGGTGATGTCAGAGCATTAAACCAAGAGTGAGCTGTTCTAATCACAGAGCCATGTGCAGCTGCCCAGGTTGTATGCCCTCACCATCACATCACCCCCATAAGATACACATCATTAGTAAATACAGATGGGAAATATAGAAACAGAGAGAAAGGGTAACTCACGGCAGTGATAAGAAGTGATAGAGCTGGGATTCCCCCTAGGTAATATGTGTTCAAAGTCTGTGTCCATGTTCTTTAAAAAAATGAAGAAAAAAAAGTAATTTGTTTATGTAGTAACTTTCATTTTATAAATGATATTGTCTGTGTTATCTTATTTCATAGCTTTAAAAATATCCATGTTGACATTATCATATAATATACTGTATTCATCTATACCAGTGTCTGGATTTGTCCAGTTAGAAAAAGAGCCAATGGAAAGCATTATCTATGCAACTAATTATACCAAAACTATCCATGTAGCTAATTATACCAAAACTAATATGGATTTTACGAAGTACCAAACACCATTTTTATCCCTTTATATATATTAATATCGTATGATTTTCAAAACCACCCTATGAAATAGATCCTGTAATTGCTGTCATAATATTTTAGATGAGGACATTAAAGGATGTAAGATAGGTATTTTGAGCAATGCCACACAGCTAATGACTGCCCTGGTAAGATTTGAACCCAGGTAGGCTTGTCTGAATCTTCAAGAACCACTGCCTATTCATCTTTTTACTGTGTGAGGGATGAGGTATGCCATCCTTTTAATTTTACCCATTGCCAAATCATCAGTAACCAGCAGAATCCCTGGCACATTAGATAACCAATCAATACTTGATGAAGTAAAGAATGCATCGAATCCTTTGAGAATTAAAATTTTAATTATGCAAGTAATACATGAATACATGCTCCTCGTAAAATCCTAATAAAACATTCTAAGGAAAGCAAATGATAAACTCCTTCCTAGACCACTCTCCTTTATTTTATCATAATTTTAATCTTCATTCTGTGGACTTTTTCAGTGAAGACCAAGATATTCAGAGGTGTTCAGGGTTTATTAATTGCTATTGATCATGGTGCGAGCCGACCCGGTTGATGCTTACTCTGAGTATTCAGTGTAGCTCAATATGCTCATGAATACGGTAAAGCTTTATTCAGAACCATTTCTTTTGCTACAGACACATAATAAATGCCCTAGTTTCACTATGCAGTTTCAGTGGAATTCAATTTGAAAGCTAAAAATTATGCAGATAATTATAAGCAGCCTCAATTCCAGTCACTGTCCAATTCCAGCCTGAAAGCTCCTGTCCCAGGGATGCTGGCCACGTGGCCATGGGGGCCGTGCAAGGTTAAGCTGTTCTGGGCAGGAGTTTAAATGTGCTGGCCACAGGGCAAGTCTCCTTTCCCAACAACTCAGGCTGTTTCCCCTAGAGCCTTCCTGCCCAGGGTCTAGACAAGCCATTACCAGTTTTATATGTTAAAGAAGAGTAAAATACTGAAACATAATTGGGGCGTCACTCTTGGCTGTTAAGTCTGACTTGGGTTAAGAATTGGTGTGAGAGAAAAACTGCCTTTTGGGTAAGCATTGCAGCATACCAACAAAGAGCTTGACTTCTGGAGCGAAACTGCCCGATTTGAAACCTTTCACTACCACTTATTGACTGAGCAAGTGACTGACGCCAGGCAATTTACTAGACTTTCTGAGACTCTGTTTCTTCATTTGTAAACTGGAGATAATAATAGTACCTGCCTCATAGGACTGGCAATGTCAGTTGAGACAATCAATGTGAAATTTCTACTGTGCTGAGATTCTCAATCAACATTAGCCATCACAGTCATTGTATATGCTAAATACTATTGAAATATGCAGGAAAAACAATTTCTGAATAAAAGTCTGTCTAGTTGGAAATCTCAGGCCAATATTTTTGCTGAAAGCTGGTGAAAACCAGCAGGGACTAGCAGAAACACCAGTGCTCTGTGAGGCATCTTTTGGACATAATGGTCTCCTGAAATCCATAAATGTCAATAAATTGGTAAATAAACAAATTTGCACATGCCATTTGTTCATAAAAGTGACACCTTCTAAAATGAAGTAGTTACTCTTTTGGTTTCCTTGCTATTTAATGATATGTTCAGAAATGAACTGATTTATGAACTAATATAATTTGGCTAATGCTGTGATAGATGTTATCCTCCACAGTTAACAGAGTGCCCACAACACTCGTTGCCTGAGAGTAGGCACAAAATAAATGTTTGGTGATTTACAAGCCACCTTGTGGAAAATAACTCTTCCCATTGTTTGGGTCTCTTATACACCAGTGCCCAGTAAAGTCTTCAGAATAGGATCCTGACCACTTCATTTCCCTTTCCCCAGTACCCAGCACAGGCTCTGGCATAAACTCAGTTCCAGCAACTGCTTGCTGAACAGAATTCTGGGAAAGACAGCAAGGGGTTTTAAGGGCACTGATAGCTCTCAAGAGGCTGCTGTATCTGCCAAGAGACGAGAGCCATAGATTCAGAAGAAAATTTGGAGAATAAAAGGTTGAAAAAGGTGACTAGAGTAGAAGGAGGGAAACAAAAAGATTTTAAAGTACTCTTCTCTTTGAAGCACCATGTCCTGTCCTCTCAACATTTATTGTTTATCAGGTACCCTTAGATTGGAAACTAGGCAAGACTCTGCAAGCACAAAACTTGTTACATGCCCACCTTCCCTTCCTGCTCTTTGCAGCTTCTATTGTGTTTATGAACATCACACACTGTCACTCAGAAAGAGATAGGAAGGTAGGTAGGTAGGTAGGTAGACAGACAGCCAGATAGGTAGATAGACAGCCAGACACAAAGACAGACAGTAAGACAGACACATAGCTACATAGACAGACAGGTGGATAGAGAATGTTTTTATATTTACCTAGTGATGGGAAGTCTTGAAGTTTGGAGTCAGCCTGATTTACAATAAATAATAGTGCTTGCCCTGACAAGTTGAGTGACCTTACCCAATTTCGTGGAGATGCTTCCTTTATAGGTTAGGACCGTTGATTAGTTAATTAATTATATTTTTAAAGTATGTTCAAGAGGGAAAAAAAATCCTTAAAACCCATACCTATCTTAAATATCTTATGTTTGTAAGCATATACATTTATTTTTCAATCTTTTGATGCTGACTTAAGGCTTTTCTGGAATATTGATTTACTCTTTGAATTTCATATAAAAAATCACTTCCACACATAATCTATATGTGTAATCTGTAATTTCCAGCTTAAGGTTCTTCAAGTAGGACATGAACTAAAAATCTTTGCAAAGCATACTGTGGGGAAAATTCAACAGATGTTCACCACACCCCCTCTCCCAAATAGTTAGCTTTGTGATAGTACTGATCATGTCTTAATTTTATATTTCTCCTCTCCTTCCCTCCATTCCTTCTTTCTTCCTTTCTCCCTTCCTCCCTCCCTTCTTCCCTCCCTACCCTCTTTCTTCCCTTTCTTTGTCTTTTCTCTCTCTCTCTTTCCCTCCCTCCCTCCTTGATCACAGTACCTACAGTAGAACTTTGCATATGATACCTTCATGAAATAGAGGAATTGAATTAAGAATGTGTAAAACCTACCTACTATTACACCTAACATACAGATAATATCCAATAAAAATGTCATTATGATTATTGTTATCATTATAGTTAGATATTTTTATTATTGTTATTATTATGTTAGATATTTTTTATTATTATGCTATTATTATTATTATTAGACAAAAAGTACATTGGTGTCTCAAAGCTAATATTAAAGAAGTGACTAAGAAGGCCTAGATGAGATTTTTTAGCAAAGTTCCATGAATTGAAGGATTATAAATAGCAGACCCTACCTAGCATTCTACCTACCCTTATAGTGATAAAAGACACTATACGTTGGTTTAAGTTCGCTGGCCCATTCTGTTGAAATATGTCTTCTCATATGTAGTTTACATAAGTAATATTTGTATTTATTGATTGAAATTGTATGTTTTTAGAAAGAATGCGGGCCAATGATTTTAGTTCAAAACTGTCAAGGGCTGGAACTAGAAAACCACTTTCTTGCTTGCTTTATTTTTCTTTACTTTTTCTTAAACTATACATGGGCAAATAAGTATTGTGGGAATGCCAGTTTGTGGTCAAGAGCTCTGAGGTACAATTTATCTGCATGCTATCGAATTGAATTCACATCCTTGCAAACAGGATGCTTCCTGCATCGTGCTGTGAGTACATATTCAGAGTGTCCCTGTGTTCATTGTTTCAAGTATTGGGTTAGAGATTTCACCAAGCAATAACCTAGCATTAGCTCCCCATAGACAGGTAATCCTATTATACTTAGATACAAGGATACATTTTAATAGGTGCAGATATGGAGATTAAAGCAGAAGGGTTGAAGAAGCAGCCCATTCCCTCAGGGATAATGGGTAATGTAATCATTCTCTTGCACCAGGCAAATAAATTAGAAGTCTTTATTGTATCACAATGGAAGAGATTCACATTTTCATTTCTTTCAAAAGTGATGGCAGCATGATTCAAAACTAAGGCAACATGTCTTTATACATTGTTGCCTAGTTTTTGAAAAATACTTCAAATTGAATGAAGAGGCAAGTATATATAATGCAAGTTGATGCTTCAGCGGGAATATATCTTTAAACAGAAACCTTCTCTTCTACTGTTGTTGAAAAGCAAATTCCAAAACTGAGCTCTAGAACTAAGCCAATAATTAATTACCATTGATGGTACAGAGGAAATGATACATTTTGGTCAGTATTACTGTTTTTATTTTTCCCTCTAGCTTTGAAAATTAACCCTCATTATGGATGACATTTTCTGTGCCAAAGAAGTAGTTACTAAAAGTCTTGGATGTGTTCTAAGTGCATCCATTCAGTAATTAATCGAGTTAAACACAGTGATCTTGATAAAGTTCTAGAACTTGTGGGGGCAGGAGATGCTCTATAAAGGATGTGGGATCAAAGGATGGGGGCATGAAAACATGAAAAAGGGTGTGTAGCACAAGTACAGCAAATTGTTTGACTAAATTGGAATTTGTAGAAAGTATCAATAAAATGTATTTGGGGCAGATTCTGAAGGACCTTTAGTGCCTTAGTAAGGAATTAGACTTTAGAACATTGGGAGGATTTTTCATCAGTGGAGTGACTCGATGGCAATGGGTTTGGGAAATGAATATGAGGAGGGGAAAGCAGTTCATCTAAGAAATAAGAAGACCTTAATTTTGAATACTGAATGATAAACTAGAAAAAGAATATGAGAAGCAAATAGGCAAGACTATAGAGATGATCTAGGTGATCAAATGGATAAAGACCCCCTAAAACTGAACTACCTCCTTTAGCAAGAGCCTATTTTACCTATTCATCCTCTCAGCTGCTCAGTGGCTCATGCAATTTTAAAGCAAGAGGAAATAATAAAATAATGATGAAACAGATGCACTGTGTAAGTGCACCCTGGGATGAATAAATTATAGAAAGTGCACTGCAGTAGGAAAGAAGGAAAGGGATTATTGTAAAATAAAATGGCTCAGGATTTTCTCATTGAGTTCAAACTCGGTCCTGCTTAGTGAAAAGGAAGTGGGGAGGTACTCTTGGTCTGGAGGCCTGAACGGGACCTTGGGAACTTGTGGTACAAGGATGCCAAAAGGGACGAGGGGAGAAGTGGCCTCACCGGCTCATCACTGTTCCCAGTGTAGTTGAGGCTGTCTGCCTCTTGCCTGTAAACAGTCCATCTCCAATATGGTAGCCCCTCCAAAGAGTAGTTCTGCTGCTTCTCCTGCTTACAAACGTTTGATGACCCCCTCCTCCATGCCCTGTGGTTGATTTCTGTTTCCTTTTCATAGCACACGGGACCCACTACCTGCTGACCTTTCCAGACTGGTAGCTGAGTCCAGCCCAACCGAGAGACTTGATAATTTCAAAAGGCCCATACACACGTAACTTCTTCTACTCACCATCCTTTCCTTGCTCAGCACCTAGTCGTTCTTGACTAGATACCTGCTAAGCCATGTTTCCGCGAAGCCTTTCTTGATCTTCTCCTTCCTCATACCAGTTATACCACCCTAGCTCATATTTAGGCTGTGAGTGCTGTCTAGCAGAGTTGTTCCAAGCATTTGTCAAATATCTTACTTTGCTTCATTCTTGGCTGACCAGACCTCCCTTGTCAGGCTACCGTGAAATGAATGTGTTTTTCTATCACTGTCAAAATGCACTTGCACACATGCCTGTGCATGTCTGCATTCCCTTCCAAACCGCAAGAGGTTTGTCTCCCGGAGGAAGACACCTCTACTGCTAGGTCTGGAAAACAGAAACAATCACAAGCATGATAACAACTTGTATTTATTAATACAACTTTCTATTAGCCACAATGCTCTCTGAGTTGTTTCACTTAACCATCATAATAATTCTTTGAGGAAGGTACTACTATTATCTCCAACTATACGTAGCATGGGATAATGATGGTGACTGCCACATAGGGTCATATGAAAATTAAATAATTTAGAATTATAAGTATAAAATGTTTAACTTTAGTACACAAGAAGTTTCCAAAAATATTTAGCTATTATTATTCATAGTAGGAATGTTAACAATACATCTGTACAAAAATATTCTTTCTTCATATCTTTATTCTATAAACTTTTTTCTATTTTTAAAGTTTTTTAATTTTTTATTTATTTTACTTTTTAAACTTTTTGTTAAAAACTAAGATACAAATGCATACATTTGCCTAGGCCTACACAGGATCAGGTTCATCAATATCACTGTCTTCCACCTCCACATCTTGTCCCATTGGAAAGTCTTCAGGGGCAATAACATGCATGGAGCTGTCATTGCTTATGATAATAATGTCACTTTCTGGAATCCCTCCTGAAGGACCTGCCTGAAACTGTTTTTCAGTTAACATTTTTTTTTTAATAATTAGAAGTATACTCCAAATGATAAGTAGTATAGTGTAGTAAATATTAATACATTAACTAGTAACAGTCATTTATTATCATTGTCAAGAATTACATGCCGTACATAACCATATGTGCTATACTTGTCTGTGACTGGCAGCACAGTAGGCTTGTTTACACCAGCATCGCCACAAACCTGTGAGCAATGTGGTTTCCTAAAACAGCAGGATGTCTACAATGTCGTGAAGCTCCATTGTTATCTTATGGGACCACCATGGTGTATGTGGTCTGTCCTTGACTAAAGCAACCTCATGCAGTGCATGAGTGCATGTGACTCAAGGCAATCATCTCAGGAATCAAAGTGCCTGAGTTTGAATCCTAACAGCCCTTTATTTTATTCTCTTGTTATTGATTTTCCTCAAAATTAGATGCCTTTCAACCTGGTTTGACAAAATCACTGAAATCTGATTAATGCATCTATGTCCTGGGCCTAGGAAAGAAGTGGATATTTTCGCCCTGAAGACAACGATAACTGAACGTGTCTGGGAGATGTAAATGCCAGTGATTAATGGATTATGAGACACAAAACATGTTCTTGGATTTCCCAAAGAACCAAACACTTGGGTCCGGATGACTTGGTGCTAAAGAAACACAGATAGAATCAAATCAATTTAGCATTCCTGCTGATAAGCGTCCTATCTCAGTAAGTAAGCCATCATGCCCTCTGGAACAGCCATCTTGGGTCAATCTAGACATTTGGCCTCATTAACTACTTTGGATTTATCTTAGCACTGTCTTATTTATAGTCTCCCCAAGGCTTAATAGCCTTCAAAATTGTGCTTTGCCCTGGTTCACATTGAGTCTCACCAAGCACGATGCTTTTACTCAGCAGGCAGCCATTTTGGCTGTCAGCGTTTATATTTTTCTCTACAAGCAAGGAGTTCATATGGCTGCTCCTTGGTGCCCAATTAACATTCCCCTGTCATTGTGTTCCTGCTTGTCATTATCCTTTATGCCATCTTTGTTTCCTCAACCAGCAGGAATAGATCAAATCATTCTAGTACTTCTGACTTAGCTCTTCTCTCTGCTTCCAGATTATCAAATTTCGATTACACATAATATAGATCTATTCTTTCAGTGAATTCTCTTTTTGTTTTGCTTTGTGCTTTTTTATTTTATTTTATTTTATTTTTGCCAGAAGTAGAAATTGGCTTAAGTGCTGAGGAGTGGGCATGGTTTGGAGAGGTAGAAGAGAGGAGTTTCAGGCAGGGGCAGTTCTGAGAGCAGAGATAAGAAGGCAGGACTCAAGCTGGGTGCTGGTGAGCAGGTGTGATGTGGATGGAGTAGAGAGGTGCACCAGTGGATTAGAACAGTAATATAGTGAGGGGTATTCCAGGAACCTTAGAATAAGAATGGGTCTAGGAAGCAGATCCCCACACCTTTTACTCACCTCACCAGCCACCCAGCAGGCAGAGTTGCCTCCCCAAGTCAGATCTTTTTGTTCCCCTACTCTGGATCCTTCAGTGAGTCTCCAGTGACTTCAGCTAAATTTCAAATGATTTTTCTTGCTTTTCTAGACTCTGTAGGGCCCAGCACAAATGACTTTTCTAAACTAATCTTCAATCCTTCTTCTCCTGCCATGCACCTCCCATTTCAGCCACACCCAATACCACGTACATCCCTGATCTCAGCATGAATATTCATTCCTGCATTACCACCCTTGTGTTCTCCCTCTTGATCTTCCACCTCCAGTGAGCTTATGAACACCTACACAGTATTTAAGATACAAATAAAATACAACTCATTGTATGTATCTTTCCTCAGACATAATTAATCACTCCTCCACTTGTGTATCCAGTATCCTTGAACATATCTGCATTATAGCACTTACTGCAGAGTATTTATGTAGTCACAAGTCTAACTTGCCCCCTAGACTTGAGCTCAGCAACATTTTGACTTACATGTTCCCCTTAAAGTTTCTCATGGTGCCTGGTAGATGTTAGGTGTTTAATCAATGTTCATCAACGTGCTTTGAATGGAGAATCACTACAATTTTCTCTTCTAGGAAATACTGAGAATGGTAATATAATCAGACTGGTTATTGTTTAATTAATCTTTCCACTGGAGATTGTTCTTTCATCAAGAACTTCAAGATTTTGTTGGTTAACAAATTTTTTCAAGATCATAACAGCCAAAATTATTTACAGAAAATTGCCTCTGTGGTTGCTGGTCAGTCACTTAGAAAGGATTTACTGAACACTTTCAATTAATGAGCTAATTTTAGTTCCCTGAATCACAACAATATTTATTTCCCAAGAAATAAACAAATTTCTGCATATAAATTAGAATTTTATTAGGTCGCAGTTTTATAAATCAAGTGGTTTAGAATGGCATTCACCTAGAACTAATCCATAGGTCTTTTTTAGCAAGAAATGAAAATGTAGCCACAATAATTTTAGATGTAATTTCCATACATGCTTTGTTGTTGGGTATTATAGATTGATTTCTGCTCCTGATAGACTTTGAGGTTGCTTAACCATATGAAAGCCCAAATATAATTTTCCACAGATAGATATGGAGAAAGAGCCACCTACACATAACACTATAATTTGTGTATATGAATCCATGATCTTTTAAAGCTCTCTCAGTTCCCTCTTTAGCAGCCAGAATGTTTATGACTGTCAAGAAGGAATTAAACTTGATTTTATAATGTGCTTTATTTTTTAAAATAAGGAAAATGTTAGGTGGCACTTTATAAAATTATTGATCAAAAATGATCAAATTGCTGGCAATTTTATATGGTTCACCCTAATAGTTACAGCTTTATTCTTTGAAAGGAAAGGGGCTGAAGGAAGTAAAAATGATATTTTCATGTAATCCCAAAAGATACCTAAGAAAGAACTACAAAGTGAAAGCTGTTATACTGGTTATGAAACATGTGTTCATAAAAATGACTGTAATCTGGTAAAACAAGGCATTGCTCTCCTGGATTCTGCACACATTGGTAGAATAAATTCAGACTGTTTTCTATTGCCCAGTTGCTTAATGCATATGTCTCATCCCATTTGGAACGTTTAGGGCACTCAAAAAGTGTTGGAATTACTATTAGTGATGACTGTCACAGTCTGGTAGATGTTCAGGAATGAGACCTAAAGCCTTGGTTGAGCACAGTAGCAGTCAGGATAGGTTATGCTTCAATAAAAAATAAGCCCCCACAAATGTGTAAGTCTAAAACAATTCATGTTTAAGTTATGCTTGCAATTTTAATGTAAGTTGAGTGACTCTCCAGGGCAGATTTTGGAGGAGAATACTCTCATATACATGTCTTTCACTGCCCCTGAAACTGAAATGACAGGTGTCACTTCCAGTCACATTTGATCAGCTAGGACTATGGTGTCACTTAATTGGAAGGGAGAAGGGAAGTACAATGAATAAAAAAGGAGAGGAAAAGCAGATATAGATGAGCACCAAACATCTCTACCATAGTTTGTAAGACTAAGTAGACTTAGTACAGTTTATTTAATATTTTTTCATCTTTGCTTGACAACATTTTCTCGTGATACATTGCCAAACTGGGGCAAATGAAGACAGAAGCTTGTGATCCGAGAAGTTGCCTTTCTTGAAACTATTTCATAATGACCATTTCTCTGTAAATTCTTTCCGCCACATCAGGCGCAACTCTATATAGCAGGATTTTGCCTCATCTGATGTTTCATTTTTGTAACTGAAATCCCTGCATATAAGCAGAATAGGCCACAATGGCAAACAGAAAGCTTCAGCTGTGGAACAGAATGGTCAGTGCAAAGCATGCCCCCATGAAGAGTCTCTAATATTTAAAGAAAATTTAAATTTCCTTAGAGTGCTTTTCTTTCTCTCTTTTTTTTTTTTTTTTTTTTTTTTTTTTGAGACAGAGTCTCGCTCTGTTGCCCGGGCTAGAGTGAGTGCCGAGTGCCGTGGCCTCAGCCTAGCTCACAGCAACCTCAAACTCCTGGGCTTAAGCAATCCTACTGCCTCAGCCTCCCGAGTAGCTGGGACTACAGGCATGCGCCACCATGCCCGGCTAATTTTTTCTATATATATTTTTTTGTTGGCCAGATAAGTTCTATTTTTTAGTAGAGACGGGGTCTCGCTTTTGCTGAGGCTGGTCTCGAACTCCTGACCTCGAGCGATCCACCCGCCTCGGCCTCCCAGAGTGCTAGGATTACAGGCGTGAGCCACCGCGCCTGGCCTAGAGTGTTTTTCTTAAACTTAGCATTGGCCACATTTTTTTGTTCGTTGTTTTCACTTCACAGGAACATAGGGGACTTTTAACTTCAGAAGCCATTTTCACCCATTCTCTCTTCCTGGAGGGGTGAAGATTGCCTCTCCCTCAGCTCCCCAGTGGCATAACCCTTATCAAATGAAGAAAGCCTCATTACATGCAGATGGGAGTGGAGTGTGGTTCCAGTTTGCATGGCAGTTCCTGCCTTCAAAATCTGTCACAGGGAAATAAAAACATGTTACTATCAGAAATATATGAGAAAACATCAACTATATTTTATAAAGCAGAAGTCACAGTTCTATGTATAGTGCAACTGAACAAAATTTTCATTGAGATACACAAACAGGAAATGTAAAGAATCTTTGCTAACATGAAAGTGGCAACATTCCATCTCCCCATCTTTCCACGACTCTGCTCTGCCAACCTCATTGTACCGTTGGAAAGCTTTACATCAATCTGGAATAAAAATTACTCACTTTACTTTTTCCTTATTTTATTGTATTGTATAAGTACTTTTTCCTTATTTTATTGTATTTCTCTCTGTTGATTTCTTCAGTTACTTGAAAAATGATGTCAAAATAGAACTCATCTCTCATGTCCTCACTGCAATCTCTCAGTGCCAGTGTCTCCCCCTGACAGCTTTTTCGTTTGTGTTATAATATATAGAACTGAAGAGGAAAATACTTTGTGAGACTATGAGGCAGCGGTACCTCCTTCACTGAAATATGTATGGCCCTGAAACCTGGGCGGCAGAGAGTAAGGACTCACAACAGAAAACAGTTTCTAGTAGCCTCCTGTTCACTGCTCTGCCCAACGTCACTAGAGAAAACATTGCTGTCCCACAGGCTGTCTCTGCCCACTCTTGTCAATCCTGGTGTTCATGATTAATTACTGACCTATTTGATCTTCCTTATTAATTTCCAATTAGCTGCATTCTACTTAGTCACATTTCCCCCACTCCTGGTTATCCCATATTGTGAAATCCTGATAAACTACATTTTTTTTCACTTTACCTAATATGGGTAATGCAGTACATTATGGCAAGCCAACAGGATCAGTTTATCATGGATAAATTTACTTAAATTTTCATTTAATGAATGGTCAATGATGATAAGTACATTTGCTTAGAAAAAGGTGCAAAGGAATCATTAGGCATTACCAATTCTCCAACAATATTGATCCTATTTTAAAGATATCATAATTATTCCTACCTAAAGTGTGCTGGAACCTGAGGCAGCCTACCCTGGTACACATGCTGACACCATCTCTTACCAGCTGTGTGATTGTGGGAAAGTTACCAAATGGCTCCATGATTCAGTTTTCTACTACAAAACAGAGGTAATGATAATCCCAACTTTTTATGATTATGTTTAGGTATAAATAAAATAATGTAAGTAATGAACTTCTTACAATTTTGGAAGGATTTTTTGGCAGTTATTTTTTCTTGTTGCTATGTTTTATCTTTTAAAAATATATATGTATATATTTCTTGGGAATGCTCAAATTCTTTAAATAAATTCATATTTATAAATTTATTCTTATTTAGGAAACACAAATTATACAAATGTATGTATATTTAAATTTTCATAAAACAAAACATGTATGTACGTTGGATATATACCAAAATATTATTATTATGTTTAAGTGGTAAAAATATGAATAACCTTATTTCTTACCTATGATTTCTATATTTTCCAAATTTTCTGCAATGAGCCTATATTATTTTATAATCAGAATTTACATATATAGATTTTAAATATGTATTTAAGATGGTTCTATCACCTGACCTAGTAATTTATAATCATTAGTGTCCCATCTAATTTTTTACTGTTGAGTAGTTTTTTTTCTGCTACTCTAAGAAAATAATAAAGAAGAAAATGCACTAAAATATAAATTTCAACATGATATATAAGACCAAAAACTTGAAACACAAAGGAACAATATTAATAGAATAGTAAATATAATAGGATAGTGACTTAAGGTATGAGTATGAAAACTCATATGTTGTTATAAGAAAAAAACTGAAGACAGCTATATATATGTATATACTTGTAAATATAGACTAAAATATATTTTAAAAATTCCATGACTAGATAAAGGGTTAAAATAAAATATCTCTAAGTTTCAATAGTAATTACTTCTGGAGAAGAAGTGTTCCTGTTTTTCTTTCTATTCTTCATTTTCCAAAATGTTTATTATGATATAACTTAATGATGAGGAATACACACTTTATTAACTAGCTATACATTTTAATAAGTATTTTGTCTTCCTTTTTCCATTGGCAAGTTATCTAAAGTAGGTTTTTCCTGATCCTTCTGGCTCATGTGGCCACCATTTTATTTTATTTAGGGAATGACAATTTCACTTATGTATTTCGAAGTACTGCATCATGTGATATTTGGGGGGTGGAAAGGCTTTGCCTTAAAGTCTTTACCTACGAGCTTCCTCCAGAGCCTTTCTGAGTCAGCACCTCCTTCTGTGGTCCAAGATGAGAAACCACGTACTAAATCACCTTGGCAGTTGTCTGTTTGCATTATCTCATCAGCCCCTGTCTCCTGTGCTGACACAACATTCCTTCAAACCATTATTTGCCTCTTCCAAGTGCACACATCTCAGGCAGAATGGAGAATCACTTTTCTTTCGTAAAAAAGATACACTGACTTTTGAGATACCTTCCTGGCATTTCTGTGCAAGATTATCATTAATTTTTAAACAGAGATACGGCTCCCAAGAATGAGGACCAGGCCATGGTCTACTTTGCAGAATTTGATTGCTTGACTCAAAATATTTTCTCCAGAGACCATTCTGGTAGCAAAACTTTCCCTTTTATGCAGAGACGAATCATTGACAAATTTATAATCAGAATATACAGATATACTTAAAATATATATTTAAGATGGGTATTCCAACCTTGTAGTTTATAATTATTTAGAATTAATAAGGCTGAAAGGAAATTATTTTAGGTCAATAAGGAAACAGGGCCAGGGTGGGGAATAAACCTAGAATGAATGACAAGCACAGGGAAAGGTTCTTGGGGAAATAAAGCAACTACCTCTATTTTCCTGATTTCCACATTGCCTAGAGCTAGTCATGCTTGGACAAACAAACAAACAAACAACACAAGCGTGTTGCAAGGTGCTGGTGGTGAGAAGGCCATGCATATGTCCCCTGCAAGGTATGCTTGGCTAAGTGGAGAAAAAGTCCAAGAACCATGCAGAAGGCCAAGATTTTTTAATAGAATGTTCAGAGGAGTGTGCTCAACTTTGCATGGGCAAAAGAAAAGTAGTAGCAAGCAGAGAGACCCGCCTTCTTCTTAGTGAATTTTACCATTTTAAATTAAAATTGATAACACAGGTTCTGTCCAGTTTGACTGCTGACACATTGAAAATTAAATTAATTACTTAAACATCATTATACATGATTTAATCCATGATGAATTTCCTACCATTGCATCCCTACATGCCTTAGGTACCTCTGTCAGAGCATCTTATTCTGCTGGTTTGTTTACACTGTGTGTCCCTCTCTCTCTTCTAGACTGAGACTTGCAAAGGCCATGGTACAACTGTCAGGTGTTGACATTTAATGAATACTCAGAAAATGTGGATACTCAGAAAATGAGAAAACAAAAACTATTCCACATTTGGAATAGTCTCACAAAATTTAATCTTATTTTAAGAGAAATCCAATACCTATAGATGTTTATAATGATAATGGACCATTTATTTTTTGTTGCAGTCAATTGGCATACAATGATAGCACTAACACGACTTTAATATGCTTGAAATTGTTGGATGAAAGTTTTAGAGAAGTCCAGAATGGTAAACCAAAGCCTGTTTAAGGTACTGGAATGGAAGAGGCTACCAAAAGGAAGAGGGTTTTGTAAAAAAATGTAGAGAAAAATAAACCACGTTCCCAAGGTGATCTGGGCCTTGTCCAGAAACCTGGGAGGCTAGGCATCTTGTTGTGATCCCCAAGGAGTTCATTCATAAGCTCTTCCTTCTCAGAGAAGGGAAGATCATAGGCGTCCATTTTCCACTGACAGATCTAAAAGGTATAAACAAACACCACACCCAATTTTATGTTAATAGATTGTCCAAAATATTCAAATCCTGGATCAATAAAATGTCATATTACCAACAAACTACAGAACTTAATGGCATTCTACCAGTACATGGAATGATACTGTCCTTTTTCAACCTGGTTTAATGAGTCTTAAATTGGTTTAGCAGCATAAATATGTGGGAAGAGGTAGAGAGCAGGGAAAAGAGGACGCTTGGTGGCTGTAGGGTAGGGGCCAGGGAGGGAAAGGGGCCTTCCAACCTGATTTCAGATAGTCTTTGGTGATGTGTCAGTCAACCCATAATTGTTCTGCATTCCAGGGAAACCATCAGTATCTGCCTTTTTGGCTCAATGTGAAATTTTTTGAGGCTGTGACAGCCGCACTCTGAGTGGGTTGAAGGTGAAGTGCTCCTGCCCTGTCTTATGAAAGGCAGAGGATTGGCAAGGAAAATCCATCTGACATCGTAAGCGGCCAGATTTATCAAGAACAACCAATTTTTCAGCTGTACAGAACTATACTTCTGTACCTATTTTAAAAGGTATTTTCTAGTAACCTCTTGGATTTTTCCCATGTCCTACTTATAGTGAAACCTGTAAATAAAGAGAAACCAAAAGCATTTCAATTTATATCCTATTTGATTTGTTTGTTTATTTACTTTGGAAATGTTTTCTTATGTACGGTTCGCACAATACCAGGATAAAGCCAGCTCCAGCAGATGTAAACTGCTGGTTTGATGATGAGAAAATTAGAAAAAAAAGTAACTGAATGTTAGTGTAAAACTAGTTAGTGTGAGAAGGTTGCTTGCGAAAGCAGGAAGAGAATATGAGTACCACACCTCAGAATCTAACAGGGAGAAAAATTTACTCCTTAATATGCTTTTAAAAATACAGGATATTTTAATAATACCATGATTAAAAAATAACTTACAATTGCAAAAATATATTTTTGAAAGTGCAAAACAGCAGGAGAAAATGTTTTCGATTATCTACAGAAGCCCTGTTAGATAAATTATTTTGTGGAGACACCATATAGTGGTTAAGAAAATAGGCCTGGACTTTAGCCAGACTCAGATTCAAGTCTCAGCTCTACCTCATTCTTGTTCTGTTTCCTAAGCAAGCTTCTAGACCTCTTGGAATCTCAGTGTTCTCATCTGTAAAATGGGGATAATATAAATACCTAACTCATAGGGTGGTTGTGAAGAACAAATGAGAATGTACATAAAGTACCTGCATTCATAGAAAGAATGCAATGTGTTGGCTATTAGTGTTGTTTATAACAGTACTCAATAACTTGTTCCGAATCCCACAATATGCTTAACACTCAAACCCATTTGACTCAAAGATGCATACTCTTTCCACTACAGCACAGCTGCATTTTGCAATATTGAAATTTAAAAAAAATAAGCAAATGCTGGTCTCATAGACACATCTATGGCTAACTCACTATAGAAATATTGACCATAAAATCCTTGTAACATCTTGTCTTACTAAGAGAAAGTGGGTTTGCCAAGGGCAAATCAAAGTTTCGAAAACATGGCTATGCTATGGGCATCTGAAACACAAGGACGCTGGGGAAAGCTTCATCTCTAGATCCTGAAATGGCACTAGGATAAACTTGTGTTGAATTTGAGGTGATTGCCTAACCCAGGCAAGTTCCTGTTTTGTACTCAATTCGGAAGGAAGGAAGGGAAGGAAGGAAGGAAGGAAGGAAGGAAGGAAGGAAGGAAGGAAGGAAGGAAGGAAGGAAGGAGGGGGAGAGTAATTATTAATTATAACAACTGGGGACCTTCTTGCTCAAATTGTTTTTAAGGTTCTTCTATCTGCAGGCAAAGATCACCCTCTCCAATAGTCTTAAGTAGAGAGAGGGCACAGCTTTTTATTTTAAGAATAAAGGATTTCAACTTGAAGAAAATAATTGCAGCCAGGTTTTGAGAGAGCTTGTTGGGAAGTGGAGGCAAACATGATGTTTTATAAATATTAGTATCACAATCAGATGACTTTTAGTAGGTGCCTTCCTACTACTTTTGTCCAAAATTGTAGCCACATCTTTGCTTCCTTGTCAAGCTAGCATTTAAGACATTGACCCTCTCTTCTAACCTATTGGCCAGTTATTTTTTTAACTTGAAAATGTGCCCTTCATCTAATCCTTGTTCCTGCATATCATGTCCATCTCTAATAGGCTTGGGCAGATGCTTCCTCTTTGGTGCACGTTTCCACTACTTGAAGCAGAGGGACTTTTTCTGTTCATTTATTTTACCCTTTTGCATTTAATGATTTATATGTACCTTATCCCAACCCCCATGGCCCATGGTCCCAATAAGAAGGTAATATTCATGTATTATTCTTCCATAGCACACAATACTATACAAATAAGCATTTGCTGGCTTTCTAAACATTTATGCATCTATGTATGGGGGTGGTGTGATAGTGTGTGTATTCAAAGTACATAGCGTGATCTCTAACAAATACACTGTGAGTGCTTGGTCCATGCATTGATTCAAATATGAAAGGACAATAGAGAAGAAATAAAGGCATGCAAGGTGAAGCATGAACTCCATCATGCTTTGTCCATCGTCAGGAAAAAAATTCAGCAGGGTAAATGCAATTAGGGATATGATATTTCACCTGTGGAGGTCCTGCTGGCTACAGCCCATGTGAACCTGCTTTCAGCACATGACAGATATTGTTAAGTGAAAATCATTTCGATCAAAGTCCCAAGTTAGAGCAGACACTGGAAATTGATCCATCTATGTTACATTGCAGACTGAAAATACGTTGGAAGTTTCTGCCTGAGATAACCAGTTTGAAAATCATACAGGGCTTGTCACTCCGGGAGACTTAGATATATAGAAAGGAGTTTGATGTGGAAGTTTGGAAAGTACCTATACTAAACTGAAATACTGCCAAGATTATTAACACATCACTTTGATGAGCCAAGAATTTCCATCTTTCCCCATAGAGGAGAATGTCTCCAATAGTCTGAAGTGGAGAGAGGGCACAGCTTTTTATTTTAAGAATAAAGGATTTCAACTTGAGGAAAATAATTGCAGCTAGGTTTTGACAGAGCCTGTTGGGAAGTGGAGGCAAACATGATGTTTTATAAATGTTAGTATCACAATCAGATCGCTTTTGGTAGGTGCCTTCTGATCAAATAATTAGTATAGTGTCAGCTGGGTTTGAGAATCACTTTTTTAAAAACCATCTGTTTTGTCATAAAAGTTTCTTGTTAAGCCATATGCAGACACAGCATTTGTTCTTTTTTTTTTTTTCCCCCAAAGTTATCTTCCATGTGCTTTGTTTCTACATCTTGTGGTCTGAATGGTAGTTTCAAACTGTCTAGGAAGAATGCAAGGAGTCCAGCAGAAGAATAAATGATTGTTTAATTAAAAAATCAATGGACTGAGGATGTAATTGTGCAGTCAGTGATCTCAGAGACTGTGGAACACATCATCTCCAATCCACAGCATGATGCAGAAATTCTGTTTCCAAAATGCTGAGGCCTTAGATCACATTGCCTTCTGAGCCTCAATTTTCCTATTTAAAAATGGGACACTTTGTTAAGAAGTTAATTAAATTAAACTCAAATACAAGAGGTCAATGCATTATATAATCTAACAAGTTAGATTATATAATATAATATATCTAATATAATATATTGTAAATGATATATTATAGATGAAGATATTTTATAAACTCTTACATACAAAAGAAATAACAATTCTATCTGCTTTAATGATTGCAACAAGCAGTTACTAACCACTAGAAAGCAAGATAGTATGAGTCGTGAAATGACAATTTTTGATCATTGGTGATTCCCCAAATTCCTCTTCCCTAGTCATTTTTTGCACATATTTGCTGAATGCGTGCATATATACATTCATATTCAGTCTCTTGCAAGCCAGTGAGGTTAATGACTATTAAATAACTTTTTCTTTTCCTTTATCTTAAACTTTAACCTAAATTCTCAGCACAAATCTGATACTCAGTTACTCCTGCTTCTCATTTGATCAAAATTACATGATTTTGCTTGAGTCCTCTTGATATCTTAAGAGTCTGGCTATGTATTCCTGGGTTAGAAGCACTCAAAAGATCAAGAGCATCGATATCAGTTCAGGAATGTGTGGATAGAGCCCCATGATCAAACAAGAAGCAGTGGGTATAATCACAATTCAATGTGCTTAAAACAATTCAATAAAGTCTGATGGATGTTAAAAATTTCTAAAGTATGCTATACACATAAGGAGCATATAACAATATTTTATAGACAGTCAATTTCTTGGTAGCAATAGTGACAGTGTTGATGTTATTTGTTTAAATTTATTCAGCATTTGATAGTTTTCTAAGTCCATTAAAACATATTGTCTCACAACAACGCTTAGTTCTCCCCATGCATCCCAATTTACATATAGTAAGTTTAAACTATAGCAGAAAATAGCTCAAAATCCATGATAGCATACTTATTTTCAGTGTCTACTAGATGCAGAACTTCCTCATTCTTAATTTCATGTAATATTCCAACCTACAGGGATATATTATAAGTATCGAGGCACAAGAACCTGGCCAGTCTTCCAACAAGATTAGTGATGGAGCTAGGATTTGAACTTGGGTCTTCTGACCTTTTGACCTCACACCCTGGGTCACTCTGTGAGAATGAACCTGGCTGTGTGTGGAGCAGGAACAAGAAGAGAAATAGACCAGTGGGAAGAAAGCAGAGCTGTGTGGAAGAGAAGGTCACACCAGATTGCCAGGCTGTGATGCATTTCATCTGGTGAAAATTATGAAATACTTCATGGATTGCCCCATGGAATCCAATAGCTCCAGTCTTCACATATTTACTGGAGCAGCCACATTCACTTCATGCGAACGTGTCAGATAGAGACAGTCAATTGACAGAAAATATGGAAGAAAAAAGATTTGAAAGCAGTATCTGGAAACAAATTGTTCATACATTTCACCTCTATAATTTCAAAGTCCAGAGCAACTTATTTTGAAATTGAGGAGACAAAGGAATATCCCAGGAATTGTCTCCAATCTTAGAATAGTATTTTCCACCTAAAGAGTGATACCTAATGCATACAAAGTCATTTATTTTAGGAATATTGTGTACGTGTGTGCGCGCGCGCGCGCGCGCGCGCACACACACACACACACACACACACACACACACACAAAAAAAAAAAAACTATGATTGAAAAACAAGAACTTGGCAAGACGGTGTCTCATGCTGGGAGTGGGGAGCTGGGATGAGAGGTAGATACAGTGAAGACTGGAAGAGAACAGAGCCCAGAACCCTGATCCCGAGGGTTTTAGCAGTTTCAGTGTAGAATCAGGTGCTGAGACTATCAGGGAGCCGTGAATGCCACCCAGCGCAGGGATTTCCGTCCCTGATCTCTGACGTGAAAACTGATGGAACACAGGAGTCCCTCGATGATCCCTTGAGAGATCCCAACAGACTGAGCTTGGGATCTTTTGCAAGGGTGAATCTTCTGAATCAATAATAAGGGACATAATGTTTGTATCAGATGTAGATAGATGTGATGAACATGTTTCGAAGAAGTACTATAGTCAAATTCTTCAATCATAACTGGCATAGTTAAGAAAAATGATTTATGTGTAATAATGCTATGTTCAGACTCTGCTTTGTTTCTGCCTAGTGATTTTTCTATTGCTGTTATTTTGTCTATTTTTTTCCTGTCATCCTTTTCTGTCTTGTTTCTTCCTCCTTTCCTCCCTCCCTTCCTTCCTTCTTTCCTTCCTTCCTTCCTTCCTTTCTTTCTGTCGTTTTGGAAGTCTAAGTGAGTAGAAAGACAATATTATATAGAGAAATTTACCATGGAAGGAAACCTAAAGTGCATTTTATAATGAATTAGTTGCACAAGATATTTTTAGGGGGATTTCATGGTCACATTAAATGAGGGAAATATGGCATTTTATATTTCTCCTTAGATATTCACCATACACATTGGCAGATTAAAGACTCTGAGACATTTTTCAATCAAGACAGCTATTTAATTTTGTTTGACCTAGCTTTTTCCAAACTTACATTCAGTGCCCCTAACTTGGGTAATACCACCGGAACTCAAGGAGCTAGTGTTCCTCAAATCACTCTTGGAGAAAAAGATGGTTTATTCCAACCCATCATTCACTGCAGGAATAACATGCCAACACTAACCACTGATATTTATGAACATGTATTTCGGGTCCTGTCAGGAGCTCTGAGCAATAACTAAGGAAGTAGCATGTGACAGGCCCCTTTTAAAGGTTAGATTTGACTCCTTTAATGGACACTTTTAGAGAGTGTTATATTATTTATTTCATATCAAGACATCTGCTACAATATATTGCATAAGAAATTAATAAGTTCCTGGGCTGAGGCATTTGGCCTAACTTTGTAAGCAGGGATGCTTTCCGAACAACAGCTAATTGTCCTGGTGAAAAATACACGTTTGTCACACTGAGTCTTCATAAGGAATTTGGGACCACAAAATTCCTTCTTTTGCCCTGCTTAGGAGCTAAACATCAGATTTCTGTTTAGATTTCTAATAGCTGTTAATCAATTCATGATGACTTTATTCTATCATTAACCAGGGAAACGTATTTATCTGAATACCAGTTAAGGTGCCTTTAAAAAATTATTTTAAAACTTCTCTGATTATATGTCATGTGCCACTAAACGAACCTCAAAAAGAATCCTTTATCCTATCTTTGCTTAATTGATTTTTTCTAATTTAATGTGGTATTGACAAAAAAAAGAAAAAAAAAAACTCCTAGCCCTATGAAATTTAAATTTCTATCTTTTGATCCTTTCCTTCAGGCTCTGTGCTTCTTTGAACATGTTTGAATCTTGAGCAATGTATTGTTCATCCTCCTAACTCTTCTTCTAGCTTTGGTGACCTTCTCCTGCTGACACCAACACACTCACACGTGCACCGTCCAGGTCTTCATTCCAGTCACTGATGTAAATGTCGGGGAGGACAGTGCAGGGCCACACCCACAGCATGCTGCTTGAGGCATACATCCAACCTGACATTAGTCAGCACTTTTGAGGGACAGTGATGACTGCATTAACTATAGCTCTGCCAGACTATATCATAGTCCTCCATCTCATCCACAGTGACATCACCTGCTCTGCTAAAAATCAAGAAACACTCCATCTCTGCCATTCTTCTAGTTTATTAGTCTACTAATGCTACCAAAGGAGGAAATTGTACTAGTTTGGCTTGTCTTATTATTCTAATTCATGAGGGAACTTTGTAATAAATCTTTCTAATTTTATATCACCACACTTCTGGTTTTATTTATGCAAGTCTGTTTTTACACACTTTGAAATGAGAATACGTGACCACCTCCACTCTGTTGGCATCTCTTTGTCTTCCGAGGTTTTGTAAATGCTACTTTATAATTATTCTCAATGGCATTTGCAACTTGTTCATTTGTAAAGGATTATCTATTCAAAAGATTTAAAAATATTTGTATTTGAGACTTAATGCAACTCTTAATTCAATTGTATAGTCATTTAAAATCTTCTTTGTAAAAGAGTATGCTCAGATGATTGCATCAAGAAGGTAGGTTGGATACATGCCCCTATCTTGTACCTATCCCACTGAAATCACTGAAGGATAGAAATAATGCAAAATTAAAAAATAGATTGATGATAGTGCCAGACGGCAGGAATCATTTGATAGAAAATCCTGAACATCTATTGCATATGGAATTAGTTTTTTGGAGAAACAAGAGTAGACAAAACCATAATTTACAATCGGTAAAAAAAAAAAAAAAAAAAAAAAAACTATAGAAAAGGGAAAGGCAGGTTCTCCGGTATTAGAATTTCATGATCAACAGATACAAGACAAGCCCTTTCAGCTAGCTCTTCTCAAACATCAATGCCATATAAGTCACCTGAAGAATGATTTATTAATAAAATGCAGTCTGATTAGAAGACGGTTTAGGGTGAGGAACAAGAGTCTGCTTCCATGCTAGGCAATGCTAATGCTGCTGGTCCTTGACATTGCTGTGAACAGCGAGGGCCTGGATCAGAGGCTGTCTGGGGCAGGGCCCAGCAATCCGATTGTTAACCAGCCCTCCAGGGCATTCCAACACATGCTGAAATGTAGGACCCGCTAGTAGTTAGGTGAAGAGGTGCGTTCAGTTCAGCGGGCCTGTTACCTGAGTTCACCACTACTTCATTCAGGCCCAACAAGTGTTTTCTCCCACTCTTAAAACCTTACGTAACTCTTGTTCTCAGAAGGAATTAATCAATGCTGCTGAGGATGTTTACAGTGTTGATTTGCTATCAGAGGTAGAACAAAGCAAATTTGGAAATAAACTTTATCCTTACCATTTACATGAAAGAACAACAAAGAAAAGGCAGTCTGCCCAGGGGAAAAAATCTATCCAAGTGATCCATCAATGTGGAAGCATTTTTTATTTTGGCAATTGCATGACAGGGTCTCAAGCGTGCTGCCAGTTTCCTATTCACCTCTCCTAGAGTTAGAATTTATATAGAGCCTGTGTCAAGTTGTGCTCTTAATTTTTTTTTAGGGATCAGCTCAGGGCAACCACAGAAACCAACATACTATATATTAAAATGCTTAAAACTTATGATTTAAAAACTATTAAATAAAATATGTTTGTCCCTCTAGCTTTATGATCTGGATGGCCAGATTCATATTTAGAAATCCGTTCTATTTGGAGTTCCACTCTGAATGTAGACCCAGCCACAGGGACAGCCAGCACCTGGCCCTCAAGCTCTCCACCCACTGGGCAACCACCCACTCCCTTTACTTTCTTTTTCCCCAATCTACAGCAATGGAGCTCAATATTTTGCAAGTAGGCATATCTTAGGGATTTGTGACAATCACTTCAGCAATAATAGCTCATTAGAGTAGCAATGTTAAATACTGCCGGTGGGTGGTTAGGGCAACAGAAGGCATACCTCCCCAAAATGTCATATTAAAATCTCCGGGGAGATGTGAAATTTGAAAAAGTTTCCAAGATGATTGCCTAATTACCATTTGGGGATTTGAAATCTTTGTATACATTATTTCCATGCCCTTCTTGATTATGTCTCCAGATGGAATAATTCTTTACAATTATCAATAATAATTTGCTCTGAATCTTACTGCATTTAAAATATATATATATATGTATGTGCATATGTATATATGTATATGTGTGTGTGTGTGTGTGTGTGTGTGTATATATATATATATATATATAGGCAAACCTAAAGACTTTTGAACATTTTCTTCCTTCAGTGTATAAACCACTTTCCTTCATTGGGGGTCTCCATCCTGGAAATATATTTATATTTTTGCCCACATGCAGGGCTGATGCTCAGCTAATACATACCACACACACTTATTTTTTACAATATTTTTCCATACAACATCATACTTTATAAATCTAACCATTTAGGTATGTGTATGTGAGGTTCATTATTTCTGACTATTTTATTTTGAACAAACAATCAAAAAGTCAAAATATAAATATGAAATACTAAAAAAAAAAACTATTTCAAAAAAGATAATGAATACCTTTGCACCTACCACTCAGTTTCATCATATAGTTATTTGTATATTAACTTCAAGTTCTTTTCAAAAATAAAACAAGAAAAAATGAGTTTTTTGAAATTTCCCTTTCATTTCTTCTCAAGGTAGTCGTCATGATAAATTCAAAATTTCACATTCCATGAATTTTTTCTACTGGCATCTCCAGCTGGTTTTGAGAGTTTCCTCCTTATTCTTAATATTCTTCAATTTCACTATAATATATGTAGTTGTCAATTGATTTATTTTATTTTAAAATTACTTGTTTGGGTTCTATCAGTGTGTTTTTTGATTGGAGAACTCATATCTTCTTTTAATCTTGATAATCCTCAGCTATTGTTTTTTTCAAATGTTGCTTTTCTGCTATTTCCTCTATTTTTTTTTCCATGATTACTGCCAAACACATGCTGCAGCCTCTCCCTCTGTCCTCCATGTAGTGTATGACTTATTTCTTTGTCCCTCGGGCTTTCATTGTGGGTATGTTTCCCATTTTTCAATTCACTAATTTGTTTGTAAATTGTATCCAGTTATGATCATCCCAGCAAATGCACTTTTTAATTTATATTATATTATAATTACATTATCCTACATATTTTTTATTTCCATAATTTTTAATTAACTTTTTTCATAAGACAACAGGTTTGTTTTTTTGGGTTGCTTTGTTTCAATTTAATATTTATGTCATTTCAAACATCTTCCAAAAAGTTTGTCAAATGGTCCCATACATTAACTTTATCTGGAGTGAGATTTATTGACTGTCTTTTGTAGGATTCAGGGTCCTCATGTGCTTTGAACATTTGATTCCTGTTTCGTGTGATGAGAGTATTTTGTACTTTTCTCCTTCTCTTTCTCCCTCCCTATTACTTTCCTTGATGCTGTCTATCTCTGTGTTGTTATTGACAGTTGACTCTCAGGCCCCCTGAGCAGCCACTTCAGAACTGAGTTTTGAACTGACAAAACTGAGTTTTGAACTGAGGTGCTGACACTGGGGCGAGCCGATCCCATCCCAGAATCCCCCGAGTCTGCGTCCAAGTCCTCATTTCTCCCTAGGCCTTAGGTTATTTAGGGATGTGCTGTCCAATCAGGTGGCCACTTGTGGATATTTAAATTTAATTTTTAATAAATTCAATTCAATTTAATTAAAAATGCATTGTTCTAGTCTCATTACCCAGTTGTTTCCAGTGGCTACTGGAATGGACAGCTCTTTGCTGTCATTGCAGACAGTTCTGTTGGATAGCCCTGCTCTAGAGCAACAATCACAGGCATCTTTCCTTTTCTTTTATTTTTTTAGCAGCAGTTTTTTAAGCTGGTTTTTTGGAATGAGAGAGGCCATACCCTGGACCCTAGTTTCAAGCAGAGAGCCTGACTCTGCCCCTCTGCTTTGCAGGATCCCTTTTAGCCCTGTTTTTCCTAAAGGTGTTGACTGAAGTCCAGTCTCCCAGTGCCTGGGTCAGGAGTTAATAAATCACTGTTTGGGGTTTTTGTTTATTCTCTGGTCTTCACATCAAAAGCTGTTTTTGTAGTTACCCTTTTGTATTTTAACTGTTATAAATAATTATTTGGAGCCAAGGGCTTGCTGAAGCATGAACTCTGTAACAGTCTATTCACTTTTATTGCAGGCTTACATTCCATTATATTTTTGAACAATCTGTTTATTTATTCATATCCATTTTATAGCATTTTGGTTGCTAGCAATTTTCAAAATTAATATGAATGAATGCTGCCCTTAACATTCTTGTACTTATCTTCTGCAGAAGTGTAAGAATTCCTTTATGGGCACATAGAAAGAAGTGGAGCTGCCAGGTCATAGGACACATGCAAACTAAACATTGTTTTATGTTATTCTTCAAAATTGTCGCAACAATTTACACACTATGCCCCATAATTTACCAAAACTAAGAATTGATGTTTGCAGTGAGATGGCGCATGCCTGTGATTCCAGTGACCCAGAAGGCTGAGGCAGGAGGATCGCTCGAGCCCAAGAGTTCGAGGTTGCAGAGAGCTATGATGATGATGCCACTGCATTCAAGCCTGGGGTTACAGAATGAGATTCTGTCTCTTAAAAAAAAATAATAATAATTTTTTTTGGATTTTTAGGGGGTGAGCCATTTGGGCTTCTTCCTTTGTTGTTTACATGCCAATGTCCTTTGTTCATGCTTCTTTTTTTTCTTTTCCTTTTCTTACTGGCTTTTGAGAGTTACACATTCATAAAAGTAAAACTTTGGGTTATGTGCTTTGCAATGATCTTACTATCTTTGGCTTTCTTTTTAAATTTTGTTCTTATGACTTTTAATTGTGCAGAAATATTTGCTTTTGTTTTTGTATTAAGAAGTCAAATAGATTGATTTTAATTACGATTTTTTCTTCTGTGTCATATTCAATAAATTATTCTCTAGCCTAAATTCACAAAGACAACTTCCTCCTATGTTTTCTTGTATTTTTTTTAAGTTTCGTTTTTCACATTTAAGTATGTAATATATGTGGATTTATCTCAGTGTGTATGTTTGTATGTACAATGGGCCCATCATTTAATTCTTTATTCCATATGTGTGATCAGTGGTCCTACCATCCTTTGTGTATGTTCTTCCTCTACCCTCTGACTTGTAATGCTACATAAGTGTTACACTAATGCCTGTGTATGCCTATTTCTGTTTTCTCTATTCTCTACGTTGGTCTGTTTATCACATGAAAAATTTTGCACTGTCTTTACTACCAGTCTGTACATCTTGTGGGGTAAATCACCTTGGACTCCCATTGTGTATGTCTTTTAAGTTTTATTTAACTACATACTGCTTTCACACATTAGTATTCTGTCTAGTCTTTTGGATCATGCACACATGTATGCACATATACACACACATGGTGAAATTGCATTTAATTTGTAGATAAATTTGAGAGAAATGACATTTTACAATGTTGTTCTTTACTTTCAGGAAAATGATATATCTCTATATTTCTGCATTTATGTAATTTTTTTTTAGCTACTTGGTATTTTATAATTTTTCCCCAAAAAATCTTATATGCCATTGGCTAGGTTCATTCCATGGTAGTTTATAATTTGGATTGCCATTTTGAATGATTTTTTTAAAAATATTTTTTCCAAATATTTGCTCTTGGGATACAGGAAAACAAGGATTTTTTTGTATTATGTTCTATCAAGCAATATTAATGAAATTTATTAACTTTAAGAGTTTTACAAAGAGTATACTAATATTGAAAAACAACAAATCGGTATCTTTCATTATTTTGCTAGCTAAAACCACCAGTAAACTGTCTAATCGAAGTGTTGAGAGCAGGTATCCTTGATTTCTTTCTAACATGAAAAGGAAAGCTTCTAACATTTTCCCATCAAGTAATATGTACTATAGGACAGCGAATCTCAAACCTTAGGATGCGTCAGAAATACCCCCAGGGCTTGTTAGCAACAGATAGCTATTCTCCACCCCCAGAATTTCTGAATTGGTAAATTTGTGCTGAGTGCAGGTAGTTTGTGTCCCATACCCAGTTCTGAGGAGGTGCAGTTGCTGCTGGTCAGCAAAGAAACATGGTGGAGGGAGCAGAGAGGCTGGGTTCCCGGAGTGGGAGTCAGGTAGCAAAGCTAAAGATGCTCTTCAGGTCAGCACTCATGGAGAAGGTACTTTCTGAGCACAGTCCTGAGGACATGATGGCGTTAGTCATGAGGACTCCTGGAGGAAGAGCTTCCTGGGCAGGTGGAACATGAGAAACTTCAAGGGTGCCATAGTGGCTGCAGTGGGGTGGTGGAGGATGAATCTAAGAGACAGGTCAGAGGGTAACAGGAGGCCAGGGTGAGAGCCTTAAGAGGCCATCATAAGGGGTCTTTCATTTTCAGTGACTTGGGGACTTGCTCTGAGGAGTGAAATAAATTGACTTATGTTTTCAAAGGATTATTTGACTTTTGTGTTGAGAGTAGACATTAAGGATTTGGAGTAGAAACATGGAGAGCAATAAAGGTGCTGTTTCAATAATCCAGACAAGAGCTGTAGCAGTGGCATTGGGGAGAAGCGATCAGGTCCCCATGTAGTTCAAGGTAGCACCTTGAACTTGCCTTTCCTGCCGTTGGAATAAAGGCTGTGAGAGAAAAAGAGGAGGTGTGGATGCTGCTGAAGCTTTTACCTGAGCAGCTGAAAGGATGTTAAAGTAATTCAAGGAGACAACACCCCAGACAGTGAGGATTTCTCTCCAATGAGGAAACTTACTTAAAGAAACCAAACTGTCTTCCCACTGCACTGGGTATGGAAAATGCTGAAGATATCCCAAATAATACAAATACAGAGAATTTATTGTGTCCATACTTGGGGTCTAGTGTTTTTTATGAAGGTTTAGTATAGGATTAGGGACCACCACGGACTTCTTTGTGAAAAAATTAAATTATACTTTGAGATTGTCTAGTGTTAAACCTGAGTTTCCACCATGCTCAATTATGGAAATGTATATGGCTACACTAAGATTTGCCATGGTTTAGATTTGTTTATTATTCTGCCTCTTGATTCTGGCCTCTGAAAAACAGTAGTCATTTCAACTCTCATCATTTTTTCCTAAAAATGTGGATGGCTGCTCTTCTGACAAAGTGAACTTTGCTTCCTACACCAAAGTGCCCGCTGTGAGCAGCTGCAGAGGCAGCTCTGTTTCAGGGACAATGAAAAGCATGTTGTGGAGCTACCCACACCTCGTGCTTCTTTGTCATTTTCCTCTGCATTTATTTTTATTATTCCTAAAAACCAGGAACAATTTTTTCTGCTTCTGATTTATATCAAATACGTATCTTAAAGATGTGCTTTACCCTTTTCAGTTTAACTGCAATTACTTTTGATTCTCCCTGGATATGGAAAGGATCATACCCTAATTAAAAGATCAGATTTTCACATAAGAAAATTGCAAATCCTAAATAGAAAATGATGCCTATTGCTCATAGTCTAACAGGAAGAACATTGTGGCATATCAGAGGATAGTTTTTTCTTTTTTCCATCACTAATGCATATAGTTCTTATTTTATTACTAGCTCTTAAGTATGTTTGTATGATCTGTTTCCTTACCAAACCAATCAGTGGCTCACTGCCATGACACAGAGAGAAGTTCACATGTCTTGATTATTAAAAATACATTAACTATGTTTTATAATATTTCCAACTATGTATTCTTGGTATTAAAATGAAAAATAAAATTTAGCCCTTTTACTACAAATGCTTAACTTTTATTTTATAAATAATAAATAGACTGGAGAAGCTCATTTTGTATCTCCACCCACCATCATCATCATTATTTAGTTTTTAAATAGGAAGGCTAAATTTTTTGAGTCAGGTTCAGCAAAAATAAGACAGACTTTAGGAGTTTAAAAGGCCTGGGTACGAATCTTGACACCTTTTGGTGGCGTCCTGGCAAGTTGCCATCCCTCCTCTGCTTGAGTCCTGTAGTGACAGAGAATTTACTTCCTTCTGTAATGGTGCATTTTATCTTGTGATTTCTAGCTGTCATTTTCATATACATATTTAAATGTTTTGATCATCTGGGTTCTTTTTAATAAAATGGAAATATAGGGCTGAGAAATAGGATTTTATATATATATATATACACACACACACAAACACAATGCACGTCTTACTTCCATCAATATTGCGAATGTTCAATAAATATTTTTATTATTATTTTTAAGAATTATGTCCAATCTTTACCTTGAAGGAGATACCCTGGAAGGTTAAGATGTAAACACACTGTCTTAGTTCAGATTGCTACATCACAAGATACCATAAACCAGGTGGCTTATAAACAACAGAATTTATTTCTCCTAATTCTGGAGGCTGGAGGTTCAATATCAGGGTTCCAGCATGGTTGGGTTTGGTGAGGGCCCTTTTCCAAGTTGTAGACTGCCAACTTTTCCTTGTATCCTCACATGGCAGAAAGAAAGCCGGCTAGCTCCCTGGTCTCTTCTTACAAAGGCACAAATCCCATTTATGAGGGCCCTACCTCATAGCCTAATTACTTTCCAAAGGCCTCGCCTCCAAATACCATCATAATGAAATTAGATTTTCAATATATGAATTTTGAGAGAACACAAACATTCAGTCCATAATACACACAGAAAGTGAACTTAAGATTGCTTTGATATATATGCAGTTCTGTAGAAATATTAATAATACAAAAACCTGAGTAATGGCAGAATAGCTATATAGAAAACAAAAAAGTTGAAACTTAATTTCAGTGCAACTCTGAATTCTCCAAGATATTGTACTTTTTTCTCTACTTTGATTATTGCCACCCTAACATTTGGTTTCTTTGTGAATAATTTGTAGAGTATTTCATTTCATATTCATTCCACATTAACCAATAAAAGAACTAGTAGAAAACCAGTTCTAATTTAAAAATATGCAATTCCATAGTAATAAATTTCTTTTCACTGATTAAATAAAAACCATTTTCCTCAATAAAGTGGTTTTTAAAATTGTTTGTTTTAATATTGTATAATTTTAGCCTCTATATTCTAGTGATCAAAGTATTTGAATTTCCTGTTACAAGATAATTTGTTTTTAAGACCAGTCCATCAGTTGTTCTTTATGGATCCTTTAAATTACATATAAAGACCTTTGCAATCAGTAGTAATCAGTTTCTACCTTAATTTGCTTCCGCTGATGTTATTAGACTTGGAATAGATACAGAGTGTCGAGAGGCTCTAGGGCCTATGATTTCTTCCTAACACCTTTCCTCAATTATTATAAGTGCCTCTCCTGAAATGAATCAGGGCTTCATTTGGTTTCGGACAAAGAAATGTCAATTTATCAGGTGTCAGTGCAGCTGACTTGAATTTTAGTTTTTATCAGCAGAACATTGTGGATCCTCCATGTCTACACCTTTTTTTATAAGACCTCTAAGGCAACCGGTTATCTAGAAATGTGTGCATTGAGTCTCGGTGCTAATGCTTTTGTGGAGAAGGCTCTAAGTGACATCTCTCTCCCTGAGGTCTCCACCTGTCTTAACAGATTACCATTTGGAGATAGGTTTGGATGTGTGTGTGTGTATGTGTGTATGTTGGGGGGGGGGTAAAACAATTAGATTTCTGTGAAAGTAACTGTACATATATATGTATATGTGTGTGCATACATAGGGGTGTGTGTGTGTGTGTGTGTGTGTATATATATGTATATATATATATATAATATATATGCTTAATACTACCTCTATTTGTAAACTTACCTAAATTATAAAATTTAAAATATTCTCTGTAAACCTGGAAGTCATTTCATACTGAACCGTGATTATGGCTTCTACAGATAGAATACTATATAAGCAAACAATACTTTTGGCATCATCTGCTTCTTTAGTGGTCCCCTCCAGGTTCATTTTTTTGTAGAAAAGATATCAAACTATGCATTAGAGAAAGTTTTTACATAACCTCCAGCCACAACAGGTTTTGAGTAATCTGAGTGCACAGGGCTCTCTGAACCCAGTGGTTCTCAGGCCTCTGCTATAACACCCCCAGTGGCAGAAACCATTCCATTTCTTTCTTTCTTTTTATTTTAATGTTTAGGTTATGTATATTGCCCTTGCCCTGCCCGACTCAGAGCTCCAAGCATGTCCATCCCCAAGACAGCACGCATCACACTCATTATGTATGTACACACTCATCCCCTCCCCCCACAACATCTGCCCGACACCCGATGAATGTTATTCCTATATGTGCACTTGGGTGTTGATCAGTTAAAACCAATTTGATGGTGAGTACATGTGGTGATTATTTTTCCATTCTTAGGGTACTTCACTTAGTAGAATAGGTTCCAGCTCCATCCAGGATAATACAAGAGGTACTATATCACCATTGTTTCTTATATCTGAATAGAACTCCATAGTATACATATACCACATTTTATTAATCCACTCATGGATTCATGGGCACTTGGGTTGTTTCCACATCTTTGCAATTGTGAATTGTGCTGCTATTAACATTCTAGTGCAGATGTGATGATTCTGTTAAAAAGTCTTTCTGTACGGTGAGCTAATCTCTCTGTCCCTGCTACTCCCACTCTCCTGTAGGTCCTTCTTTATGTCAAGGCCTTACAGAACAAGACGAATCCCAGTGCCCCAAGAAAGCTATCAGCTATCAAATAACAAACACCAAACCCTCTTCCCCTCAAAGGAGACTGTCTCCAGTTCTGCAATTCACCAATATATTCCTCTGAATAATTCATTTCCAATGTGCCTATTTAAGGGTGACATCTACAAGTAAACCTTCTAGTCTAGGCATAGTTTCTATATATTATACCAAGAACAGGATGATCATCTTCATGATTCTGATTATTTCTCCTATGTTCGATGTCTACTTCTTGTTCAAAGTAGGTGTTAGTATTGACACTAAAATTTCTAGTATACAAGTTGACATCTGTGGGCAAAAGAAAAATAATTTAAAAGTTTTTCAATATTTGGCAATGAAAACTCACAGTCAAAAAGCCCTGGACACAAATCACAGCATCGAACCTTACTAGCTTTGTGAATTGATCAAATCATTGCAAATGTCCATTTTTCATCTTTAAAATAACAAATAAAACAATGCTAACCTAACAATACTGGGTGAGATATGTAAGTAATTATGTAAAGTGTCTAGCACGGAATCTGGAAAATTGCAGGTATGTGATAAATACGACTTCTCCCTTTTCTATATCAAACGATGTAAATTATTTCCGAGAGCCCCAGTCACTTCTTACTTACTTTCAACAAATGATTTTTTTTCTAAAGTACTAATTATAAAATCGACTAATTATGTTGTAGCCTTGGGAAGTTTTAGACTAGGTCATTAAAGTTGTAAATGTAGTGTGACTTTTTTTTTTTTTTTTTTAGATATAGGTCTGGTAACAAATCCCCCAGAAACTTTTATATAAGGCAGCTTTTATTTTTCAATTTAAAGCTAAGGCAAAGAAGGGGAAAACTAGAGCTTTTTATCTTCAAAAGAGTTTATGAGCTTTTAAGTAATGAATAGGCACAGCTCTCCTTTGTGTACCAGACCAGGGCCATGAGCCTGTTGGCAAAGGAGGAAATGAGCACTCAGAGGGATAAATCACCATCCCCAGTGTGACGTGAGCAAGGTGTGAGTGTGAGTATATGCGTGTGCATGTGCAGTTATGTGAGGGTGAGAGCGTTTGTGGTGGAAGTGGGTGTGGATTGGAAGAAATAGCGAAGATCCCTAATGAAGACTGATGAAGAGGTTTTCTTTTATAGTTTTGATAAGTTTATCAAGATCTCTATTATCTACAATGATTGTGGGGAAAGACTTTCACCGCTGGTGTTAGAAAAACATGCAGGGGTGTTTATGTTATATAGATATAAATATATACCTTCCTGTGTACTATGCAGAGTACATGACCAATCCTGCTGATCTGTTACCTGCTTGCTCTGGGACCCGTGGCCTAGCCCTTCTCCCCTGTTCTCTATCTCAGAAAGCCACATTTCCTAGGCTTTCTGGACCAACGACGTGTGAGGGGAGTTGGCCAATAGGAAGCTCTAAATCTGAAGGCTTTCAATCTCTGCTTTCTGTTTTCTCTGTTTCTTGGTTAGTTCACTTCCAGCAGCACCTGGTTCAGTCTAAGGTTCCAGCTTCTGTCTGTTAGACCCACTGGCTTTACCTTCATTTCCTTGAGGCCGACTTCTCCCTTTCTCCTTTCAGCCTCAGGCTGGGAGTGGTTTCATGCTGTTACCAATCCCTGTGTTACCTTATCATCCCCTGTTTAGCATCTTACCCGTTCTTCACCCATGCAATCAATTGTCTTTATTAATTTTCTTCATTTCAGATACTTAAAGAGGTTTCTGTTTCCAGGTATAGCAACTCTTGCTTCCTCAGTATATTTAATCTTGAATGAGCATATGAATCAAAAGCATTGATAATGAAATGGGAGACTTGAAAAATATACATAACACTATCTGAACACTTAAGTGCAATAAGAGATAGAAAAATAAACATAGTCTCCAGTGTTGGTTTAACTTTGAAGTCAAATCCAAGTTTTAACACATGCTTTCCTGTGTCCCCTGGGACACAGAGGTTAACTTCTTTCAACTTCAATCTCTGAATCTGAAAATAGTGGTAACAACATCTTTTTCATCTGTGTCGTGAGGGTTACTTTGTCTAGCCTTTCTACAGCTCTCAGCACTTGGGTTTTGCAAAGAGTGGGTCTTCAAAGAGGTTTGTTCTCTCTTCATCTGTTACTCTACAAGATGTGGAAGTACTTTCTGATAGCACTTTCTGGTCAATTTATTCCTAGGTAGAACACCACATATATGAATATCATATAATCATCCATCACTTGATTAACTGAGTCTCTCTCTTTTTTTAAGGTTAGCAGAAAATGATCATAGTGGATTTATTGGTTTCAACTCACTGCTTATCTTCTGGGTTTTCATTTCAACTTGTCAAACACTCCAGTTAAATAACATTCCTCTGAATTGTATTTTGAATTTACTCTCCAGGGATATCTACTTCATTTTTGTCAACTTACTTGTGCCAAGTTGTATTTTGCTTTATTTTAATCCAAAGTCAACAATTGTATCCATATCACTGTTTGCAAGAATATCTCTTAACATGCCTTCTCTAGCTTACCCATCTTTACTTATGCTCAGTTTCCATATGACATTCAGGTTTAGATAATATGTTTCATTATTCAACCTTGCACAAGCTAGTGGCTTTGATAACACCACCTCTTTTTGACCTTGCCTTTTTACCAGGAAAAAAAAAAAGAAGAGGATGTGTTACCAGAACTCTAGCCAGATGATTGATTTCACTGACTACTCTCCAAAAGAACATATGCTCTCATTGGAAAGATT
The DNA here is from genome assembly GCA_028533085.1 of Varecia variegata. Taxonomy (NCBI): domain Eukaryota; kingdom Metazoa; phylum Chordata; class Mammalia; order Primates; family Lemuridae; genus Varecia; species Varecia variegata. Next base: position 7,664,372 of record CM052446.1, on the reverse strand, counting down.
CAGAAAATATTGGCATCAGGGAAGGCATGTGGATTTAAGAATAAGTCTTTGTTTTTAAGAGGAAGTGGGAAATAGCAGAAAGAGCGCTGGATTTAGAAATAGAACTCGGAGATGCCTAATCCTTGTTCAACCCATTATGCCCTTTGATGTCTTAGGCAGGTCTCCTCATCTTTGTTTTATAATTCCCCCCCCCCACAAAAT
>CM052446.1:7625409-7657287 GCA_028533085.1 Varecia variegata | reverse complement strand
CAGTTGATGTGTCCACTGGATTTCCATGAAGAATTTCAGAAGGTACAAGGGCTTTGATGTCAACCCCAGTCGAGTTTCCATGTAGCTCGAATACTTACTGGCTGTGTGGTTTTAGAGTCAGATACTTGACCTTTCTCCATCTCTGATTCCTCAATTGAAAAGCTGGGATGATAATTTCAAATTTTAAAGAATAATGAAAACTAGCTATTGAATGCTTATCATGAACCACAGGTTTTACATCATTTATTCTTGCTAATGCTAGGAGGTAGCTACTATTATCATCTCTATTTTATAGGCAAAGGAAAGGAGGGACAGAAAGCATAAGCAGCCTGCATTGAAAGCCAGGCAGTGCTCCAGATCACCTGCCACTAAGACGGGAAGTTTAAATGCCTGATCATCCTTCCATTTTCCCCAACCAAGGACTGAGGAGAATTGGCAAAAGATCTTAGAGAATACCTTGAAGGATCGTTCCTTTTTCAAATCAGCATTTAAGAGGCCTCTTAAAATTGGCAGGCTTGTATATTACCAACAAGTGCCTACTTTCCTGTAACACGAAAAAGTAACGGCCACTTTTTTTCTATGAATAAAAGTTGCTCTGGTCAGCATAAAACCGTGCAGTTTGTCCACCACCATTTCCCCCATGAAGCTAATTGATTTCTGCTTGTTAACATTTTATGTCTAAAATCAAAGTCCCAAGAAGGAAGTATGTATATCTGCCACAGCATTTATGCAGAGAGCAGGCACTATATAGGGATTGAAGCAAACATTTGGATTTATATGTATCCTTCATATAGTTGTCTCTATGAATTATATAAAATCTATTTTTGTAGATAAAAGCTTTAAGCAATTGTATAATATCAACTGTGTGTGCTTGCTTGTTTTTCTCCTTTTTGGTATTGTTCTCATTTTCTTTGAGTTGAAACTGGGAAACAAAGACATTAAATAATTTGCCTAAAGTACATTCACACAAAAATGAAGTGGAAAAGCCAGAATATAAATATAAGCCCTCTTTAATCATTATGATTATTAATAAGGAAGACAGGTGCTAAAAGACCATGGGTTGACTGGGCCATGCATATAGATAATCAGGTTGCTAAGAATAAAGACAAAGTAGACATGGCGAAGGTGGCAGGGAAGCAATGATAACACCTTCCACTAACGAGTAAGGACCAGCAAACCAGTAGATCAGGAGCAAGAGAATAAATATTAATGTCACAGTTCCCTCAATGGACCCTCTTCTGTATTGTTTGTTTTTGTTTCATTTTGTTTTCCTAACAAGAGGAAGAGAGAGAAATTGGAGAATGATCTGCCAACTGTAGAGAGGCTGTTGATCACGAGTGGGAGTTCAATTTTTACTCCTACTCATATTACTAGCTCTAACTTAGTTGTAATTCAGGAAATGGGCTGAAAGTAACTGGCATATGAGAATTGGGAGGAGGTGGAAATGGTCTGAATTTAGCAGTGTGGGCTGGTGACCGAGGTAATCCCTTTTAGCTGGTCAAAAGGTGCTGCTTTCTGTAGGAACGTCAGCAATTGACTTGACCATTTTCAGTTTCTTTCTCAGGGTCCTCCCACATCCAGGCTGGGTCATAGGTCAACAGCTTCTGCTTTGCCACACCAGACAAAACAAGTATCGAACTGCAACCAAAGATCATGGATTTTGTATTTCTCATCATTGCCAGGACATTTGTATCCTCTTGTGCTCAAGGATTGCCTTTTGAAACTTTTCCCTAAAACCAGCCACTGGGCTTTTCCTCAGACACAATGTAAAAGAGGAAAAAATAATAGAAGGAGATTACTTGTTATTTCAGATACAGCTGGACATGTGGGAGAGGGTGAGGGCAAAGCTATGAGGATATCAGAGGCAGAAATATTGATGTCTGCATTTGAAACTACACAGCTCCCCTCCTCCTGGGAAGTGGGGGCCATGGTTTGCGGTTTGGCCCTGAGGCTAATCCAGAGAGAGACCTTTGCAGGGCTCAGAAAGTTTCCAGCCCTCCCCAACCCCCACACACCCTACCCCTGTGGCCAGGGGTCAATCTCTCTTATTCTGGGTTACCCTACCACAGTTAGCGCTTCAGCCTCTCCTCTGCCCTTCGCTGCTGTGGACGTGGTCTCCTCAACTATGCCCTTCCCTACTGCTTTTTAAATATGGAAACAAACAAAACAAATATCATGATCAAGAACTTACTGGTTTCCAAAGTGACAACTCCTTCACCTCAGGGTAGATATACACCTAGAATTTGAGACTAATTTTTTTTTTTTTTCCAAAGTAGAATATCGTCACTCTTGCATACTGGGTTTGCTTTGTGGTTATTTCACTGTTGACAATAATTTTCTCATTTTCTTTACACAACTGTCTGTCGACCTTGGCTGTGCTTCCTGTCCTGACCATGCTCCCTGCTCTTAGGCCACCTATTTGTAGAATCAAAACGTACCTGTAAAACAACTGAGGAACACTATGATTTTTAACATGACTTCTGTGATGTAAATCTTCTAAGGAATAAAGAAACACAAGGAACAGGGAGTAGATGCACTGGATAGAGCTTTGAAAGCAAGGCAGAGTAGAAAATAATAGAATATTAGCCTGGTTAATGCACGATGTGTTTTTTTTTTTTTTTAAACATATGTTCACCATTAAAGATTACACATATACTTTTAATGTTATTGATTCTGTCATGCTTTAAGAACAAACACAAAGACTTTTCTATTAAATATTATGTGAATTTCTCATTCTTATACTTTTATCTTGTAAAAAGAAACAAAAAATTATAAACAAAGCTTTCTCAATCCCCACCAAAACTAACCAAAACCAAAACAAGCAATGCAATGATATTTCTCAAAAGATGTGCTTACCACACTATCAGAAGGTATGCCAAGCTCAATCTATGCAACAGAAGTGCATTTTTAAGACTTTTGTTTTCTTTGCTTCTTGTCTTTTATATTGTCATAAATACAACCCACTTCATTGGCATTACCTGCTAGGAACATTCCATCTTCACAGTTGAATGAGTCTGGATTTATCACGGTGATATATCTGTGATTTTTAAATGGAAATTTTATTTTGTTGTTCTTAAAATCCAGCATCTATTAGCAATGACTTGAGCCTCCTTAACAAAGGATCAGGGTTTACTGCATGTCCAACTACACAGCCTCTGCTGGGCTTGCTGGCCAGGCTGGGCTGCTACCACATGACACTTTGTCATCTCCAGCGCACAGGTATGAAGGCAGAATAAAGGTACTCACCGTGCAAGTTTCCTGATAACTCATGAGTCCTGAACACCTCAGGGTGGGCTCATAGTCATGGAAGATCAGTTTAAGACTGGGAAAATTTTCAAACATCTTTTCTTATTTTCTTTCCCACACACAAATAGAATAATGTATTTTAAGTAAGGAAGAACCCTTAAAAAGCAAAACAATACCAACAGAGTACTTCTCCTTAAAAGCTACTATCTCCTTAGGATACTATTCTTATATGAAATAAAGATATGAGTAAAGCGTGCTTAAAATCTCCCACAGATGTTGGAAATAAAATCTTCAAAAAGTGAATGCATACAACAGTACCTACTCATGACATAACTCATCATTATGGGAAATGAACATTATAGCACTATGGCACAGGTAATTCTGAATAAGGGCAAGCTAATAACATTAGGGCAGCTTTCAGGAAACAGGAATTTATTTTTTTCATCACAGATGTACTTCAGTACTAAGTATTTCCTGACTTTTTACTGTTATAGGACCAGTGATATGTCTGCTTTATTTCAAGTGCAATAAATGAATTTTTTAAAGGTTGTGAAAATATGTGTCTGCTTAAAAAAAAAAAAATCTTTCAATAGTCTGATGGGCATCTGGAATATCCATATATCAGAGGTCTTTGTTCTCAGTCTACAAGGAAAAATGCCAAATACACTCCAGAGTGCCAGGCTTAAAAAAGGTGCTGAAGAGAGCCTGCCCAATTATCTCAATTCCAATTTGGCTCACAATGAAAGGTAGAAAAATTACCTAGATGTCTTTCCATGTCGCTGCTCCAGTTGCAATAGACCTTATCTAATAGTTTATTATACTCAGAAAACAAAGCATATTCTAAGGAAAAAATTCACAGTTCCTGTCTCTGATGGAATGGTCTCTTTGAATTCTTTTGTCGATTTCATAGATTTCTAACAACCAGAGGATCGTTTCTTAAATCTGATTTTTTTATGCCAGCAGCACAATTTCCTCCTCTGTAAGTAGGACAGATTCGTCCCATAAGCAACAATGGATGCCTCCTTGCTTAACTCAAGGCATGACAGATTAAGCTTCAAGCAGACCAGTCAGTGCCACCTCCCTACTTAATGAGACTGTGCAGAGGCAGGCGTCTGGGGCCTCAGCTGGATTTGTTCCCTGAACTGCCAGCTGATGGGCCACTGTTGTCTGAGATGGCCAAGCAGCCCTGACTGAACGAGGGGCTCTGAAGACCCTGCAGAGGACTGGCAGGGCTGAGGCGATATGCCTCATTGCCAGTGCTTCCAAGCAAATTCCTCACCTCCAAATTGTGCCTGCCTCAAGGTAGTTGCCTTGCACAATGCCTGGCAGAAAGTAGGCACTTTGCATGTGTTTGCTGAATGTAAAAGAGAAAAATGGGAAGAGAAAAACGGGAGTTTGGAGATGCTTTCAGACCTGGCCAGATAAAATGCTGTTATTTCTGGCAGAGTGGTCAGGTGACACTCACTGACTTAAAGAATAGCTAAGAAGTAAAAAGAAAAAAAAAAAAAGTACAATCAGCAAATGAATAAACTGATAAAACAGAAGGAAATGAAATAAGCAGTAGCCAAAATCTGTAACTGACGAATTATATTACAAAATGATTTTTAGTGGAAAAATGGCACTTGCAATATGATGTTTCTGATTTCCTCTTAGAGACCAGAGTGTTACATAAAGAAAAGTACACCTGCATCTAGAATTATAATTTGAGGATAACCATTATTCAGATTGCTGTGAGGCATCTTAAAATACTATTCCATTTGCTCCTTAGGTATTGCATAGAAAACTATAAAAGCAAAGCTATGCTTTTTTTTTTCTTAACACAGAAATAGAATCAAGAATCTGCCTGTCCATGCCAGAAACAGACTGAATCAGATGATACAAAAGCAAGAATGTGCTGTTCTCACATTTATGTAATTGGTGGCTATTTTACTTGTTGAAATCTTGAAATGAATCTTTCACAACCACATGCGTATGTTTGTCATTTATCCCCTTTTCTCAGGTGCAAAGAAGGCTACCAAGGAGTCCGTTGTGATCAATTTCTGCCGAAAACTGATTCCATCTTATCGGATCCAAGTAGGTCAAGCATTTTTCTTCTCTCTAACACAATGTATAGGCAGCCTTTACTCTGAGCAATGGTTGTTAACTCAGCTGAAAGCTGTATTTCAGTTGTGTGTCTCTGAAAGCTGCCAAGGACAGAAGCTGATGACAGATGTTAATGTTCAAAGCATGCTCAGAACTAAGTCGGTCCAGGTTTTCTCCGGAGATGGGGCCCGGCCTCTAGAGTCCATCTCTAATCTCTGCCGGGAACTCCCAGCAACTCCTTCCCGATTAGCTCTTGGGCCCCTTGCCACCCACTACCCCCTTCCAAAAAACAGGAAATTGAAAAAGAAAAGAGCTTATTATTTACTCAAAAAAATGTTATGGAAATGTTATGTTGTGTATCAGAACGGTTCTTGTGCTTTGGTTGGTAATTTGTGATAATATAAAACTATTAAAACATTTACCTTACTGAAGTAAGAAAATACATGCACATAAAATTGAATAAGAAGTTGTCAAACAAACTTCAAAAACTCTATTTTTAACAACATTATTTGCCTATCAGCAATTACTGTCTTAAGGGCAAATTATTTTTTCTCTATTCATGATAGAAGATGATTTGCAACTAAAAAAATATTGCCAGTTGTTAGTTTCTGTTTGTATATGGAGTAAAAAGAAACTTTTTATACTGAAATGCCCAATTCTGATTAAACGTGAAATTTTTACTTTTTCTGTAACTATTTCTCTGCTCTTATGATAGCTGCTACAATTGAATCACCACTAAAGAAAAGGGATTCTTCTTGAGTCAGCAATTTAGTTTAGAGAAGATAATGACAGGTATTTCCAAATCGTAAAGTCAAAGTAGTGGTTTTCTGAATATCATATATACATAACACAGGCTTTAGCAAGGTATTTTGTATTGACTACAGACAGAGGTTGCCCTGCCTGTGAGAGTGTATTTTGCTGCATAATGAACATGTCTAGTCATTTTTCAACATATTTTCAAAGTGCATATTTTCATTTTCCCCCTGAATTTCTAGCTGCATTTCCTCAAGTAAATGCAAAGTTCTTTAAAAAGAAAAAGGGTTTGTTTAATTTAATTTAATTCTGTTTCATCTTGGCAAGGCAACCTACCATCCAGTAATTAACTACTATTTTCTTTGCAAATTTAGCTTTCCTTGAGATAAGTGAAGGTTGTCGAGAGCTATTAAACAGCCCAGCCATGGATATCTCTGTTCTCTGAAATGTTAGGCACTGTTCTCTAGGAATTACCCAGAGGGGGTGGTGTTACTGGAATGTTTTGTATTTTATTTATCTTGTGATGTTGGGCACTTGCTAAGCTGGTATCTGAAAGGCTATTCATAGTTGTGTTTAGAGACATATATTAGGAATATTAGGACACTTGTGTAGAAGAATGGTCTTGCTGATTTTTTTTCTTTTCTTTCTCTCTCTTTCTTCTTTTTCTTTCTTGTTTTTGTTTCTTCTGAGGATCTAGTTTCTCTGTTTGTTTTTCTCTATTTGCTTCTGTATCCTTCTCTTCTCTTTCACCCTTTCCTTCTTTCCCTTTCTTCTTTGTGTTCTTCATTGCTTTTTCTTTTCATATATGACTGTGGGGTATCTATCAAGTACAGGATAATGGGCAAGGCCTTGCCTATGGTACAAAGTGGGTAAAAAAAAAATAATAATCTCTCTTTAGACAATCTAATTCAATTTTGTCATCCACTTGGGTATCATAGTCCCTCAGTGCAGAAGTTAGGGATGAGGCCCACCACAATGACAGCTTGTTCCTCAGAGAAACAGATGATCCCATGACCAGTTACTATCCCTGAAAACTTAGGTCCTGTAAAAACATTTAGTGCAGCAATATTTATAATGGTGAAAACATTTCAAGTAATCAATGACAGGTTTGTGTTTAAGTAAAATATCATATGGCAGATCTGTTGTGTTCTATTAAAATTGCTATGAAAATTATAACTATGCAAACTGTTTCTGTAAAGTAAAACCACAAGATAGAAAATTATTTTAATATAAAATTGCAAAGGGAACATCCTTTGGCCCAAAGGTAGAAAAAAATATACTAAAATGCTCAAAGAGGACTTTTATTATTTGGGTTGGGGAATTATATGGAATTGTTTTCCTTTTTCTAATGCTTTCTGTAAAATGTGGGTGGGTCAAAATCTGTCAGAATTTCTTAAAATAGAAAAACAAGAGAAGCATTAAGAACCCATGGGTGAGTCCCTGAGATACAGTTTAAATGGAAAAAACACTGTCTTCCATTCATTCACGTTCTCATTTATTTATGTAATCATTAATTTATTTCAACAGTATCTGAGCATCAACCGAGGACCTTCTACTCTGTCAGAGTCTGTTAATACCAAGGTGTGCAAACAGGATTTAGGCTGTGAGACCCCCACAGAGCAGTGAGGGAGAAAAACGTGTGGATATGTACATTTGAGGATGAATTAGATGTAACAGTTACCTCTTTGTGACCCTGGAAGATTTATCTGGCTCCCAAGCCTCAGGCTTTCTATCAGCGCAACGATAGTAATACCTGTGGGCATCTATCATAGAGATTGACAAAGAGTCAATACCAAATAAATGTGAGCTCACTTCCCTTATCCATCATTATAATCATTATTCATGTGTGTTTAGATGTTACACGTGCCAAGCGCTGTGCCAAAGGCTTTACCTAGATAGTCTCATTAAACTCCACAGTCGCAGTCTAGTGGGGAGTAGTACACTGGCACTTGCTCACATTTTATGGATGAGGAAATTAGACCTCAGGGACGCTAAGTAAACTTGCTCAAGGTCACACAGCTAGTTAATACTGGAGTCTAACTTCCACTCCAAATAACTCTAGGGCCTGAGCTCCCAACTGCACAGCTCTTTCCTCCCTCCCCTAGAACCTTCCTTCCTCTAGTTATTTTCAACAGGACATTTATCACTCTAAATTTCATTGACTGAAACTCAATGACCTGCGGCAAACATTATTCTAAGGAACAATATTTGCACAATTTTCATATCTTAATGCAGCAACTTGAGCTTCCATAGAGATTTAAATCCCTAATGAAATTTCCTTGTCAAAATTCTTGCTGAAGGATTGTTTAATTTGCTGCTCATGATATCTTCGGAATGACTCTGTGCCCAGGAAATAAGCTTCCCTCCAACACCCTCCCTCTATTCTTCCTCCGCTGTCTCCTCCCTTCCCTCCATTCCTTCTTCCTTCCTCCCTCTCCCCATCTGTCAATGCTTGTTTCTACCTACTGAAATCTTGGCTAACAGGGGTTAGAAGCCTCTGCTCTTTCCTTCTCTCCCAGGAAATGCAGAGTTGGTCAGAAACATGCACTTTTGGCAAATTTTAAACATAGAATCTCAAAATATATATATTTAGGGAAATGATGCAAGGATGTCACTGTGAGAGCCTCAATGGCTGCTATGACAAGTGTCTTTCTCATGGCTATAGGTTTCGTCCTGAAACCTATTATTCCAAAAACTCATCCCCTCCACACCCCCCACCAAGAACCTATAGCTAACTTCATCCAGGAACATATATATATATGTGTGTGTGTGTGTATATGTGTATATATATATGTGTGTGTGTATATATATATATATATGTGTGTGTATATATATATGTGTGTGTGTGTATATATATATATACACACACACACACATACAAGAATCAATCTTATAAGATGCTTGGATGGCAGTTTTTGGAAAAAAAAACACAAAAATATCTACTGCATATAGCTGTCAGGTTAATCAAACCCTCCTATGGATTCAGTGTACTACAAGTCACATTCCGATCACAGGACTGAATAGTAAGCAGGCTTCCAAAGGAAGATAGGAAAAGAACAGGCTTTGGTCAGAGTCAAGAGGAAGTGATGGTCTGTGGAGGAGTCAGCACCAGCTCAGCTCATCAGTGTTCCTGACGGGCTCCCTCATTGATTTAAAAAGATAAATTAATCAACACTCTATAATATGCATATCTGGTGCTGTTTGTACACTTTCTACTCTGCAGATAGAGAGTATTTAATTTTAAGAGAATTATATTTCACATTTCGTAAGGTTGTCTCCTCATTTTTGTTGCTTGCTTTGTAAATATAATTGATTAAACATGGTTCAACCATATACTGAATTGAACTTGGTTACACATAGTATTTTATAACATCTGATGTTTTGAAAAGCAGCCATTGTAGGATGTTAAATAAAATATAGGATTAAAATAGTACATATGGATGAATAGGGTGACCATGTAAATTATCATCTAAACTAGGATACTCAGAGAGTAAAAGACAGAACTGTGAATACTTACACTGGGATAAAAAAATATGAAGCAGAACTATATAGTCACTCAAATTTGTAAAATATACATGTTTACACTTTCTATTTGTGCTTTAAAAAATAACTTGAAGGCAATGCATTGAAAAATGTGGTAGGATTACAGAAGTTTTTGTCATTTTTTTATATTCCCCCAAATTTCTACAATATATTCATATTATATTTAATATATTATTAAAAATAAACTTAATAATTATTAAAACAGTGACAATAACAACAAACAATTTTTTGATGCTTACTGTGTGCCAGGCACTGGTCCAAACACTTTACAGATAATCCTTGCACAGCCTTGTAAAGTAGCTTAAATTAAATCTCATTTTAATGATGAAGAAACTGAGACAAAGATGAATAAAATGATTTGCCCAAGGATACACGCTCAGTAAATGGTAGGACTGGGATTTGAAACCCACTGGGTATGCCATCTAAAAATAAAAAATGAAGGAACAATTTCAAAAGTTCACAGAAACTCTTTCCCATAGAGGTATAATTATCCTGACTCCTCACATTGCTTCTCTATCTACCAGTGTCATTATTTTTGGGGACTTTTCATATTCTTCTGCTGCACTAGGATTAGCCCCGTCTTCTGACAGATGGTGTGTGGGTCCCTGTACAAAACTTGTGGGCCTGGAGGAAAGTTTACTTTCGTTTTACCTTTCCGATTAGGCTCTGCTCAAAGCCCCTTGGGTGAGGGAGTCCCGCTGTGGTGATAACTTCCCTGGGGTAGTGTTCTGTGTTCAGCTGGTAATCAGGAGTTGGCTGTTTTGAAATCTCCACTCTGCTCGGGCCATAACTCCATGAAGAGGAGATCCTAGCAGTGCTTTGTCTCTGCCTCCAGGGCATCTACAGCTGGGGTTGCTGGAAGGTAGGAGTTGCGTTGCCATGGTTACATGCTCCAGGACTCATCAAGCCTAGGACAGGTGCTTAGGTTCCTCCTCCCCCACACCCCTACCCTCTCCACTTTAAGAAATCTTGGTAGGGTTCTCACTCCCTGGATAAGCTGTTTGAAGCCTGACTCCCCTCAATCCTGGATGCAGTTTAATTTTGTATATACTTTCTTTGCAGTGTATTCCAATCTTCACTGTATTCAACTTGCTCTTTATGTGGGAGGATGAAGTCCCCTCCCTAAAATTATATATTGACATACCTCCCCCTCCATATCTCATAGCCATAATGTATTCATTTTCTCCATGGAAAATCTATGAGGGGGCAACGTTTTTTGTGTCTGATTCCTTTTTATCTAGAAGTTTCCAAATGGCACACTTTTGAGTGAGTTGAAGGAAACATTGAAAGAAAAATGATGGAAAATTTGGCCAAGAATACCTAAAGTTTAAAAGCAAAGAAACAATAACCTCCAAAGCAAATTGGCCCTCACCCAAGGGGGTGCAGGGCACTGGAGATTACCTTTCTTTTCCCCCTCATTGCTTTGTGTACTGCTTCCTCATTGTGCCCTTTGGATACATTTCAATCACATCTAGTAACATCGCATGTATCACTAGATAGTTATAACCACTTTCTGCAAAATGCAGGAGCCACCATAATGATTTTCATCTGTGTTAATTAGGCTTCCTAAATGCATCTATTTATTTACACTCTATGCCCAGGAGCTGTTACATTTTGAAGGTAAATAGCAGAAAATTATCTGTTTCTTTTGATGATGTCCTACATGATGTCAATTCTCAGAGACTACCAACAGAATGCCGTACTCACCTCCTACCCCCCTTTCCTTGGGAGAGCTATTTTAATAGAGGATGATAGAGCAATTTTGCTATTGTGTGACTGACGTGAAATGGCATGGTGTGAGCTATTACCATCTTTATTTCTAATTTGGTACTGCTATCACCCTTTCAGTTTGTATATAGTTAAAAAAAATAAAGGACAAAAATTGTAAATAGTATCTCATAATGTGGATTATAAAAGTGAGCACAGAGAAGTAGAAAAATTGACCACGTTGTTGACAGTAACCAGAGACACAGGGTTATGGATTTTCTCTTAGTATTAGTGCCATATTTCAAATTCCAACAGTGGGGCTTTTATGGGAGGAGAACTCATACGCTAAAAATTGTGCAAGGCCTCTACCTACACTTCCTTATATATTGTTCCTTAATTATGGTAATTTTATAGTTGAGGCAACTGAGATTCAAATAAGTTAATTAATCCACCAAAATGACCCAGTTCTAAGAATTCAAATTCAGATCTGCCAATTCTATACCTTAGCCTTTCAAGTGCTTTCTGATAGGGGACATAAAATTTTGTTACAAGAGGACCCTTTTTAATATTTATTTTATTTTTCACAAAATGTCAAGAGCAAAACATTCTCTATCATTTTTTGATGTGAATATCTTGATTAGTTATTATGGCTAGTGGTATGGTTAAAAATTTAACTTAAAATAGGTGAAAAGATCAAAGCATAATTAGTAAAATAACTGCATTAAGCAAAACAGTCCAAGGTACATACATAACCTAATTTCTGAGAAATGATAGGCATTTGACAAAATTGTGATGAGTTAAAATGAATTTTTTAATGATCAGTTTTGTGTGAGCATAAAGTTTTGAGATCCAGCATTGGACCTTCTGAATTTCTGGCTCCCCTAAAGTTTTAGTGTCTCCCTATGAATAGGTTTTCACTGTTCAATTATATGGGTTGGTATCACCACTGTCTCCATTGTCTTTGGAATTTTGAAAACTTCCAACACCTTCAGGGAAGTTTTGTGGGAGAATTAATGTGGAATTGGTCTGACAGATAAACACTTGATTCCCACTGTGCTTTAAATCATGAGGAGATTACCAAATTTCCAGTTTTTCCTGATTTCCTGTCTTCCCAGCAAAGCTCTGTGATTATACCTGTAGGACATTTCCAAACAATTCACTTCAGTGGTCCAGAAACACGTTCCAGACCCAATAGGAGTACTTTGTGGATAATCTATAAATGTTACCCCTTAACTAAGGGTGAGCAATGAGGAATTAAAAATCAAATAAACATTTCTGTAGTGTAAGCTGATTCAGATATAAATAACATTTGTTAACTAGTTCATATGAGTAACTTTGCCAGCTACATTCACATGTGTTCTGTTATTAATAGTTAACTCTTATAATTACAAGATAAAATAGCTATTACTATCCCCGTTTATTTTCCAGTTATGTAAATAAGACTAAGAAAGTAAAAAAATAGATGAAGAAAATGAGGAAGATTTATTGAAAGATACAAGAAGACTTAAATTGAGAGATGTAACATATTCTAACATAGAACATCTTTTGTAAATGGCATTGTTCTTTATGTATCAGTATAATTCTAAATGAAATCCTCAGACTAGTTCATAAATGTTTTTATTGGATTTTCTTTTGCTTGTGTTTGTTCTTGTGTGTGTTTTAATATGGAACTTAATCATCAGCTTGTTGAAAACTAAATTGTAGTTCTATAGGAAGACAGGGACAGTGTCAGATTTGGTTAATGCTGCTGTAATTTTGATGGAACAAGTAAAAGAGAGACTCGTCCAAGGTAACATGTTTTGCTAGTTCCCATTTTAAAATGTGTTTTTAGTACATCCACTTTAAAATTCATTTAGTATCTACCCAATGCCTACGACTTTGCTGAGTTTTGTGGATAATTAATATGGTAACAGTATATTTCATTTCATTTTAAAATCCTATTTTAGTTGCATTTAATTTTTAGTATAATAATACCTTCGTGAGGTACAATACTAAACAGTATAAAAGGATTTAAAATGAAAAATCTTCCACCCCTTTCCCCCATTCACCAAGTTCCTCTGTCATAGACAATCAATACTGTTAGTTTCTTGTAAATCTTTATAGAATTATTTTATAAATACATAAGTAAAATGAACAAAAAAATCCCTTCTCGCTTTTTATATAAATAACAGCTCATAACACATACTATTCCACCTCTTGGGTTTCCATTTAGCAATGCATCTTCAAGTTCACTTTATTTCAGTACATAAGGAACATTCGAATTCTTTTTACAGTTGCATACAATCCTATTCACTGCATATAACATAATATAACTGCCGTGGTCTGAATATTTGTGTCCTCCCCCACATTCACACATTGAAACCTAATCACCAGTGTGATGACATTAGGGGATGGGACTTTTGGGATGTTGTAAGATCATCAGGATGAAGTCCTCATGAATGGTATCAGTTCCCTTATAAAAGAGGCCTCAAGAAACTGCATCGCTCCTTCCATTATGTGAGGACACAGCAAGAAGATGTATATAAACCTTTTCCTCCCAGCACTTTGATCTTGGACTTCCCAGCCTCCAGAACCATGAGAAATAAATTTCTGTTGTTTATATCTACTCAGTGTGTGGTGTTTTGTTACAGCAATCCGAAAGGACTCAGACAACACCAAAATTAACAGCTCATCTGTGGATTTGCATTTAGGTTATTTGCTGTTTACATTATGCTATTTTAAACAGGATGTAGGATAAATTTCTAAAGTGGAGTATCCAGCTTAAATATACGTATCTTTGTAGACTTTTAGGCTCTCTTCATGGTCATCCGTAGAGTTGTGACAATTTAAACTGTCAAACCCTCTGTTTCTCCAAACTCTCTTTGGCATGACACTTTGTTTTATGGAACTATTTTTGTCTTTGTTCAATCTTAGATGTGAAGAGTGCTGTCTCAAGTAGTTTTAAATTTAATTTATTTTGTGATGAATGACATAGAGCATCTTTTCATGTGTTTAAGAGCTATTTGTATTTCTTTTCTTGTGAATTATCTCAATATTCCTTCATAGTTTTCTATTCAGCTATTGGTCATTTTTAATTTCTTAGTAGGAGCTATTTATATGTAAGGGAAATTAATCCTTAAATAATCTCATAATGATTTAAGATTCCAACAGTTTTTCTCTTTTGATCTTGCATTTTGTCTTTGATTATAGTAGTTTATGCCAAGCAGGAAACTTCTCTTTCTTTTATTTTTCTTTCTTTCCCTTTCTTCCTCCCTCCCTCCCTCTCTCTTTTCTTTCCTTTTCCTTTCTCTTCTTTTCTTTTCTCTTCTCTCTTTCTTTCTTTCTTCTTGTGTCTTTTGTGGCATATGGGTTTTGTGTAATACTTTAAAAAGTTCCTCCTCATTCCAAATTTATTCAATAATTTTTCTATTTAAAAATTCTGGAAATGTTATCATTTCGTTACCTTATCCCTAAATCTTGGAAAAAATCCAGCTTTCTTTTTTACTAGATGATTACACAGATTCCCAAGATAATTTAGTTAATAACATTATCAATAGTATATTTGTCATTAATTTAAATGGTATTTACATATTAGTAATGTCATACCTTTATAAATAAATATTAATAGAATATAAGTTACATAATTAAGCATATTTATCTGGCTCTATTTCTGATCTTCCTAGTCTATCCTATGGATCTGTGTAATTGTGCATCAGTCTGACACTAATCATTATTGGGGTTTTATTAAATGTATTAAAATACATAAAAGGAGAGTGGGCCCTTCTTTAAATGTCTCCCCCACCCCTGACATTCCCTATTTGAGCTTTATTAACTCATGTTCTTCTCACAACTAATTAGTAATATATACTTAGGGGCTGAATGTTACATTTAAAAGTAGCTGTGATGAAACATGAGTTAATGAAACAGAAACGGGTTGCAAACTTAGAGAAGATTAAAATAAATGAGGGAGAGAGGAAGAGAGAAAAAGAAGGAGGTAAAGATTGCTTTGCTTCTGGAAGTGGCATTCCAAGTAACTCTCTTACCTTTTCACAGGGAATTTATCGACTTTGCCAAGGAACAAACCTGAACTCCATTTAATTGCCTTCCACCTTGGGATCCAAAGATCAATCCTGTTGTCATATGTAGCATTATTTGCCTCATAACATCCCTCCATCTTTCCACTTTTTCAGGTGTTTCATTTTCTAAAGCAAATATATATTACTTGAACATAAAAAAGTTATAACGTTATTGAGGGTGACTCATTGGTGTGTAATATCATAGTATGAGGAACTAGTGATACTTATAACTTAATATGTAATGAGCATGAGCAGAAACACCTGAAACACATTGTCAAATGTATAACCATAGACTACTGTGCTTTTAATTGTCTTGGGATTTGAATAGTTCAAGATCCAGCTTGGTTCAGCAAGATAAAGGATGCTGAACATTTTGTGCTGATAGAAAAGAACCAAATGATATCCCAGCTAGGAACTCTGAGCTGCTTAGAAAAGAGCTATACCTGGGATAGTGGTCAGGTATAGGAAGATATATCTCAGGCGTGTCTCAGGGAGTTTGATTCTTCCTATTCCTTTCGTAGCAAACAGGATTCACAACAACCATTGAGGTGTTATTATCAAACTGGGCCCTAGTTTTCATGGTGGCCAGAAACAGACCCTGTAGCCAGACAAACCCATCCTTCCTTGTTCTAAACACACAAACTTTACTCTACTGCCTTTGTAGTTGTTACCATTTTCCTTACTTGGAGTTAGATGCTCCTGGCAATAATATCATAGAAGTTTGTTGAGTCGACTCAAACATTCAACCTGGAAATGATGTAACATTTGCTGGGTACTTAATACTTCTTTTGAACACTTGATCTAATTTTACCTCAGTCTCTCTGCTCAAAGAAATATTGAATTGACATTACTGATGGCATTTTGCAGGTAGGATGCTGAGTCATATTTTCAGTAAGGCTTAGGTCAGAGCCTCACTCCTGGTATCAGGGTAAGAGAAGGAAAACTCCCACTCCCCTGGCTTCCATGGATGGGAGGGATTTCTCAGAGTTGGGGAGAATTCTTTCAACTAAAGGAAATTTGGGGAATATTAGAAAAGAAAAACATCCACTAAGACGGAGAAAACCATTCCACTGTAAATTAATTAGTTTATTAATCCACATACAAACAACCACAGGTTTTCTTACACAGAACAAAATATAATACATAGTTTATTTTATTTTTGACTTAGGGACCTGATGATAGGGCCTAGTTACACCATTCATTTCACATTTTTTGAATCTTTCAGGTTAGTGTTGCAATCAAATAAAGAAATAAGTTGGACTTTGCTTGTCGTTTGCACACCCAAGTTGCCCCTAGGCGATGCCAGCATCTTCCACTTGCTCGTGTCCACTAGCATTTCATAAATGTGTTCCTGTACCTTGCATCTGCACTTAGCATGCTCACTGATTTAAAGTTTAAGGACTCACTCTGTAGACTTCCTTTTTTCTCAGACTGAAAATATATTGTTTGTTTTCAGTCTTCCTGTGAATCCTCTAAGAAATCGGATCGTGGATCAGATCTCAGGCCAAAGTTTTCTCATGATATGGGACATAATCCAATCAGCCCGAGACCCTGGTTCTCATTTGTGCTTGTGTGCTCTCTTATCCATCATCCGTACTTCAGGAGCAACTCTCCAGTGTCCGTTCATTCCTTTCTATAAAACTCCCTTCTTGTTGACAGAAAACATAGCTATGGAAAGCATGCTGATTGATTTTGTTTTGGGTCAATCATGAATAACTTTATTCCAACAGCTCCAAAGGCAGGCAAATCCTTTCCTGATATCTCTCTTGTCCAGGAATACCACAGCTTTTCCTTCATCCACCAACACAATCAACCTTCTATTGGCCTTTGCATCATTTTTCTTTGAGGTGTTGTAAATTTTGGTGCTTCTGAACCTATATTTACAAGTCTGGGCCAACTTCTTTTAACATTAAAATAGGTGGGGGAGGGGATGGGTGTATACCTACAGGAAGAGTGCGATGTGCACTGTCTGGGGAATAGACACGCTTGAGGCTCGGACTCGGGGGATTGGGAGGGTCATGGGCAATATATCTATGCAGAACTTTTGTACCCCCATAATAAGCTGAAATAAAAAAAACAAACAAACAAAAAAAATAGTACAATTCTAGTACACTCAGGAGAAAAATAACCAGTTCTGCATGGCAAATGTGTCACTCAGAAGCAGGTTTGATACCAACTGTCATCTGACTTGGAGGCCCTCCTGCCATTCTTTGAAGCCATTGAAGACAAGTCTTTCTTCGATACATGTTAGTATGTTTACAATTCCCTGACAAATTGTAAATTGGGCTTCCTCTATACTGCTTCTGCAATATCAGAGAAGGGAAAAAACTGTTACATTGGCTAGTGAAAGGTTATCTAAGGAATTAAGCAAGCACACTTTTTTTTTTCAATCATTACTGATGAAGGCAAGACCTACAATGGTCATAAAATGATTTAGAAAAAAAAAGAAAGGAAAGCATACGGGAAAGTAACCACACATATGACTGGGATTTTACTCAATAATGTAAAATCTTTCTCAAGTATAAATCTGTACTTCTCTTGATATATTCAAATTGAACTTTCCAATCAGATTATATACTCTCCCTACCATACCCCACCCATGCACTTAGCACCTAGGTGCTAACTGCAATTCACTGATTTATTTGAGAGTGCACTTGAATGTACAAGCAGTACATTTTACAAGAGAGTATAAATTCTTCCTTTTAGAGTTGAGAAAGAAATATATGAATCCTGCACTCATGGAACTGAAGTAAATAATTGCACTAAATAGTATTTAATTAAAAGTTGCACAAATTACCATGAAGTAAACATCCAGAAAACCATGATGATACACAACAATAATACTGAACCTTATTAGGGGGAAGAGATGTCATGAATATACTCACTCACTCATTCATTCATTCATTCAGCACCTTCTGTGGACCAAGCACTGTTCTAAGCAGATAGACAAAGTACTTACTTTTGTACATTTGTTGGGTTGGAGACAGACTGGAAATAGAGAAATAACTAATAAACAAAGTTATTAGGCAGTGATAGGGTAATTCAGTAGAGAATGATTGGATTATTACTTTATTGAGTTTGACCAGAAGAGAAATATCACTTAAACTGACATATGAATAAGAAGAAAGAAAAAGTCTTTGGGAGAAAAGCATTCTGTGGAGAGCAAATATCCATGGCAAAGACCCTAAGCCTGGGATAAACGTGGTATGTTCAAAACAAAATGTCAGAATGAATGGTGGAACATACTGCATGGTGAATAATGTCATCATATCATTGACATCCTAATTAGGACACCTTTGAGCGTGAAAGGAGATGCTGTGTGCAGTAATAACTAGGCAATAGACATCCGGGTCTGTCTGGAAAAACTGGATTTATGATCACTTTTGACTAGTGGCTCTCAAGCAGGGGCAGTTCTGCCTCCCAGGGGATATTTGACAACATCTGGAAACATTTTTGGTTGTCACCGCTTGTGGAGGAATTTGCTACAGCATCTGGTGGTGGAAGCCAGGTGTTAAGCATCCAATAAAGCACATGAGAGCCTCCCACAACAGAGAATTATCTGGCCCAAACTGTCATAATGGTGAGGTTGAGAAGCCCTGCTCTAGATTCAGAAGGTGAGTGATACCAAGTAGGCATCAAGGGAGGATTTGTAAGCCAGGGGGAGTTTTTTATGTCTTATTTAAATTGTGATGGGAAGTCACTGGGGTTGTTTAAGCAAAAGAGTGATGTATTTCATTTATGGTTTTAAAAGATCCCTTTGGCTTCTTATAATAAATATAGAGGGGAGAGGCAAGAGCAGAACTGGGGAAATCCATCAGAAGGCAAAGAATTTTATTGCCTTGAACCAGTGTGTTAATAATAGATGTAGAGGGAAGTCTGCTTTTGGAAATAATGTCAAAAGGACTAGATGATGAAAAAGATATGGGGGAAAAGGGGAAAACAAAAATCAGAAATAATTTTCCAGTTGACCTTGAACAAGTGGATGGATGTTGTTTATATTGCTGTGGTTATAACAATTCAGCAGGCTTAGCTGCAGGGTGCAGGCTATCAAGAGTTGTGCTTCATCAAGGTAAGACTGAGGTGCTGGCCCACTTATAGGCTGGAGTTCTAAAGAGAGGTCTAGGCTGGGTTTACAGATTGGTGAGTCATGAGCACAAAAACCTTAATTAGAACCATGGGAAGGTGTGGCCCTGTAGGAAGAGTTTACAGGTTAAAAGGGGGAGAGGACAGGGTGGAAATTCCAGAGTTCCCTGACTTTGAAAAGTAGAATAAAGTAGAAAAATCAAAAGTGGAGACTGAAGTGGAACAGCAAGTGGGATATGAGGGAAGGCAGGACAATCTGGGCTTATAGAAACCATGAGAAGGAGAGAGGGTAGACTGTGTGAAATGACACTACTGTGGGATGAAGTATAGAAGAAAGATTTGAAGATTAGATTTGGCGACATGGAGGGCACTTGTGATGTTGTGCCCTGGGGTTGGATGCGAAATAGGAGCCCACTTGAAATCAGTTGAGAGAAGTATGAGATAAGGAAGCAGAGACTAGTCACTAAAGAACTCATACAAGATGTTTGTCTTGAAAAAGGATCAGAAAATGAGGTGTTAGTTGAAGGCACTGTGAAGTTAAGAAATTGAATAGTTTTAAAAATAAAATCATGTTCCTATGTTAAAAGCAGATAATGCTACAGAGAGGGAGAAATTGGTGAAGCCTAAGGGAGAGAAAATAAGTGCATACGTGAAGTCCCGGAGAAGGCACGAGGGATGGGATTTGGTGCAGAGGTGGAAGGGGTGCCCTTTGATAAAAGCAGGGGCATGTCGTCAGGAGTGACAGTAGGGAGTGGAGAGTACATATGAGGATGTGATGGGCTCGAGGAGGAGGTAAAACTGGAGCAGACAGCGGAAAGAGGACTGCCGTATTCATCAGCAAGGAGCAGTGGGGAGTGAGGGTCAGACGGGGGGTGAGGAAGATCATTTTGTTCAAGGTCTTCAGAAAATAAATATTGTGATGCATTTGAATAATTGAGAAACAAAGTCTGGTAAAAAGAGGGCCTCAGTAAATATCTGTTGAAGGAAGGAATAATTGCTGTCATTCTAATGGAATGTATATGTTTTATTTCTTTAAAAATGTATTTTAATTCAGTTTAGTTTTTACTGCATTTAAATTTTAAAATATTTTAATTTGGGCATTCTGGCTGAATTGATATTTTCAGTATCTTTTTGTCTAGGCTGTACATCTCTCCCAAGTAATTTGCTCTTGGTCTTTCTCCATGTTAATACTATCAGTGAAGCCAACTTAGACAAAATGTCCCATGTGAATTGCAATTATTTCACCTCAAATGGTTTGTCATCCCCTAGTCAAAACAAAGCAGCTTTGATTTACTACAGCTGAGCTGGAAGGAAGATTGCTGAAGGTGACAAGCCTGACTGTGTCATTTGAGGTTGACCTTTATGCTCCAGTAACCTCCCTGAATCTGTGTTTTTCCAAGTGTCTGTAATTCTCGGTGTTGGGCATAGACTTGGGTGACATTTTCAGATGAGGAAGTTTGCTGAACATCTGGTCAGTAAGCAAGTTTTTAAGAGCATTTTAGGACTTGACACTCAAAGTCAAACAGTTTTTCATATTATAAATGACCAGATCAGCATATTTAGTTGTATTTTTATGAGCAATGAAGTATAAGAAGAAAGACATGCAGAAAGAAAAAAATTAGGAAAGAGAAATATCTCATTGAATACAAATTCTCTCATTTGATGGGAAAGTATAAAAAATACGAGTAAGTGTACAATGACCCATTTCAAGGTGTGATGACACTCAACTTCTCCTCTCTATCTTCATTAAAAATCTAGGAAACAAAAATACTCAGACTTTCAGCATTTTAATAGAAAGGAATCTAGTGATTTCTTATCACCCTCCCTCACTATCTCACCTGGCAGGTCTAGGTCAGCAATCTGTACTGCCCACTTTCTCCCTCCCAAATTTATCTTGCAGTTGTCAAATGAACTGAACAATAAAGGCACTTCTACTAATATATCAGCATGAATAACTAGTGAAATGCTGTCTTTCAAATATTGTATATACAGAGAAAAATTTATAAAATAATAATCAAGTGAGACTGGTTTTGATAAAAGACTGGCTCATCTAATGCAGTGAATGTTAAAAAAAAAAAAAAAAAAAAAAAAAAGTCCTGTGCAGTGTGGTAAGTAAAAGAGACCACCCCACCCCAATCAAGCCACATTAACTTCTTTAACTGCTAGTGATACAGGAAAGTGAATCCCAAAGTTGGGGTCCGTTTGAAGGCCAAGTGGGTTCTTGGTTTCGTGCAGGAAAGAATTCAAGAGCGACCTAACAGAGTAAAGCAAAACCGAATTTATTCAAGTAAGAAAAGAAAAAAAAAGGAGACTTCCCCATAAACAGGACAGCAGCTATCTCTGAGAGCACAGAGAGTAAGTAGTACCTTGTGAGTTCCCAGGGTCTTATTTTATACCTTGTAAACTTTATGTTAGCAGAGGGGGGATTATTCATAAGATTTCTGGGAAAGAGGTAGGGAGTTCCCAGAACCAAGGGTTCATCCTCTTTCTGAAACATATGGGGTAACTTCTGGGAGGTGCCATGGCATTTGTAAATTGCCATGGTGCTGGTGGGAGTTTCTCTTAATATACTAACACATTATAAGCAGGGCATAATGAGGTGGTTTATCAGGACCACCTGGGTTCTAGCCGATTTTGACTAGTTTCTCCACCCACCCTCTCTTGTTTTATCAGAGACCTTGGATGGGCTTATGACACTTTATGGAATAGGGCCTGCCGGTCCCTGTCTCACTATGGTTTGGATGGGGTTTGTTTCCACCAATACTCATGTTGAAATTTGGTCTCCAATGTGGAGGTGGGACCTAGTGGGAAATGTTTGGGTCTATCGGGTGGGTCCCTCACCAATAGATTAGTGCCCTCTGACAAAATGAGTGAGTTTGCCATCTCTGGGGAATGGGTCTGTTCTGTGTTACAAAGAGTCTGGCTTCCTCGGTTTCTCCCTCTTGCTTCCTTTCTCACCATTTGATCTCTTTGCATGTGTCTGCTTACCCTTCCACCTTCTGCCATGACTTGAAGCAGCATGAGGCCCTCACCAATGCAACTGACCAATCTTGAATCTTGCAGCCACCAGAAATCTGAGCCAAATCAACCTCTTTATTAATTACCCAGCCTAAGGTATTTTTTTTTATGTCAACTCTAAAAGGATCAGGACACTAATCAACTGCAGGAGTGAATAAAAACAAAAGCATGTCATGAGGATAGAAAAATGTTAAACATTTTGCCAAATATTTTTGGAAGTCCTTCAAATGCCAAAGCAATCGCATCACAGAGATCCTGCACATAGAGCTCCTGGTTAGCTCTTGCACAGCTGCACGCACAAGAGTGGGGCACCAGTGGTGATACAGCAAGCCAAGGTGATGAGCAGAAGGTATCTCTTCCAGCAAAATTAAGGTAACACACATAGACACACAAGTGTTTGAGACAAAGAAAACTAACCAGGATTCCCAACTCTCATTGACAAAACCCTCTCATACATTCCTATCACTCAAAGACTTGAAAATAATTATAGTAATAACCATATTGTTTTGGTCTTGAAAGGAAAAGAAGGAGAGAAAGGATGGAAGGAAGGAGGTTAGGAAGGAAAGAAGGAAGGAAACGGTATGTACAAGATACACAAAGAGAAAACTCCATGAGTCCTGTATGCATAAGTAGCTGGAAATGAGCTTTAATGCTAAAGCCAGGGGTCTGAAATTGACGTCTAGGATGTGAAATAAAGACCAGAAAACACTCCACCCAATGCCTTCAATTGTATCAGAGGATTAGGATGACCTTCCTGGGTCTTTGCAGATAAAAGAAAGATGAATCATAAGCACCTGGCTGTGGTTTGGAGTTTTAATTTACTCTTATCATGTAGTGTGAGAACCTTTTGCCTGAGCTGAGAAAAATAGCACATAAACTCTCCTACAACCAAAAAAATACACAGGGCCTTAGTAAAGGCAAATAGAAAATCTTGCCATAAAGGTGCCCACAACCAAGGGCACATCTGGTCCCTAAAGAGTAACCCATGATACTAGTGATCTCATAGGAAAAATTGCAACAAAAATAAGAAAAAGCACACAAGAAAATCTTCCCCAAGGGAATTGCTAGCAGATGTAAAAATCAACTCAGAATACCAGCACAAAGAGAAAATGTGAGGAACAATGCGGAGTTAAATGTCCTGGGGGGTGGGCATGCTTGCAGCTCTGGCTTGGGCGGTGCAAAGGCAACATATATAACCAAAATATTTGTACCCCCATAATATTCTGAAATTTAAAAATTAAAAAAAGATAAAAATAAAAAGGAGAAGTTGGACACAAAGGTAGACACATAGTAAAGGAAGACAATGTGCAGATGCAGGGAAAATGTCATCTATAAGCCAAGGAATATCTGCAGCTACCAGAAGTGGGGAGAGAGGCCTGGAACAGAGACTCCCCAACAGCTCTCGGAAGGAGTCAACCCCGATGACACCTTGATTGCAAACTTCAAGTCTCCAGAACTGGGAGACAATAAATTTCTGTTGTTTAAGCCCCCCCAAAAATAATAATAATAATTAAAAATAAATAAATAAAATAGCAAACCAAATACCAAGGAAGAGACAAAAATTACTCTAATAATTAATAGTGAAACATAATCAAAAGGAAAATACTACTATCATCACTATCATCAAACCTAATACTAGAGTTTTTAGCAAGCCTAATAGCAGAATAAGAACTAAGAAAAAGATTTTACAAAATGCAGTGAAACTATATTATTCTGAATTGCAGAGGCTATGAGTTATCTACTTAGAAAATCTAAAAATATATAGAGAATAGCTATCCAAACTAAAGAGAACTCATAAAATCAGCATGTAAATGAAGGCATGCTTACACATGTACAGCTATAACCAATTAGAAAATATAATTTTAACAAATTGTTCCATAAGAAACTTATTATATCATTTTCTGTTTTTATTATGAAATATACATGGCAATAGCATACACATTTAAATGATTATAGTAAATGCAAACTAAGTGCATATTATAAAAGAATTTAAAATAGTCTATTCCCAACAGCTTCAAATGTTATATAACATAGTCTATCAGGAAGAATAGGTACTCTAAGAACTTGGAAGAAAAATTCAATAAATACCACTGGGGAAATTGGGTGCCCACATGAAAAAAATTGGACATATTTCACATTAAAAAAAAATTCAGGTGGTTTAAAAAACTAACCATAAAAAACAAAACTTTAAAATTTTTAGAAGAAAATACATTTTATGACCTAAACCTACAAATATGCAAATTAAAATTTTTGAAAAGAAGTGATTTTTTTTTTGCTGAATTGCTTGAGTTCTTTGTAGATTCTGGGTTTTAGCCCTTTATAGGATGTAGAGTTTGTGAATATTTTCTCCCACTGTGTAGGTTGTCTATTTGCTCTGTTGATAATTTCCTTGACTGTAAAGAAGCTTTTTAATTTACTCAAGTCCCCTTTATTTATTTTTGTTGTTGCTGTGATTCCCCTTGGAGTCTTCTTTTTAAATTCTTTGCCTATACTGATATCTAAAAGAATCTTTCCAACATTTTCTTCTAGAATTCTTATGGTTTCATCTCTTAGATATAAGTCTGTTATCTATCTTGAGTTAATTTTAGTGAATAGCGAGAAATATGGATACTGTTTCAATCTTCTATATGTCACTATCCAATTTTCTCAGCACCATTTATTGAATAGGGATTCTTTTCTCCAGTGTATATTGCTGTCTACTTTGTCAAAAATCAGAGGGCAGTATGTAGGTGGTCTTATATCTGGGTCCTCTGTTCTGTTCAATTTGTCTATGTCTCTATTTTTGTGCCAGTACCATGCTGTTTGGTTACTATAGCCTTGTAGTATGGTTTAAAGTCTGGTAAAGTGATGATACCTCCAGATTTGTTCCTGGGCAAAAGAC
Organism: Varecia variegata; assembly: GCA_028533085.1. Lineage (NCBI taxonomy): Eukaryota > Metazoa > Chordata > Mammalia > Primates > Lemuridae > Varecia > Varecia variegata. Next base: position 7,631,919 of record CM052446.1, on the reverse strand, counting down.
ATGAATAGAAGCTTTTCAAAAGAAGATAGACTGATTGTCAATAAACATATGAAAAAATGCGTAATGTCACTAATCATCAATTAAATGCAAATCAAAACCACAATGAGATATCACCTAACCCCAGTGAGAATGGCTTTTATCAAAAAGTCCCAAAACAATAGATGCTATCATTGATGCAGAGAGAAAGGAACGCTTATACACTGTTGAGGGGACTGCAAACTAGTATTAATACAAACTCTATGGAAAATAGTATAGAGATTCCTCAAAGAACTAAAACTAGACCTACCATTTGATACAGCAATCCCACTACTGGGTTTTTACCCAAAGGGAAAAAAGTCATTTTATCAAAAAGACACTTGCACTAGAATGTTTATAGCAACACAATTCACAATCATAAAAATATGGAATCAAACCAAGTGCCCATCAATTCATGAGTGGATTAATAAAATGTGGTATATGTACAACATGGAGTACTAACTCAGCCATAAGAAATGGATTAATACCTTTTGCAACAATCTGGATGGAACTAGAGACCATCCTCTTAAGTGAAGTATCACGAGAATGGAAAAAACAAACACTACATGTACTCACTATTAAATTGGAACTCCGATCAGCACATGTGTGCACAGGTGGAAGTAAAACACAATGGAAATCAAATAGGTGGAAAGAGGGAGGAGAGGATGCATGAAATCATTCCTAATGGGTACCGTGTATACTATCTGGGTGATGGGCACACTTATAACTTTGACTCAAGCAGTACAAAAGCAATCCATGTAAACAAAACATTTGTACCCCTATAATATTCTGAAATAAAAAATAAAAAAAGAAGTGAAATTTATGAAACCAAAGTTAGAGCAAAATGACTTCTATTACTCTTTATTCAAACTCTTGTCTTAAAACAGAATAGAAATTCTTTAGAAATATGGAACACTTTGGAAATCTATGGAACACTTTTAAATCACTTATAACCTAACTACCATAGAAGAGCAACATTTTCAGGAAAGTAGAGCATTTTTAGACACCATTTATGATCATAGTACAATAAAACTAGAAAAAACAATATATTAACAAAAAATAATCCAAATACACATTAAAGAAAACAAACAAAAACCAAAACTCTGCTATAGAAATCTTGGATTAAAATCAAAGCCACAAATAAAAAGCCACTTAGCAAATAATAACAGTTGACAATCATCCTTTAGAAATTGTGTTGAAAAAGTACTCAACCTAAAAATCTGACACTGAATTGCTACTTTTAAATAAAAATAACAAAAGAGAGAAACCATAGAAATAATTTTAAAATAAGGAAAGTAAAATGTCAATAATTTAAAAAGATAAAATCGATGGAATATATAAAATAAAAAAATCAGTTTGCTTTGAAAAAATTCTAATAATGGAATAAAATAATGATTTGTAAACAAGGAAAAATATAAATGGTATGCCTCCAAGTATTTTCAAAGAAAAGGAAAGAAAATTATAAAATATATATGTATATGTACAAATACAATTTTTTAAATTTCCATCACAAATGGGAAAAAAGAATAGAATGAGTCTTAAATTTTAAAAACACTAAAACTCTTTAATTTTTTTTGTTTTTAATTATTATGGGTACATAATAGTTGTATATATACGGTACATGTGATGCTTTGATACAGGTATACAATGTTCATTAATCAAATCTGAGTAATTGATGTATCTATCACCTTAAGCATTGATCATTTCTTTTTGTTTGAAACATTCCAATTCCACTCTCATAGTTATTTTACAGTGCACCATAGCTTATTGTTAACTATAGTCACTTTGTTGGGCTGTCAAATACTGTTCATTCTATCTAACTATATTTTTAAAAATCTTCAAAAATTTTATCAGCCCCCAAAATTTTTATAATGATTCCTTACTGTTTAGTTTGGTTTGAAGCATGGGGCATAGAATGAAAGCTTAAGTTATTTTATATGGTTAATAGAAATGTGATATGAAATTTGACAGTGATAGCAAAAGCATAAAAATCAATCTCCCTTGTAAATAGTAAAACAGCAATTTGGAAATCAGTCCTTCTGTACACACACACAATTCTAAGGAATGAAGATAATAGTTAACAAAAGCTATACTCTCCCTCGTGTAGCCCTTATTCAATGTATTCAACTCTTGTCCTCAATATATTCCACTGAGCAGGTTACAGTTATAAAGCTATTTCCTGTCCCAAACTTCCCAAGTCAACCAAAGCTTCTATGTGGTATGCTATGGTTTGAATGTCCCCTCCAAAACTCATGCTGAAATTTAATTGCCATAGCTATTATATTAAGAGGTGAGAACTCTAAGAGGCTATTATCATCCATCTCGTTTTTAAAAGTGACACATCTAAATTCTCTGAAATGTATTTGATTATTACAATGAGTTATTGCCAACCTGCTCCTTGTCAGTTAGTTTGTTATAAACTACCCAACATGGTTTTTGTGACACCTGATTCTTACTGGGTAAACTGATCACATGAAAAGCATACATAGTGGAAACATTGGAAACAAATAACTATCTCATGTAGAAAAAATGAATCTTAGAATATATTAAAATTCTAATATACTATGTCCAAGTGGATCCTATTCTAAAAGTTTTGTAATAATCGTGTGTTAGGATATCAATTAATAAATACATATGATGACCTCAATAAGCCACAGGAAAAAGCTATGTAGTTATCCTCAGATGCAGAAATTATTAATATTTATAAAATAAATATCCATTTCTCCTTAAAAACTCTTAGTGAAATATATTTGAAAAGTATTTTATCTATGCAGAACTTTTGTACCCCCATAATAAGCTGAAATAAAAAAAAAAAAAAAAAAAAAAAGAAAAGTATTTTCCTTATATAACAAAGTATAATTATCTAAAACAAATGGAAAAATATTAAAATAACAATAGAATTTTAGAGGAATTCCTCTTAAGCTTAAAACAAAACTTACACTGCCAGCACAAAATGAAGCAAAATAAATAAAACAAAACTATTCTGCACAGCTGGCCAAAGCAATAACAAATAGCCAAAACGATTAATAAATTGATACAGCAATAGATAAAGAACATTATCAATGTATGCATTTTTTTCTACTTAGAAACCCCAAGATAAATGAGAAACAATTTTGAACACTTTACATGTTAAAAAATGAGGGTTATTTTAAAATCTTCACACAAAACCCCTTAATTTCTTATGTCTGAGCCATCCAATATGGTAGCCATTAGCCACAAAATATGGCTAGTCCAAATTAAGATGTCCTCTAAGTAAAGAAAACATACCAGAATTCAAAGATTTAGTATAGAAAAAAAAAATGTAAAAGAACTCTTTATACTTTCCAAATTTTGATTATATGTTTAAATGATAGTATTTTGGACCATATTGAATGAAATAAAATACATTAAAATTAACTTATCTGTTTCTTTTTGCCCTTTTAATGTGGTTACTAGAAAATTTTGAATTGAATATATGATTTGGTATGACTCACATTATATTTCTATTAAACAGCACTGATCTATGCAAGTAAAATTTAAAAGAAAAGAGATAATATGAAAGGAAGATTATTTCCTTTTATAAAAGCAATGCAAAGTCAGTAAAATCTAGGGATTAGAAATATAGTGTAAGATAGGTACACAAACTACATGATTAAAACTACGAGAAACCATGTTCTGGGCTGTGTGTGTGAGAGAGAGAGACAGAGAGGAGAGAGAGGAAAGAGAGGGTAAAAGAGAAAGGAGAGAAAGAGAGAGAGAAGGTGGGGGAGAGAGAGAGAGAGAGAGAGACAGAGAGAGGTCCCTGCCATGCTCCTGATTTGAAAATCATGTCACATGACAAAATATAATTGAAATTACACTGCTTTTAGCAGTGTCTGTGTTCACCATGATCCAGTATCATATTATCAATATTGTAAAGAAGGAAACGCTTGTCAGTGTGACTGGTAGATTCAATACAATTTTCATAAAACATTTATTTTCAGAAGGACTTGAACTATTTTAAAATTTATCAAAATAAACATGTAAGAAAAACTAAGAAATGTTTGATAAATTACAAAGCTAATGATTGGTACCTTCCTGGTTTCCAGAACAAAACCCAGTATCTATGAACATTAGAGAGTAAAGATGGCATTTTAAGTTAATGAGAAAATAATGCATCATTTCATATTGAGCTAACTGTCTAACCACATGGAAACAAAACAATAAAATTCAATTATTTTTCTCAAAATTTACACAAAATAAATTTTAGGGGATTAAAGCTTTTCATATGATACAATGCAAAATTAATATAAGTAACCTAAACAATTTAAAAATATAATCTTGGTGGAAAAGAGGCAACCTTTAGCATGATACAAATATTTGAATTATAATAGAAAAGATTATAAAGAAATACATGGAGAATGAAATAGGCCAAGTTGTTCAGGCTCACTGGTAGTGAGGGAAATGCAAACTGAAGATGCTGATTACTCAGAAGTTGAAATTTTTCACCATTCATTAGAAGAACACTATTTACTGGGAGACGTAACACGTATCAAAGATAGGTCTTTAGGAAGGAAGACACAACAAGGTTAAAGAAAAAAGTCATGCCAAGCTATCAATTAATTAATTAATTTTGGTCTTCTCTTTCCCTCATGCTAGTTTCCTTTGATGGACAAGTGTTATTGAAAAAACTTAGTATCTTGATCTAAAATGATAACAATGTGGTATGCATATAAATATTTACTTTCTGGTAATGTGCAGCAAGATTTGTAGAGTGAATTTTAGTTGTGGAATGAATAAATATCATCTACCTGAACATGATTTTTTGAATTATTTTGAAATGTCAGCTCTTAACCAACATAGCAAGTCATCTCTAAGTAATAAAATTTAATATCGGATTTGATTTCCACTCAGATTTTGTGTGTTCAAGGTTTTCATTTCAGAAAGGATAATATTGCTTTGCAGAAGTTAGACAGTATTGCTTCCTATTCAATTGCTTTGATGTGCCTATTTCTCTGAACAAAAATCTCTTTTTTGATGCTCTTTTGATATGTAAGTTCATGGTTGCCGTGAAATTAATCCTGAATGCTAAATGCTGATGAAGGATTTTGAGCATGTTAAAAGTAGTTATTTTGATTCATTTGTTGTTATTTTCTTGATAGGCAGTGAACCATAATTTACTTTAAATATTTTTGCATGTGAATGTACAAAAGTACCCAGCAGGCAACAACAACTTTCCAAAGCAGGAAAAATATTTTGGAGCCAGGTTTTCTCTTTGCTTGACCCTTAAAAATAGTCTGGTTTAAGGATGAAGATCACATTTTATAATTTGCTTGAGGTTGGTTGGTAGGGTAGTGACTAACTGATATATAAGTCTAAATGTTCAGTGTAACATCCTTTCCCTTATCCCATAACAATAATGTGGCCTTGCTGGGGGGGGGGGGGGGGGGCTGGGGAACGAGGTAGAGTTCTTTTATAGTATAGCTCTTAGAGAACTGTTCTTTCTAACTCTGAGAATGTCTTCTACATCAAGGAGTCCACTGGTTGCCTAGTGTAATTAAAGGAAAAAAAAATGTATATACATGTACTTCCTATTTCATCAGACAGTTTGACTGACATTTGACTTTTTACTTATAAAGCGGGGATATTAGCGTCTAGCATCCTTATATATTTTTTTATCTTTCTTTTCCATGTCCTTCTGTCTTCTTATTTCTGCTATTTATTGAGAACACTTAAATGCTCTGTGACCATAAATGTATTTTTTTTTACCTTATTCATTGGTATATTTTAAAAGCTGGCACCCTATGCAGACTATTCACTTTGCAAAGCCAAGTAGGGGATTTTGATTATATTTACTTTTTTTAGAGCTTCTTGATTTGCTAGAGTGACTAACAACTCTATTAATTCTACCCCCTAAACACTCCCAGTGAAGTTATTTTCACTTTTCACCTGGAGCACCCATCTCACACACACAGCTACCGTCTCCATATGCTGCCTGGCTGTACTCATGAGATTTACTTGTACTGTTTTCCCGGGCTGCATTTGTCATTTTCAGATTTTCTTGTATTCCTGTTTTTAATTTTTTTTTATCCTTTGGCTAAAGAAGGGCTATACATTTTCTGAGTATTACTAGTATGTCTGAATAATGTCTGTATTCCATGATCACACTACCTAGGATCTTTTAACATTTCTTTTCATGGGTTCTTTTAATGCATGCTCTATGAAAAATATTTTATTATTGTCTGGATAGTTTTCTTCTCCATAGCTTTTATTTTCTGTTTTTCATTCTTAAATTTCTCTTGGTTGGCTATTGGTTCTCTTGATTTTCTAAATCCTATTATCTTCCCCTTATCTCTTCCCAACCTTTGTCAATTTTTCTTATTTGTTGGGAGATTTCATTTTCTGCCTACTCTTTTATTTATTCTTTGTATTTTAACCATAGCATTTAATTTCCAAGAACTCTGATTATTCCTTTCCCCAGGAATTTCCATCACATTTTATAGATGAAATACTTTTTTTAAATGTCTCTAAGGATAT
>CM052446.1:7564527-7624909 GCA_028533085.1 Varecia variegata | reverse complement strand
ACACATCCGATATAGGGCTGACAACTAGAATCTATATAGAACTCAGGAAAATCACCAAGAACAAATCAAACAACCCTATCAGGAAGTGGGCAAAGTACATGAACAGAAACTTTTCAAAAGAAGATAGACTAATGGCCAAGAAACATATGAAAAAATGCTCAACATCTCTAATCATCAGGGAAATGCAAATCAAAACCACAATGAGATATCACTTATCTCCAGGGAGAATGGCCTTTATCAAAAAGTCCCAAAACACTAAATGTTGGCATGGATGTGGTGAGATAGGAACACTCATACACTGCTGGTGGGACTGCAAACTAGTACAACCTCTGTGGAAAGCAATATGGAGATACCTCAAAGAGCTACAAGTAGAACTACCATTTGATCGAACAATCCCATTACTGGGCATCTACCCAAAGGAACAAAAGACATTCTATAAAAAAGACATCTGCACTCGAATGTTTATAGCAGCACAATTCACAATTGCAAAGATGTGGAAACAACCCAAATGCCCATCAATACATAAGTGGATTAATAAAATGTGGTATATGTATACCATGGAGTTCTACTCAGCCACAAAAAATAATGGTCATCTAGCACCTCTTTGTATTATCCTGGATAGAACTTGAACCTACTCCTCCATGAACTTAGGGACTTTCAGAATTTATCAAAACTTCTCATACTCTGATGGTTCTTTACTAATCTCTTGTTTGTTAGAGATTTATGACCGTTTTTTTTTTATATTTACATTTTAATTGGGTCCCAGGAAGGAAAGAAAACATATGCATATGGGCAATCCCCCATCTTTAACCAGAAGTTATCTCAAAGTTTTTAATGTCCATATTAATAACTTGCCTAGCCCCAGGTAATTGTAGAAATTCCCATCTTGTCAAGCATATTGGTCAAATATTCTTTTCCTCATTCTCTGACTTTCTGCATACAGTACATAAAAAGCTATTCTTTTATTGATAATAACTAATGTCATTGACTATTCTAATTATATAAAATATTTCACTTTGTTTTAAATAGAATTTCATCTTATCTCTTTCATCTGATTAAAATAGATTTTACAACTTCTTAAGACTTTTTAAGCAAAGACAAAGTCTTTTCACAGAAAATTAATGTTGCAAGATTGGCAATAGTTTTTGTTGTTGAGTACCTACATTTCCAAAGTTCAAGTATGCTCCCTTATTTGAACTCAATCTTTAAGCAACTCAATTCTGGAACAACAACAATAACAAAAAACCCAAAGTGAAACCAAACCAAAACAAAACATGTTATACTTGTTATTTTTCCATGTATTTAAGATCTTATATTTAACAAGCAATTGCTAATAAAACTGAGATTCTAATAATCAAAACTGACAGTAACCCTTTGTCATCATCTTTGTCAATCATTAAGGACTAAAGATAAAATGTCCAGATTGTATCTACATTATTTAGAACATTTTAACACATATAGAAACTGGAAATAAATAGCTTGTGAAATATGGTCATCATTGCGAACCATTGTATTTTTCCCCTTAGAGATAATTCTAATGTTTAGTGCATGACACCTAGGTTATTACATAATTCTCATGTGGCTTCTTTTCTTTGTGTTGTCACAAAGAACACCTTAAACATTAGTGCACAGGCTGAGTTGTACTTACATATTCTAAATTCCTGTTCCATAGTTCCTGCCAATATTGGCTTATACCTTGAGGAAACATACTTTGAAAAGACTTAGCTTAAATTTCACACGTGTATTCCAGTGAATTCTGGGCTGAATTACGACTGTCAATTTTAAAATAACTTTATGTAATTTTCGAATTTAAGAAAACTACTGAAGTAATTGCGATATTGAAAGATATTTTGGGATATATTTATTCTATGTATAATTTAAGAGTAAATCAATTCTTATCACTGTGATATTTGTTTAGGGTATGTATGAGTTGGATTTCTGACTTTAACAAATAATTATTCTGCACAGTGAGAAGAGAGCAGTACACTAGGATTAGAAGACTATATTTTAAATGCCAGCTCTGGAAAATCAGAAGTCAAAAAATTACTATTAATAGCACAAGTTAAGAAACTCTAGTCTTTCTTTTCTCTTCTGTTATGTGTGGATTGATACAAGTCTTCCTAGGTATCATTTGTCTTTCTCTAAATTGTATGAATATAACCGAATGTGATGTTTTTGTATATATAGTCATACACGTCAATAATGCAGTGCTTGGGAATTGCAAGTTTTCGCTGATGAACAAGTTGCTTTGCTTGATATTATAAACCAGGCAATTTATAAATGAAACAAATCCAGCCTTCATTTCTATAAGGATTTAATACTGAGACTGTAATTTAGCCAAAATTAATATTATAAAAGTTGAAATATTCTACACCTAGCATTGGATATAAATATATATAAATATTTATATTTATATATGTACTCTGGTCCTTCAATGAACAGAATAAAAATGAGTCATTACATTATTCTTACTTGTTTTATTTACAGATTTGTATGTAGTCTTATCATCCATCTTTTCTTAAATGGGAAAATCCAATAGCAGCATGAATATGCATGCTACTTTAACTATTAATATATTAAATTATAAATGTGAAAGGTTTAAATTTTTATGATTATAATGATTTTAAAAAGCCTTTCAAATTTTCTATTTTTTTTTTCTTTCTTTCTGCTCAAGTACTTTAGAAAAATGGGTGGGTATATCAAGAATCTGATCATAGTTTACAAAACACTATTCCCAGCAATGATCCCTCTTTCTGAAACCTTAATATCGACAAAGTCACATTCTTACTCAAGGCTCTGTTCTTGAGAACACATTGTTTTGCAAATGCATAATATGATGATGACTCCCTAAAGTGACAAATGGAGCCCCTGGTTGTTGGAATATGTCCTCTTCAGGAGGTGGCTTAGGCTTTTCTGCTGTATAGGCTGAGGGACATTTGGAAGCAGTGGGTGCCAAGGGAAAACTGAACAGCCCTGAAATCAGAGGAGGAAAGAAACGAACACAAGGAGTGTGTTTAGGCAATTTGAACATACTCCATGCTAAGCATTGTCAGAATGCACAGCAGGGTAGTCCATAACTTCAGAAGGGCAGAATAGATATGGTAGAAATATATAGGCTGAGACTGATATGAGTCTAGAGATAAGGGCTGGCAGGAAACTCTTTGTCCTCTCTGGGACTGGCTGGAGCAGAAAGTAGGCTCCACTTTGGGTGTCCTGGTGAAGGAACAGAACAATCAGGAGCTCTGGGGAGAAGGGAGGTTAGGTCTCCACAGTGGGGCATTTATCAAAAGGAAGAGAAGGAGAAATAGGCAGCTGAGTCTCTGGCATGGACTCCCTGAGAGCTTAATTTAGCAGAAGTACTAATAACCTGCTGATTTGTGTAGCAAAGATTCTTGAATTAATGATCCAAGGATTTATCTCTGGCTCCTGGATAGCAATGGAAGATCATGTGGAGTCCCAGTACCTCCAGCTGTGGAGAATTAGGATGGAGCAAAGAAATAATATGAGAAAATAGAATATGCTATTGATGATCAACTCTGATCTCATTGAGTCATATGCATGAAATATTCTTTCACATATTAAAAAATAAAATGTTTTCAAATGTTTAAAAATTTAAAAAGACATAAAATAAGGCTAATATTTTATTCTATGGGTCTGATGAGTTTGGACATAAATCCTATACAGCAATTACTGTGCTAGTGTTCCATGCTGGGGTATGGAAAGACAGCCCCACTTTACAGGTCAGGCTTATTTAGGGTGACTCTTGACGCCCCAGCAGCCTGGCTGACCTTTAGAAGTGTGGCAATCTGTTTTTGTCCCTGTGAGTTTGGCCAAGCTGGTCCATGCTGAGGGTAAAATATTCTTAGAGCTTAGACAAAAATAAACTTATTCACTTAATTACTCATCCACTGGACACTCACCAAAATTGTTAACACTTACTAAACGCTAAGTCTTAGAGGTACTCCTCGTTCAATGCCGAATCAGTGAATTACTACGTTATGACATAAGTGGCTGACATAGTGAATTGTCCACCTCCAATAGCATTTCAAACAAATGACAAACAAAAAACTGAGCTCATGATTTTTTTTTACTCCCAAATTTGTCTGCTTTCTCTGACATTTATAGCAACATTCACTCTATTGTCCAAACCAATTTGATTTTTCCCTCTTACTTAACACCTATATCCAAACAAATCTTTATGCTTCATTTATTCTCCATCTAAAATCACCTCAAAATCTAACTATTTTCTTCTTCATTGCTACTTCCACAGTTTAGACCACCATCCTCTGTCATGGGATTATCACTGTAATCTCCGGACCAACCTCTCTCTCTTTCTTTCTTTTATTTAATTAACTTTTTTAATGTCCACTTTTTTCCATATTTGAAAATAAGCTGTTTTATTCTTTTTGAAAATACATTTTATTATGCATATTTGTGGTTTACACCATGATGTTATGGGATACATATAGATGGTAAAATGGCTACTATAGTGAAGCAGATTGACATATCTGTCATCTTACATATTACTTTTTATGCGACAAAGCCAGCTATAATATACTTATTTCACAAAAATTCCAAATATAATATGATTTTAATGACTATAGCCCTGGTGTTGTACATTAGATCTCTAGACTCGTTCATCCTATGTATCTGCTGCAATACTTTGTATCCTTTCACCTGTAGCTATCCATTTTCCTCACCCCTCCCCTGTGCTTTTAGTAAACTCTCTTTTATTCTCTAGGTGTGTACATTTGATCTCCTTTTTGTAAAGTTTCACATATAAGTTAGATCATGCAATATTTTCCTTTCTGTGTTTGGATTATTTCTCTTAGCATAATATCCTCCAGCATCAACCATGTTCTAATAAATGACAAGATATCCTTACTCTTTAAGGCTGAATACTATCTTTATATAGGTATATAAAAATCAGTTTATTAATCTTTCAGTAAACAATTCAGTTGTTTCCATATCTTGGCTACTGTGAGTAATACTACAATGAACATGAAGTGTAGATACCTGTATGAAATGGTAATTTCATCTCCTTTGGGTATACATCCAGAAGAGATATTTCTGGGTCATATGGTTGTTCTATTTTTAATTTCTTTAGGAACCTCTGACAGGGGTGGGGAACCTGCAGACTTAAGGCTGGCTATATGTGGCCTTCTAGGGCCATAAGTGCAGCCTTTTGACTGAATCCAAATTTTACAGAACAAATCCTTTTATTAAAAAGGGTGCAGCAGAGAGAGATGAAGCTTTTCTTGCCTCCTTTGGTGTTTAAAAAAGAACAATCGTGAAATCAGAAGGGACTGTTTCCCATAATGGCTACACCACTCTACATTCCCACCAACAGTGCACTCTACATCCTAACCAACACTTCTCTCTCATCTTTTTGATAATACCCATCCTACCAGAGATGAAGTAATATTCCAAAGTGGTTTTAATGTCCATGTCCCTGATGATTAGTGATGTTGAGAACATTTTCATATATCCGTTGGCCATTTTTATATCATTTTTGGAGAAATGTCTGTTCAGGTCCTTGCCCATTTTTAATCAGATTATTTGATATTCAGGTGTAAGAGTTCTTTATAAATTTTAGATATTAATCACATATCAGACATGTGGTTTGCAAATATTTTTCCCAGTTTGTAGATTGCCTTTTATTTCGTTATTTCCTCTGCTACGCAAAAGCTTTTTAGTTTGATATAGTTCCATTTATATATTTTTGCTTTTGTAGTCTGAGTTTTAGGTAAGATATCAAAAAAAAGCATTGCCAAGGCCAATGTCAAGTTGTTTCTCCCCTATGTTCTCTTCCAGTAGTTTTATGGTTTCAGATGTTACATTTAGATCTTTTGTCCATTTTGAGTTTATTTTTTTGTAGGGTGTAAGTTAAGGATCCTTCTTTTGCATGAGGAAATCCAGTTTTCTCAGCCTCATTTATTGAAGAGATCCCTTTCACCACTGTGTTCTCTAGTTGACTCTGTTTAAAATCAGTTGGCTATAAATGTGAGGATTTATTTCTGGGCTCTGTAATCTGTTTTTGTTTCTGTTTTTATTCCAGTATCATCCTTTTCTGATTATTATAGCTTTGTAATATAATTTTAAATCAGAGAGTGTGATGCCTCAAATTCTGTTTTTCTTTTTCAGTATTGTGTTGACTATTCAAGGTCTTTTTGTGGCTCTGTATAAATTTTAGGATTGTTTTTTCTATTTCTGTGAAGAATGACATTGGAATTTTGATAGGGATTGTGTTTAAATCTGTGTATTATTTTGGGTAGTCTGAACATTTTAACAATAGTAATTCTTCTAATCCACAAACATGGGCTATGTTTCCATTTATTTGTGTCTTCTTCAATTCCTATCATCAGTGTTCAACAGTTTTTAATGTACAGATATTTCACATTTTTGGTTAAATTTATTTTAAATATAAATTTAAAATTTATTTTAAATTAAGTTTAAATATTAAATTTAAAATACAAAAAAAGTATTTTATTTTGATGCTATCATAAATGGGATAGTTTTCTTGATTTATTTTTTGGCTAGGTCAGTATTTGTATATAGAAATGCTACTTATTTTGGTGTATTGATTTTGTATCCTGCAACTTTAATGAATCCATTTATTAGTTCTAACAGTTTATTTTGTAGAATCTTTGGGATTTTGTACATGTAAGATCATGCCATCTCCAAACATATATAATTTTGCTTTTTCGTGTCTAATTTGGGTGCTTTCGTTTTTTTGAATTGTCTCATTGCTCTTGCTAGTACTTCCAAAACTATGTTGACTAGAAGTGGCAAGAGTGGGCATCTCTGCCTTGTACCAGCTCTTGTGAAAAAGCTTTCAGTTGTTCCCTATGGATTATGTTAGCTGTGAGTTTTCCATAATGGCTTTCATTATGCTGAGGAACTATACCTAAACTATTAAGTGTTTTTATCAAGAAAAGATGCTGAACTTTGTCACATATTTTTTTCTGCATCAACTGAGATGATTATGTTTTTATCTTTCATTCTGTTAATGGGATGTGTCACAGTGATTGATTTGTATACATTAAACTAACCTTGCATACCAGGGATGAATCACACTTGGTTGCAATGTATATTTTTTTGATGTGTTGTTGAATTAGGTTTGCTAGTATTTTATTAAGGATTTTTATTAATATCAATGTTCATTAGAGATATTGGCTACAGTTTTCTTGTGGTGTCTTTGTCTGGCTTAGGTAAAAAGGTGATTCTATTCTTATAAGATGTGGTTGGAAGTATTCCTTCTACCTCTAATTTTTTTGGAAGAATTTGAAAAGTATTGGTAATTATGCTTTATTTATTGGTATAATACTACTGTGCAATATATGATGTGGGGACAGGTGTCTTCTCCGAGGGGCAGGTGGATGCAGCTCTGCCACAAAGCTGAGGGGTGTGCATATCAGGCATTCTCCAGTAGCTCAGGCCCAGGGAATAGTGATATAGCTGTGACTCTGGTTCTAGGGTCAGGGCGTAGCACTGGCATGGCTCTGGGGAAGAAGTGATATTCCAAAGGCTTGGGCTCTGGGTATCAAGGCACAGCGGCAATTTGAGTCCTGGAACCAATGGGGCACAATGACAACTTGAGCACCACGAGAAGGGGTACTGTGTAGTGTTGACTCTGGAGCCTGGAATGATGGGACACAGCAGTGGCCAAGGCTTTGCAAAGCTGAGTGCATCAGTAGCAAGGACCCAGTAATATGGGGCCCAGCTATGTCTCAGTCTCCAGGGGTCAGGGAGCAGTGCAATGATGGCTTCATTTCCCAGGGAAATAGAGAGCCTCATCAGCTCAGACTCCTTGGTCCAGATGCAAGGAGGTGGGGTGCTGTGGCACAGCTCAGCCAAGGCTCTTTTTCTCTGGGGAGAAGAGCACCATGTCAGCTCTGGTGTTGGGAGATGCAGCGGCTCCACTGGGCTAGGCTCCAGATCCCTGAGTGGCAGGATACCACATGGCTTTGATGCCAGGGTTGCAGCTGCTTCCCTGTGCCAAAGTTCCAATTCCAAGAAAGACAGGACAGTGGGTTGTTTCAGGAGGCATGGCTGCTCTGCCAGCATGGGCATGGCTTCTTCACTGGACAGGAGCACCTGGTCCTCAGGGAGTCAGGTGCTGCATGGGCTTGAACAATAGGGTCATGTCTGCTCTTCTCGGCGTAAGCCCCAACTCTTGGGCAGTGGGGCACTAGGTTGGTTTAGGCACCAAGGGCGCGTGGCTGCTCTGGTGACTCAGATGAGGCTTCTTCACTAGGCAGGAGTGCCTGGTCCTCAGGGAGCAGGGCACCACATGGGCTCAGGTACTGTGGTTGCTCTGCTCTGCTGGGTCAAAGCTCTGAGTCCCAGAGAGTGCTGGATGTGGCAGCTTCTCCCCTGGGCCTATGCTCTGAGCAGCCAGGGGTGGAATGCAGCAGCAACTGGGACTGGGGAGATGGAGTACCTCCTAGGCAGGGGATCGGGAGCTGTAGCAGTTCAGCTGGGGTATGGTGCATTTCTGTGTGTGAGTGTGAGTGTGGTGCAAGGACAGTGGTAGAGCCTCAGGGATGAAGAGTTGCAGTGGCTACAGCCCCTGGAGGAGGGTGCGCTCTGCTCTATCAGTGGCTCCAATTGCAAGATGGTGCAGCACAATAGCAGCATGGGCCACAGGAGCACGGCACAATGTGGGCTCCTTCTCTAGAGTAGTGCAACTGTGTGAGCTCCAGACAGCTCCCTAGCTAGGCTCAGAGCCTGTGAGGACTGCAGGATTTTCCAGTAACAAAGATCACAAGTGTCCATGGTGGCAATGGTGGCAGGAGGACTCCTGCTTCTCTTTTCCCTGCAGGAAGAAATCCCTTCTGTTTCTGAGCTGATCCCGAATTGGGGCATGGGTGGCTGAGTCAAGGTGTTTCCTACCCTTCTCTGTGTGGCCATCCTGAGTTTCTGTGCCCAACAGGGTTGTCATCACTCCCCTGATGTGCTGCAATGCTCTCCTATAGTTACTCTTGGCAAAATGTAGTTGTTTTTCATTTGGGCATCTTCTGTTGGAGGTGATGAGCGTTAGGCACTTCCAGTTGCCCATCTTGCTGATGTCTCAAAAACTCTGTCTTTCTATTATTCTATTTTCAAGTTTACCGATTCCTTCTTATGACATAGGTATTCTGCTATTAAGCTCCTCCAGTGAGTGATTTTATATGGTTATTGTTTTTTTCAGTTCCATAATTTTAATTTGGTTATTTAGATTTTCTATTTCTTTAGTGAGATTTTTCTATTTTTAATTTGTTATGAGGATATTTGTAGTTGCTTGTCAGAGCACTTTTATGATGACTACTTACAATCTTTGCCAAATAATTCTAACATTATACTCAGCATTGTGTCCTTTTTATTTTTATTTTTTTTTTTTTTCGTTCGCGTTGTGATTTGCTGGCTCCTGGTATGACAAATGCTTTTTAATTTTATCCTGGACATTTTGGCTATTATTTTGGGAGACTTTGGATCCCCGTTAAGTCTCCCGTGTGATCAGGAAGTCACCCTGTTTAAGTTTACCATGTAGACACTGACCTAATTTTCTGGTCTGCAGCTTTAATGACAACTTAATTTTCAGAGCCTTTGAGATGCTATTTTTATATGTTTAGTTTGCCTAGTGCCTTTGAGTCTTGGCTAACCCCTGCTGGTGCCTCCTGTGAGGACAGAAAGTGCTTCCCCAAGAACACTTTCCCTGGCCTCTTGCTGTCTGTGGACTCTTGCATGGCCCCTGACTGAGCTTCCATCCTTCCTGGGCTGGTCAGTGTCTGGTGGGAGTTGATGGGGGTGGGGACTCCTGTTTCCAGGAGCAGAGAGGACTCCCTTGGCCTCTTGTTGGTGGGATTCCATTTCAATAGAGGGAGGAAGGGGCCTGCCTGGGCTGCTTTCTCTTGCTGATTTCGGGATCATGAGATGCTAATTCTGAATCTCCCTGTGCTGGTACAGGGATTGGGGCAAGAATTGGAAGATGTTGGTGCATGCAGTGCTGTTTCTCCCTCTCTGTGGTCCTTAGCCAGTCTGCCTTCCTCTTTCCAGATCTCAGAGTCCTCCTGCAGTTGCCTCTTGTGGCATTTTTTTTAGGTCTATAGTTGTCCTTAAAGGGGGGAGGAACCTGGAATAACACGCCTACGCCATCTTGTGCAGGCTTGATGTCCAGGCTATCTTTCCATAGCACATGCTCCTGCTGCTCTCCACTGGACATTCTCCAGTTCATTCCCATCACTCTCAGCTAAAACCAGTCCTCTTTAGTCTGGCCTTATCAATAGGACCCTGTGCTGCAAGTAACAGAAAACACAATTCAAACAGCAAGTAATAAAGACTGTATTTGGTCTTATATCTGTCTTCAGGGTAGGCTCCATGCTAGGCTTAAACCACAGGACTGGAATACATCAAGAGGCTTCGCTTTTTCTGATTGGCTCTCCCAGTGTTTACAAAATGGCTGCCACATTTTGTGGGGACTGTCATTCAGGCTCATGCCAAAAGGCCAGAAAAATATCTTTACACTCCACCACATCCCATCCACATACTCCAAGCAAAAAGTCTAAAAGTCCTAGATTTCTTTCTGAGCAGATAACTTTCTCCATATCTGAACTCTCAGTGTCTGTGTGTTTAGGGGTGGGGGACAGTCAGGGAGCGCTTCTTTTGACTGCTCTTCCTTAGGAGTGGGGAGGGGTCCATATTTCCAGAAGCAAGGAAAGAAAAATCAGGTTCCTATTATTTAAAGAAAGGGGGAATGTGCCCGTAGGGCAAAAAAACCTGCTAATTTCATGACAGTGGTTTACGAGTAATGTTCCCATCTCTACTCTATTGGCTTTGTTGGTTTCAGCTCTCCCAGTGTAATCTTTCTGTACTCCAGAACCATGCAGAATTGCTTTCAGATTTTTAGATATGTCAATTTTTTTTTCATCTTCAAGACTATGGTCATGCTATTCCCTTTGCTTGAAACACCCAACTCCACTCTCCTACCATGCTATGGTTTGAATGTGTCCCCCCAAAAAATTCACGTGTTGGTCTTAATTCCCAGTGTAAGTGTTGAGAGGTGGGACTTTTAAGAGGTGATTAGGTCATAGGGGCTCTGGTCTCATGAATAGATTAATGCTGTTACCAAAGGGACTGAGTTGGTGCTCACAGCAGTGGGTTCCTGCTAAAAGGATAAGTACAGCCCATTTCCCTCTCCCCTTCTTGTGTATGTTCTCTTGCCTTTCCACCTTCCATCACTGTATGATGCAGCAAGAAGACCTTCACCAGAAGCAAGCCCCTTGACTTTGGACTTTCCAGCCTCCAGAACTGTAAGCAATAAATCTCTCTTCTTTATAAATCACCCAGTCTTAGGTATTCTGTTATATCAGCAAAGGACAGACTAAGACAGACAACTGGTACTGAAAAGTGGAGCTCTGTCTGTAGCAAATAACTGAAAATGTGGAAGTTGCTTTGGAACTGAGTAATAGGTAAAGGCTGGAAGAATTCGGAGGAGCAGACTAGAAGAAGCCGAGATTTCCATGACTGGAGCATTAAGGGCAATTCTTGTGAGGGCTCAGAAAAAGACAAGAGCTATAGGGAGAGCCTAAATATTCTTAGGGGTTACTTAAGGTTGTGATCAGAATGGGGGTTGAAATATGGACAGTAAAGGCCATTCTGATGAGGTCTCAGATGGAAATAAAGACTAAGATATTGAACACTGGAGTAAAGACCATCTTTGTTATACAGTTGCAAAGAACATAGAGGAATTATGTCTGTGACCTAGGACTTTGTAGAAGGCAGAATTTAAGAGGGATGAACTAGGATATCTGCCAGAAGAAATATCTAAGCAGCAAAGCATTGAAGGTGCTGTGTGTCTTCGTTCGGCAGCTTACAGTAAAATGAGAGAAGAGAGAAATAATTTAAATATAGAATTCATAATTAAAAGGGAAACAGAATGGAAAGATTTGGGAAATTCTCAACCTGGCCAAATAAGGAATAAAAAAGCTTGTTCAGGAGAGGGTATTAAGGATGTGACCAAGCAACTATTTGCTAAAGAGATTAATATGGATAGAAAGAAGGAAGCCAGGTTCTGCTTACCAAGACAATGGGAGAATGACCTTGAAGGCATTTCAGAAATTTTCAAGGCAAGCTAGGACATTGAGGGCAAGGTGCCCAGTAGGACCTCAACAGTCACTGCCCTGAGCAACCTCAAAACTCTGCTCCCAGAATTCCAGCACAGTGCCCCTCAGCTGCCCCAACCATGGCTTAAGCAGGCCCAGGTGTGGCTCAACCCACTACCCCAGAAGGTACAAGACATATACCTTGACGGCATTCACATGTTGCTAATTCTATAGGTGCACAGAATGCAAGAGCTGTGGGACAGGGCAACCTCCACCTAGATTTCAAAGCAGATTGTGGGGAGCCTGGGGGCCCAGGGAGAGACTTCTGACAGGGGTGGAGCCACTACAGAACCCCACTAGGGCAATGCCCAGCAGAGCTGTAGGAGTGAGGACACCACACAGTCCCCACTAAGGCAATGCCTAGTGAAGCTGTGGGAGTGGGACACCCCCAGAGACCCCAGAACCGTAGAGCTAACAGTGTGGCACTCCAGCTGGAGAGAACTGCAGGCACAGAACTCTAACCCATTAGTGCTGCTGGCTGGACTGAGCCCAACAAAGCCATAGGGGCAGGGCTGCCGGAGGACTTGGGGGCCTTCCCCAAGTGCCTACGATGTGGGATAAGGAGTCAAAGATTATTCTCCAGTTTTAAGATCTGATGTGGTTTTTCCTGTTGGATTTTGACTTACTTAGGGCCTGTTACTCCTCTCTTCTTGTCTGTTTCTCCCTTTTAGAATGGGAATGTCTGCCTGTCTCTCCATTGTGTTTTAGAACCACGCAACTTGTTTGATTTCATAGGCTCACAACTGGAGGAGAATTTGCCTTAGGGTAAATCATACCTTGGGTATCACCCATATCTGATTTAGATGAGACTTTGCACTTTGGACTTTTTAGTTGTACTGGAAAGAGTTACGACTTTGGAGCTATTGGGATAGAAGGAATGTATTTCGCATGTGAGGACATGAATGTGGTTGTTTGAATGTGTCCCCTGTAGTTCATGTGTTGGAAACTTAATCCCTAATGCAACAGTGAAGAAAAGTGGGATCTTTAAGAGGTGATAGGTCAGGAGGGCTCTGCCCTCATAATGGATTATCTGGTGGGGGGGAGTTGGGGGGGGTTGGCTGTCAAGGGTGTGGTTTCCTGATAAAACAGGCGCTCTTGCTCGCTGGCTCTCTCTCTCTCTCTCACTCACACACACACACACACACACATATGCACTCTTGCTCTTCCACTTCCCACCGTGGGATGATGCAGCAAGAAGGCCCTTGCAATATGTGGGCCCTTTGACCTTGGACTTTCCAGCTTCCAGAACTGTAAAAAATAAATTTTAGCTCTTTGTAAGTTACTTCGTCTCAGATATTCTGTTATATCAGCACAAAACAGACTAAGATATTTAGCCATCTCTCCTCTAGAGACACACGTACAAACATATTTCTTGTATTTCTTACTCTTCTGTTCTTATTTCAGTATGAAGTCCGCAACTCTTCCTCACACTCAAAATAGGTGATGCCAAAATGATTTTTCAGCCTCTTTTACTTCTTTCACTCTCGCACTTACCATACCGTGTCTGCAGTGGCCTGTTACCTTAGCTATGACCTCCCCTAAGTTGTAAGGAAGAATTGTGAATCATGCACCACTTTGTCCTCATCACTCTTGAGTAATCCGTTTTAAAGGACTCTAGGTGAATATATCATGCTATGAGTGTATAAAGAAGAGAGCAATTATAATGTCTCAGGAAACAGGGAGGAGTCTTTGTAAGAGCTGCACCTTGAAAAAGGAGTAGGAATTTTCCAGGACTTAGAAGTTTCAAAAGGGCATTTCAGGCAGTAGACAGTTATTTCACGGCGACAGGCAAGTATAAGAGATATACCACCTGTTAAAATGAAACTGAACAGACTCCTCCATCCCCATGGACATTATCCATCTGTACCTTCAAATCCATGCTGAGGCTGCTTCTGCAGCCCTAAGAAATTGGTATTTTGCAGATCCCTGGAGTCCACATGGCATTGCCTGGCCTTATTTGTTACTGTTGTTTTTTCAGTGTGTAGGAATGAGGAATGAGTGTCAGTAAATCTGAATGTCACAATCGAATACAAATGTCAAGACCATTCCACATCACTGGTTGTTTTGAATTCTGAGCCCAACTCGTGCAGGCTACAAATCTGTGGAGAACCACTTGGGTGTGTCACCGTTTTCTCGTCAAAGATTACTCCAGGCGTAACAAACCTGGACCTAAGGATAATGGCCTTCTTCTCCTGCCACACCACCACAGACTAACTCAGCAAGCTGGAGAAACAGAGTTTAAAATTCCTTTATGAGTTTTAAGAATATTTCCTATGAGAGAAATTTAGAAAGTTGCTCAAACAAAAGCAGTTGTGCTATATACATTTTATTTTTTATTGTGGTGCTGTTTTCATTTAGATTGGAATTAGAGAATCTAGCATTGTTATTGTTGTTTACTTGTTTGAGAATAAGAGAAACTCATTCAGTAGAGCAGAAGTTTTCAGCTGATTCTATCTTTGTCTTAGGTTGTGCTTTATGATCTTATGTTAGCAAATAGAATTACATAAAGGAAAGAAATTTCCAAAGCTTCCTTGATGCTTTGGTACCAAAAGAGAGAGAAAAAACAAACAAAAAAAAAAAAAAACTCTTTCATTGGAGAAGAGAAGGGAGAGAATAATATGTATTAAGGTCCTAGTTTGAACCAGTAACTTTAAGAGTGTGTGTTAGTTTATTAATCCCCACTAGAAGCATGCACGTGCTCCCAACACCTATCTTTATCAAATGTTAATAATTTACCATATTTATTTCAGAAGAATTTTTAAGAGAATCAAGAACTGCAGTTATATCTGAAGCTCCCTGCCCTCCTTTCTTGCTATATTCCCCTATCACTCTATCAAGAAAACCATGATGCTGTCCTTCATGATTATTATTCTCATGCAGCTTTTAGGTGATTAATAACAAAGAGTACTATTTTATACTTGTTCAAATTTAATTATTGCTGCCTCTATCGTACACAATATTCTATATAGGGGTGTCCAATTGTGGGTGGGCTATCTATTCTTTTCTTTTGCTATCTTTTATTCA
Organism: Varecia variegata; assembly: GCA_028533085.1. Taxonomy (NCBI): domain Eukaryota; kingdom Metazoa; phylum Chordata; class Mammalia; order Primates; family Lemuridae; genus Varecia; species Varecia variegata. Next base: position 7,609,742 of record CM052446.1, on the reverse strand, counting down.
TACCTACCATTATCACACTCACTTATTATAGCTTTATTATGCACCTTAATATCAGGTAAGGCAAATCCCTTCCTCCTCATTATTATTATTGGCCTCTCTCTTCCATATATACATCTTTGGTAAAGTTGACAAGCTTTTGAAAAGTCTTATTGGAATTTTCATTGGAATTGCATAGAAGCATTAATTACTTTAAGGGATATTGTTGTCTTCACAAAATTAGGTCCTTTTACTCATGAACCTATTATATTATTCTACTTAGGTTTTCATTTATGAATCTATATTGGTGTATATTTATCTACCTATACTTGTTCTCTATAATGATCTTGTACAACTTTTAAGTTTCTTTCTAACTACCTTAAAGATACCAGTGCTATTGCAAATAGCATTCATTTTCTATTACATGTTCCAATGGACTATTTGAAGTATATAAAAATTTTTAAAGTCAGTCTTATATCCATCATCCTAGCTGAAATTCTAGTATACTAGGTGAACTTTTCTTCTTATTAAAGGACCTTTTTTTTTTTTTTTTTTGGTAAAAATCTAAGTGGTAAAGTCTAATGGTCTCAAAATATGAAAAATTGCCTTTATTTTGTATTTGTCTGGAAAGATAGTTTATGTCCAATATTAAGGATAATAGTTATTTTCTCTTAGTGCTTTAAAAATATTTTTCTACTATTTTCTGAAATCTAATATAACTGGGGATCACTGTGCTATCATTTTTATTTTATCTCATTTTTAGAAAATTATATTTTTGCTATTTTTCTGGGATAGCTTTTTATAACAACTTTAATGATATGTAATTTGAATACTATGAAATTCATGCAATATATAAATTCAGTATGTACAATTCAAGTGTTTTTAGTATATATACAGGGTTATGCAACCATCACCACTGTCTAATTTTGGAATAATTTCATCACTCCAAAATAAATCCCATATCTATTAGCAGTCATTTCCTATGCCCTCATCCTTGTCTCCCCTGTTGTCACCCAAACCCTGGCAACTACTACTCTACTTTCTGTGTATATGTATTTGCCCATTCTGGACATTTAGTATAAATAAAATAATACTCTGTGACAAAAGACACTATTTTGTGCCTGGATTCCTTCAATTAGACTAAGGTTTTCAGGGTTCACCTATGTTGTAGCACGTATTATTCTTTGCATTGCAAAATGATATACAATTATATGGCTATAACACATATCATTTATTTATTCATCCATTGATAAACATTTAGCTTGTTCACAATTTAGGCTTTTATGGGTAATGCTGCAATGAACAGTCATGTACAAGGTGTCGTATATTCATGTTTTTATTTCTTTCAAATATATATACCTAAGAGTAGAATATGGTAACTCCATGTATATCATTTTGAAGAACTGCAAACAATTTACATTTCCACCAAAAATGTGTCAGAGTTCAAATTTCTCCATATCCTTACCAACACTTCTTTATCTTCTGCTTTTTTTTTATTTTAGTAGTTAAGATATGATATCTTTTTGTGGTTTTGATTTGCATTCTCATGTCTTATGATGTTGAGCATATTTTCATGTGTTTAATGGCCATTGGCATATCTTCTATAGATAAATATCTATTCAAATCCTTTGCCCATTTTTTAAACTGAGTTGTTTCCCTTTTTATTGTTGAGTTGTATAGAGTTCTTTTATAATCTGTGTACAGTGTCTTATTCGATATATAACTGGCAAATATTTTCTCTCATTCTTTGTCTTCTTTTCACATTTATGGAAGTTTATTTTGCTGAATATGAATATAACTACCCTAGTTCTATTTTGGTTTATGTGTTAGTATGGTATATTTTTTTCTTATTTTTTTCTTTTTACCTTAAATCTATTTGTATCTTTGAATGTAAAGTATATCTCCTGCAGACAAAATAATAGAGTTGGATCATTTTTATTTTTAAGTCCATTCTGCTAAAATCTGCCTTTTATTGGAATGTTTAACACATTTACATTTAACACAATTACTAATAAGGCAGAATTTACTTCTGCCTCTTTGCTATTTATTTTTATGTGTTTTGGGTCTTTCTTTATTCCCTTTTCTTCCAACATAGCCTTCTTTAGTATTAAATAAGTACACTTTAAGATACCATTTTAATTCTCTCTTTATTTAACTGTATATTTTTAAAATTACTTTTGTAGTGGTTGCCCTGTGGATTACAATAAACATTTTCACGTAAAAAATGTGGTGTGGATTAATAACAACTTCATTTCAATAGTATACAAAATCTTTGCTCATGTATAGCTCTGTTTTCTCCTTCTCCTTTGCACTGTTGTCATATCATATAGTGCATACAATTATGGCTTTATGCATAATAATACCATCAATAAATGTTTATATTTATTATGTTAAATAGTTGCCCTTTAAATTGATAGGAGAGAAAAGGAGTTACAAATTATATTCTCTTTAATATTTATCTATGCAATTATCTTTATTGGTATTCTTTGTTTCTTCATGTGGATTTGGGGTACTGTCCTGTGTTCTTTCTGTTCCTGCAGTTCACCCTGAAGGACAGACACCCTTTAGTATTTCTGGTAGGGCAGGTCTACTATTCATAAATATTCCTCCCCCCACCCCTGCCCGCCTCTCTCTTTCTCATAGAAGTACCTTAACTTCTCCCTTAGCTTTGAAGGATAGTTTTTCTAAATATAGAATTCTTGGTTGACTTTTTTTTTTCTTTCAACACCTTGAATATGTTTTCCCACCATATCCTGGCTTCTATGGTTTCTAATGAGATGTCTGCTGATAATCTTATTGGATCCCTTGTATGTGATGACTCATTTTTTTCCCGATATTTTCAAAAATATCTCTTTGTATTTGTCTTTTGACAATTTGTTCATGATTGGACTAGGTTAGGATATCCTTAGTTTATCTTATTTGGAGGTTATTGAGCTTCTTGGATGTGTAAATTAATGTCTTTGAAACAAAATTTGGGGACTGTTCAGCCATTATTTCTTCAAATATTCTCTGTCTTATTTTTCCTGTCCTATTCACTGGGACTTCCATTATGCATATGTCAGTGTGATTGTTGCTGTCCCACAGGTTTCCAAGGTTCTGCTCATTTTTATTTATCTTTCTTGATTTCCATTCCCCAAATTATATAACCTCAATTTATTTATCTTCAAGTTCACTGTTTCTTTCTTTTGCCTGCTTAAATCTACTGTTGAATCCTGCTAGTGGATTGTTCATTTCAGTTATTACACATTTCAATGCCATATTTTCTACTTGATTGCTTTTTATAATTTCTACAAAAATTGTTAGTGATATTCTTTGTTTTTAAGACATTATTCCTATAACTTCATTTAATTATTTAGATATGGCCTCCTGCAGTTTTTTTAAAACATATTTATGATAGCTGACTTAGTCTTTTTCTGTTCAATTCGATATCTGGGCACCATTGAAAATATTTCAATTTATTGCTGTGCTCCCCTGTCCCCACCACACGGGCCTGCTTTCACGTTTCTTTGTGAAAAACAAACATATTTTTGTTGAAAACTGAACATTTTAAATAATATAACATGGCAACTCTAGAAATCAGGTTCATCCTCACCAGCAAAAAGTTTTTTTGTTACTGATGTTTATTGCTATTTTTTGGTTTTATCGGTGACTTTCTTGGAATAATTATTTAAGGTCTTTTTTCCATTAATTTAGTGATCTGCTAATTTGTACAGAGATTTCCATAAATACCTCCAACCCGTGGGTCTCCGGTCTCCCTTCCTTTATCAAGTATCCACGTGTGTGCTGGGACAAGCCTGCAGTGCCCCAGCAGTTTACATCTCGGCAGTTGCCTTTATTTCTTTCCATTTTGCGGGATTCAGTGTCAGCCAGAGGGGAGAGATTAGGGCCTTCTCACATCTTTCCTCCATTTGTGCACAGGATATGGTGAACCTGGTCACCTGGCCAGGAAGCATCTTGTTCTCATTGTAAGTGTCTAACTCTCATCTCCCCAGACCTGCAGCTAGCCAGAAACTAGAAATCTGAAGTGTTCAATGACAACTCCCCCCTACCTCCTTATCTTTTATCGTGGGGAGGAGATTTAAACCTTAAGCCTTCTCAGGTACAGATATTAGTTAGAATAAGGTTATGTTGCAATAACAAATGACCTCAATATCTCTGTGGCATAAAAACACTAACAAAGTTTTATTTCTCACTAATACTTAATGCCTGCTGTGGGTGCTGCAGCTATGTTTCATCATCACCTTCATTCTGAGACCGAGGCAGATGGGATTTTCTCTTTCTGGGTCAAAAGTGTATGGGGAAACTTGTCACTGGCCCCTAAAGCTTCTTCCATAGGGAGTCATTTCACTTTTGCTCACATTTCATTGGCTTGAACAAGTCATGAGGCAAAGCCTGACATTAATAGCACAATAAAGTAGATCCTCTCCCCCCAAGGGTTAACATATTCCATTATAATATAATACTGTATGCCACATTCTCTTCTATTTATTTTTCACCTGTAGTAGCTTAACCCTCAGCTACTACTTTTTGCCTTTGTTTCCCCAAATGGCCTGCACCATTGCTTCAGCTGTGGATGCCACTCTGTGTTTCTATTCTGTGTCCTTGCTTTGTTGATTTTAGCCTGGTTCTCCTTTTTGTTTTCTATTTTTCTCTTTTGTATCTTATTGTTTTGTGTGTGGAGCACAGAGAGCTGCCTAAAATCATAATTCGATATACCATCTTATTCAGAAGGGCATCCATCATTTTTTTGGAAGGTGGAAAACAAATCAAATTCCACAAATCCCACTTTTGAATGAGGTTGTTTGATTTTTTTCTTGTTGATTTTCCTGAGTTCTATATAGATTCTAGATATCAGCCCTTTGTCAGATGTGTAGCATGTGAATATTTTTTCCCCTAATGGGTGCGGTGCACACCATCTGGGGGATGGGCATGCTTGTAGCTCTGACTTGGGCGGGACAAAGGCAATATATGTAACCTGAACATTTCTAGGCCCATAATATTCTGAAATTTAAAAAAATGTAAAAAAAAAAAATCCACACATTCATAATTAAATCTCCTCTCTCTCTCACAAATCATCCCTTGGAATCAGTGTTGGTTTCAGAATATGGAATTAACATCCTCTGTGTCTGGAATGACATGACATCTCTATATTTTCCAAGGCTTTGGTATTAATGGATCAGATAGAATTTTTATGTAACCAAAATATTATTCCTTGGCCTGAAATGTGTTCTAATTAGTAACTATAAACTGGTGCTTATTCAGCTGAGCTGTGCAATTTTTGGATTTTGGTTTAATGAAAGTCTAATCTGCTCATTTGTTTACTCGGTTTATTCCCTAAAGGCTTAGGCTTTTGTGACTGAATACAAGGCTTAATAGACAGAAGAAAGGATATTAATGGCAGGCACTGCCATGCTGCCATGTACCTTAAGAGTTGGACTTGGCTGCAGCCCAAACAGCTCTTGGGTGGAACCAACAAAGGTGCCTGCAAGCTTAGGCTTCCAGCTGTCTCAAGATGCATCTTGGGCTCAGACAAACACATTGCAGAGTGATATGCTGTGTTACCAGAGCGGATCAGCAGAGCTCAGCAAGCATCAATCTACCCGCTGCCCCTCCTCCTCCATCCACCTTTACGTCCCTGCATACTTTCTTCCTCTACTGAAGACGTCCCACATGTGCAGTAGTGGCTGCTCACTCTAATGTAGCTCTGGCACTGGACAAAAGGGCACTGACCTCTAACCTCTCTGCTCGCCACAAGTCCACATCTCTCCAGGCAGCCCATCAGGTAGACAGACATTAATTTCTTCTCTGCGGTGGCCCCAAGGAAGAGGGAATAAATAAAAATCATGTGAAAAAATTCGGGAAGTAAAATGCAGATCTCTCTGTAAGTTGAGTCCTATCTGCTGTAACTGACTCTCCCGTACTGAGGATTTTCAATGCTTGATGGTAATGTGTTATCACAAAAGAGGAGGCATTCCTTTTTTTTTTTTTTTAGCTTTATTGAGGTATAATTAATTTTTAAAAATTATTCACATTTAAATTGCACGTCTTGATGAGTTTGGATGTAGGCATACATCTGTGATACTATCACCCCAACCAAGGTACTAAATATTTCCATCAAGAGCAAGTATGCTTGTGTGTGTGTGTGTGCGCGCATGTGTGTGTTTCAGAGCTAATCTCTTTATAAAAAAATCTTTATTCCTTTGAATTTTATTCTTTCAGATTATATTCTTTATTTAAACAGTTGCTTTTTTAATATCACCTCTCCTAATTCTTCCTCATGCTTTAAAAATGTTAAAGTCTCCTTGCTTCTGTCAAAAGACAAAATCATAACAAATTTAGTTGTAGTTCTCATTGGCTTTTATTTGTGATTTATGAATCAAGGCAGCCTCCATTTCTACAAAATAAAATGACAGTCTCGCTGGGCAATAGCAGAACAGTGGGTTTTGTAAGGTGGGGACTGGGAAACAGAACAATAGGAAACAACCTGATTGATTAACATTAGGTTACTTCAGGTTACTTTTTTGAAAAGGTGAAAGCAGAGGGTACTTCCTTATTAGGCTCACTCAGGTAGACTGGAACCTCCTGTTTTCAGGAAAAACTGGTCAGTTTTGGGATCTGTTAATATCTCCTTCTTTAAAGTTTCAGTTTCAGTTTGATTTTTGGCATTTAGCATGAGTGGCTCCATTTTGGTTTGGCCTGGTCTTTCGGGGTTTGTGCAGAGCTCAGTCTAAAACAATGACCTATAATTTTGTTTAACAGTTCTAAAAGAAAGTATTGTCTCCAATTCTGTTTCTCTCTGCAGCCTCCTCTCTCCCTGTTCCTTACCACAGATTCATGGTTACTTGTGTATATTCTTAAAGGCCAGATAAAGGATACAGTCCACTGAAGTCTGGCCATTGTCCCTACAACTGTAATGAAATCTCTAAGACAGACCTACGAGCTTGTCAAACTGGGTTATAGAGGCACTTTGAGGCTCATATGAGATCACACACATGGTACATCCTCCTGAAGTATCAATTTCACTCAGGTGTAAGGCATTGAAGACATTATTTTCTCATTAAAATAAACACAAATAGAGTATAGAGTATAATGCAAAATATTCATGAACATAATACTGACAGAAGAGCCTCAAAGCTCAGGAGTACCCCCAGATTGCCAGTCAGCTCCTATCTGAAGCCTGTCAGGTTCACTGCAGAGCAGCAGACAAACTATTTCATGGGCAAGGGCTCTGCAGCGAGGTCTGAAATGCTGCAGCAATCTGGACTCTGTGGACTCGCAAAACCAATCAAATGAAACATCTCTCCAGGACAAAGACCCACACCAATGAGAAACCTTTGGAAGAAAACCCGGGTTTATCAAATGGCTACAATAGAAGCAAAGAAAAGGAAATAGTTTAAAAAAAAAAAAAAAAAAAGGAGGAGGGAAGAACAAAAGCAGCAGGGCCACAGTGAATATGTTTTCTCATTTATTATTTTGCAAAAATGACAGGAGAGGGAGCTCTAGAGCCATAACGCTAGTAAAACTAACTGACCTTTCCTCCTTCCTAAAAGTACAGGGAAAGTCCAAAGAAGGAAGAAGGAGATAGAAGTGGAAGAAGAAGGGGAGGAGGAGGAGGAGAGACGAGGAAGAGCAGGAAAACAGGAAAACAGATCTTGTTCAATTCCATACACAGTTATTACAAGTTCTTACAAGGTAAAGAATAAAAGCAGAATGACGCTGACAAGGAAAGTATGCCATAAAGCTGGTCCCAAAACAAAAACTATAACTAATAATTTCTTTAAATAGCTGAAATAAATTAAGAAGCTCTGAAATTAAGAATTAGAAAAACTCTGAAAAGAGGCAATTAAAAAAATTAAGACCTAAAAGGAGAAGTAACAGGACAAATCCAGGAAAGAAAACGAACTTTTTAAAAAATCGGCCCTCATTTTCATTCCATTACATTTCACACTGTAATTCTGGAATTTCCTCCTCCTAATTCTCCTCCAGCTATGCCTTCCTGCTCGAATTCAGGCTTCTCTTCATTGTTGCCACAGAAACGGGACATTTCCTACCGGCTTTCCCTTGGCCACATCTTTCAGTTGACTCCACCCAGTGACTGCGGCATCTTCTAAACCTTAAAAAACCTTAAATGAGGCTGCATTCCAAAGATGCCACTCAATTCTGGACCTGTGATACACATGACTATCCAGCTACTTTGGAGTGTCTCTGTGGCATCTCACGCTGATCATGTCCAAAGTCACCTACTTAACACCTACCCAGTGCTCATATCTACTCTCTGTCTGAAATTCTGTAATTTGGAAAACAGTGTTTCCTTTCTGTCAATTCACTCAGATCCAAAACTCCAAAAGCATCCATCACTGTTCTCTTCCCTATCATGGTTTTTGTTGTTATTGTTGTTGCTGTTGTTTCTAAGACAGGGTCTTGTTCTGTTTCCTAGGGTAGAGTGCAGTGGCATCATCATAGCTCACTCCTAAGCTCAAGTGATCCTCCTGTCTCAGCCTCCTGAGTAGCTGGTACTATAGGCACATGTCACCATGCCTGGCTAATTTTTTTTCTGTTTTTAGTAGAGATAGATGGGTCTCGCTAAGTTACTCAGGCTGGTCTTGAACTCCGCCTCAGCCTCCCAAAGTGCTAGGATTATAGGCACGAGCCACCACACCTGACCTGTCCTGCTCATTTAATCAAATATTCTTGTTTGCTCATTTCTGCCTCCAAAGTGTCTCTCAAATCTGCTCCCTCCCTGAACTCCCCACACCACTTTCCAGCTCCATGCCTCACTCTGACATGGCCTCTTGCAGTAACTTCTTTGCCTTTTCTGACTTCATTCTGTCTCATCAGCAAGCTATGCTGTGCAGCCTGGCCACAATTACTAAGTTGGAACTTGTCCTCCAGGGGGGCCATTTATGTCAACAACAATGTGAATGTTGCCACCTGAACTCTTATCTCTGTCCTAGCTCTACCTTCCCTAGGGCAATAGATTCTCTAGCTGGTTTTAGTCTCAGCACAATCAAAGGAATTAAGTTTTAAACAACACAAGTCAAAAGAATTCACAATTCAATAGCTAGTAAAATAATCATGACTACATTAAAATGTCTCAAAATGGTGCTAAAATGGTTCAAAATGTCACCCTCTAGAAGTGTGTTGCTATTTACGGTTTTTTTCAATACTCTTTTATATACATGAGGCAATATCTTTAAGAACCTGCTTGAAAAAATGTGCAACACCATTTTCCTCTTACTCACAGCACATTGTACCCTCATATTCCTAACATCACAGAAACCAGTCAGCTCAGTGCTGCCAGTATACATGGTAATTTGTAGCTTTGGGTAAATGAAAGAATGCTTCACGACCCTTCTGTACCAATGCAGAAAAGAGAGAGAGGAAAAAAAAATTAATTTTGAGAAAGAACTATGAGATTGACATATATATATATATATGGTGGCACATATATATGGTGGCACATATATATGGTGGCACATATATATATATATGGTGGCACAAAAGAGACTACAAACTCTCGACAGAAATTCACACAAATATATACGGTAAAGAAAGAACAGTGAAAACTCCTCTTACCTCCCTGAGAGATAAGTGGATGCACCTGTTATTGTTTGCTGTATACAGGTGAGGGACCACTGAGCTAATTTGTAGGTTTACAGTCCCAAGGGGTAAAAGGCCAGAAAACTTGAACTTTAAAATCCAAAGGGCTGTCCTGTTTTGGAGCTTATTATGTTTTCAAAAAAACATCTTAAAGGAGGGGAAGGTGAGTAAGTAGCCAATTCCCTCCTCAAAGAAAATTTCACCATTTATTTTTATGATGGCAACTAGAATCACTTGTAGCAACAACAATAAAACCCAGATTTGTTAGGAACTGGAAATACAATCACGAAGAGTTCTCAGAATTTCCACATGATGCATTGTACCATGTACACTGAGAGTCACTGGCCTACAGAGATATGGCCAGTTTTTTTTTTTTTTTTTGGCATAGTATATGATTTTATTTATATGACATTCTGAGAAAGACAACATTATCAGAACAGAAACCAGCAAAGAGTTGCCAGGGACCAGGGTGGCAGGAAAGGTGACTACAATGAGGCATGAGAAAATTTCGGGGAGTAATCCATTAATGACTGCACACATTTATTAATGCTCACACATCTGTGCACTAACAAAAGGTCACTTTTTCTGTAGTTTTTAATTTAAAAAGTGTAAAAACTCAAATGAGGCAAAAAGTAATAAAAATAATACTTAGGCATATTTTTGCCATAAGATCCCAAAATTCCATTCCTAGGTATTTACCCATGATATATAAAAATATATGTCCCAAAACATTGTTATAATAATAGTCATAGCAGTTTTACTCAAACTAGCAAAATATAGAAACAACTCCGATGTCCATCTATAGGGGAACCGAAACAAACTGGTATATTCATACAATGAATACCATCGGAAAAATATGTCAATATATAAACTAAACTGATAGATGGCACAAAATGGATGACTCTCACAGACATGCTGAGAGAAAGAATCAGGATCTAAAACAATGATTCCATTTATGCAAATGGTCACTCTATGATTCCATTTATATAAAAGTTCTAGAACAGGCAAAACTAAACCATAGTTAAGAAGATCAGAAGTTGCCTGTGGGGATGAGAGAAGGTGTGTGCAGGAAATTTCCGGGGTGTTGAAAATGTTCTATATCTTGATAGAGTTACACATTCCCTGGGTGTGTGCATTTGTCAAAACTTTACACTCTACCTTTAAAATGTGTATATTTTAATCGTAAGTAAATACTAATAATTTTTAAATGTGGAATTTAAGGTCTTTCATAATCTGGCACCAACTTCATTTTTAGTCACATTTCCCACTGCTGCACCCTTACCTCTTACCCCTCGGGGTTTAGAGGACTGGCTGGGCCAGAGTCGTCTGGAATGCGGGGAGCAGTGAGCCTCACAGAGGCTATACAGGTGACTGGGGGAGGCCCAAGGATTGTATTAATAGGATAATGTGATGTCAGTCATCATTCTGATAGTGGAATTATATGATATAGAAGAGCATTACACAGCATGTAGACAGGCAGTTTGTTAATAATTTATCAAGCACCTGCTGTTTGCCAGGGGACAGGTCAGTTCCAAGAACAGAGTTAATCAGCATCAGAAAGTTCTAACAAAAGATGCTGAGACTTAATTGGTGGGGCTGTATTTCTTGAGAAGAGTTCTGGTGTCTAGAAAGTAAAGGTGGTAAAGACACTGGGTCTCATGTAAGAGAAACCTTTCTGAAACCTGGCATGCCACGTGGGAGATTGTCTTCTGAGAAATGCAGCAGAGCCTGGGGACACTTATTGACCATACTGATGAGTAATTCATGCACCAGACCCGCAGTGGACTCTAAGGTTTCTAGGTCTCTAGGGTTCCTTCTAATCCAAGAAGCCAAGTGAGATATGGTAGCAGACGGTGTCTTCATGCAGGATACTGGGCTAAGAGGACAGTGAAAGGGGCAGAGAAACTTTGGTTGTAACAAAGGGCAAGACCCAGGCTAATTATTATAACTTAACTATTTTTATCTATAGACAGGAAAGGGAAGCATATTCGACCACTAACTTTGACCTGGCTTGGCGTTTAAATATCCCAATAATGAGTACCATTCATTCATTCAACAAATATTGAACTTTGTTGTATGATAATTCACTGCTGGATTTTATGGGGAATGAGAGTACACATATTGCATGTTGAGAGCATTTTCTGGCATTTAGTAGGTGCTCAATTAATGTCAGTACTCTTTCTGTTGATGACAAAAATGATGAAAATGGCATACATATTGCTAATAAAGTCTATTTTCTGTATCATGATGTTTTAAAGTTATAGGAGATTAAGAAGCAGGCCATAAAGCACCAAATAAGATATTAATATCTAAAGTGGGAGATCAAACAGTCTCAAATGCTAGTTAAGGAGAGGTTTTTAAATGTGACTAGGCGTTGCCTGGTTTGAATTTTCACATCACTTAAGGGTGACGTGAAGCAGAGTCCAAAACCTTAGGCTTGATGTGGCTGGACAGCTGGTACCCGGGGGGACTGGGGGCACAGTGGGTCTGGAAAGGATATTATCTGAGGGATCCTAAGAGTGTGCTTAATGAAGGGGAAGAGATTTGGGGGAGCTAGAAGGTGGGAAAGACTTGCATAGATCTTTATGAAATGACAGAAGCAAGGATATGAAGATAAATGGGCATTATGTTCAGAGGGAGAAATAGTGGAATAAGATACAGTGAACACAACAAAGGTATTTCCAAAGACTGAGCTTTGGGATACAGAGCATATGCTGGAACATTACCATTATGCAGAAACTAGTGTGCTCCAATAGAGGAAAGTTGCTCTTCAAAGATGTGGCCACTGTCTGTATGCACATATTTTAAACCACTTAAATGTGTCAGTCCAACCACCATGTTTGATCATGGAATTAGGAGAAATTTATGCATGGTGTTGGGATCAGTATGCATTGGGGATTAGAGCATAGGGCTGGAACAGACATGAAAACTTGTAGCTGCAGTGGTGACTCCATCAGCTTCCTTAGATGCTGGCAAGATAGTATTAGAAAACTATCTTTGTTTGTGTGTGTGCCTTCAAAAAAGAAGCTGACACATTCCAGATGGAATGTGTCATTAAGGCCATTAGCAGATTGCCAAGCCCTCCAACAATGAATTATAGCCGTCAAGTTGTGGCATTATAGAAGTGAGGGTTAATCATCGTGTCACTGGTATCCACAGAGTTCATAATTTTAGACTTGGTGCAAATGGAAAATTGTAATCTTCAACTGCCTTTTGCCAGGCTACTGAGCGTCAGCACAGAGTCCAATATGACAGATATGTTACTGATGAAAAGCTTATTTACCTGGGGCAAACGGGGCTTATCTTTTAAGACACTGTTTGAAGAATGCACAGAATTTCTTGGGAGAGGAATATTCTGGAGGATGGATATGCTCACATGCCCTGTGGCATTTGTTTTCTCCGTGTAATGTCTGTGTGATGTGATGGTAAGTTCAGATTATCTGTTCCAATAGACACATTCAATTTAACACTCAATATGATTCATTGCTACCCCATGCTTTGCTTTCTTCGAATTCCTTTAAGTTACCAAAGTCTCTTGTACGTAAGCTGCTTTGATCGGTTTTCATTTTAAGAATATGAAGAAATCATCTCTTACCAAAAATTTAGGGAAATTCCACCAGTAGATATACATTTACTTTTTCAATTAGCAATAACAATAGCATGTTAGTAGTAACAATGCTCTGTGTAAAAGAATGGGCTGAATCCACTAGAGGTACTTGCTGTGAATTTTTTTAACCAAATTCCCTTTGCTCTGTATCTTATTGAGATCAGATATATTTAAAGAATGTTTGATTAGGTGTTAGGAAAGTGGGTGAGAAGAGAGATCATTCACAACAGATAAAGGGGGCCTTGGTTTGTTGCCACAAATGAGTAGCATCTTGGATAAACATAAATATCTGGAAGTCAGTAACAGGGTATGCAGTAACAGTTAAATTGATGTGAAAAAGGGTTTGAAAATATTTCATACTTTATAATAGATCAGCTTGATGCTACGCTACATGATCTATGAAGACAAATATGCTGTTGAAGGTGATCGAATTGGTAAACCCAGATGTAATGGGCTAAATCTTTTTTTTTTTTTTTTTTTTTTTTGAGACAGAGTCTCACTCTGTTGCCCGGGCTAGAGTGAGTGCCGTGGCATCAGCCTAGCTCATAGCAACCTCAAACTCCTGGGCTTAAGCGATCCTACTGCCTCAGCCTCCCGAGTAGCTGGGACTACAGGCATGTGCCACCATGCCCGGCTAATTTTTTCTCTATATATTTTAGCTGTCCATATAATTTCTTTCTATTTTTAGTAGAGACAGGGTCTCACTCTTGCTCAGGCTGGTCTCGAACTCCTGAGCTCAAACGATCCGCCTGCCTCGGCCTCCCAGAGTGCTAGGATTACAGGCATGAGCCACTGCACCCGGCCATGGGCTAAATCTTAAAAACTAAAAATTATAGCAACTGCTCAGAATCTTGCATATACTTGTCAATTTATGGTACTTACACATCAAACATGTTGATTCCAAGACAGAAGCATGTATCTGTGAAATCCTGATTACGTAAAACATCAGGGTTAACGTAGAAGAGCTGGACCATCTATGGGGCAGTATCTTCCAACAGGCTCTCTATTTTGTGATTGTGTGGAATCCTCACAGCAATCGTCGGAGCTAACACAAAAGATCTGTTTTATGGTATAGGAAGCCATGGTTTAAAGAATATCCGAGAAACTGTTTGAGGCCATGGGAATCTTAAGTGGGGAATCTGGGATTCAAACAGAGCTCTGTAAGGACCGAAACCCCTACACTTCCTCTAAATGGCTCCAGCCTCCATAAACGTACCTGTGTTGGATGAATGCAGAGAAATCCAGGAATTTTGCTGTAGTGTGACAGGGAAATTAGAGAGAACTCGAGAGGTGGATGTGGGGCTGGTTTAGAACTTTATTTTGGAAATGTGTAGTCAATACCCTAGTAAATTGCCTTAAATGTTTCTGCACTTATTTGCGTGAGACTCTAAATGGCAGGATAGATAGAGAAATCTGGTTACCCATCCATCTCCTGATAAATCACTGAAGACAACTGCATCAACAGAGTATGCTTATTCTGTCTTTGCTGAAGGGCACATTTTTTAAATCAAATATTAGTTCAATAATATGTGTAAACCTCCGAAATCTTGTTATTTGTAATTATCATTATTCACATTAAAGTGTTTCTTTTTCTTCCTTTCTTTTTATTTTTGCACATTTATGAGAGAATCAGAATCTTTGACACCACTTGAAAAACACTGAGGATGAACCCCTGAGGGGTGCTGATGGGGGGCTGTGGAGTTACTTTGGTGTGGAGGAAAGAATGTGGGCTTTCAAGTCAGACTCACCATGCTGAAGCCTAAATACTCACTAGTTGTGTGACCATGGCCGTGCCCTGTAAACTGTCTACACTTTCATTTCTTGAGCTATAAAATGGTGGCAACGATACCTTCTCCCAGGGTTGTGGTGAGAATTAAATGAGATAATGGATACAAAAGCATTTAGCTCAGTAATTTGAACATACTGTAGTCCCCCCTTATCTATGGTTTTGCTTTCCGTGGTTTTAGTTACCCACAGTCAACCACAGTCCAAAAATATTAAATGGAAAATTCTAGACATAAACAATCCATAAGTTTTAAATCACATGCTGTGCTGTAGCATGAGATGAAATCTCCCACCATCCTGCTCCTTCCCCCTTGTCCAGCATCTCCACGCTGCCCACGCCCCACCTGCCAGCTAGCCACTCAGTAGCCCTCTCGGCTGTCCCATCCACAGTATCTCAGTGCTTGTGTTCAAGTAACCCTTTCTGACTTAACAATGGCCCCCAAGTGCAAGAGTAGTGATGTTGGCAATTCAGGTCTGCTGAAGAGAAGCTGTAAAGTGTTTCCTTTAAGCAAAAAGTTGAAAGTTCTTGAATTAATGAAGAAAGAAAAAAATCATATGCTGAAGTTGCCAAGATCTATAATAAGAATGAATCTTCTATCTGTGAAATTGTGAAGAAGGCACAAAAAAATTGTGCTAGTTTTGCTGCAGCACCTCAAACTGCAAAAGTTACAGCCATCGTGTGTGATAAGTGCTTGGTTAAGTTAGAAAAGCCATTAAATTTGTGAGTGGAAGACATGAACAGAAACGTGTTCCAATGTGACAGCCATCAGGTTCAGTACTATCTGCAGTTGCAGGCATCCACTGGAGGTCTTGGAACATATCCCCAGCTAATAAGAGGAAACTACTGTAGTAAGTGCATAGTAAATGCTGGCTACAAAATCACTGCCATTATTGTTGCTACAATCACACATGGAAAAGCCATTTACCCTCTCCAAGCCTCAGATTCCAATCTTTTAAAGTGAAGCTTAAATGAGAAAGCATTTGCCACAACACAAAGCTTTCATAAATGCAAATGACTCTTCTCCATTCATTTTCATCCAGACACCCCTGTGTTGCCAGTTAACTGCCCTTGTCTAGGCTTGAGAATGCGGGCAGTCAAAAATAATGCTCTTCCCAGAGCCTCAGCATTTCAACATGGTCTGTCAGTGTTCTGGGAAGGACACATTCCCAGATTTAACTTCTCAGACTAGAGGACTTTGCCAGTGTAGAAACTTTGACCGACCCTTCATCTAATTAGATACCAGTTAGCTTCCTGCTACAGGAAGTGTGTGCCGCCTTACTGGGGTTAAGAGCAGGCAAAGTACATTGAAGTCAATCATGTAACTTTCATCAGCTTCTCATGGAACTCACTGTTTTGATTTAGTCATTGCTATTCACAACGTAATAATATGCACTCAGATCCCCTAGTGATCTTGTGAAATGAAGCTTCAGTTTCAGGAGGTCGGGCCTGAAGCTGGAGATTCTGAATTTCTAAGGTCACAGATGAGGGCGAGGCAGCAAGACCACACTTTCAGTGGTTAAGCCCCAGGGTTCTTGCTAAAAACGTGTGGTTAGTTAATGAGCCCACACCTTATTTAGACTGTAGCTTTGACCAGCAGATAGCTTCAGACATTCCTTTCATGTCATATATCTTCCACTCTCAGCTCTCTCTCCTCTTGTTTTTTCAACACTCCTCCCTTTAAATGTGAATGCACTTAAAGTAAAAACGCTGCTCCTCAAATAAGTCCTTTTGATCTTGTCTCTACTACTTTTGTCCATCTGTGTTTGGGGGTTTATTTTTCTTTTTAGTGTTCTTCCTCCGTTGTCAGCCTTGCAAACTCCTACTCATCCTTCCAGATCCAGTTCACATCTCGCTTTCTCTGTTCGGTTTCCCTGGCTCGCTCCACCAGACACAGCACGTTCCTTCCTTCACTGCGCGCTCTTGGCGCATTGCACACACACAAGCTCAGCAATTATCCTTTTCTTCAGTAATTTTTTTTTTTTCTCTATTCTATACTCTTGACTCTACAAGGGAATTTCAGATTCACTTCCCATTATCTGATGTTGTTTTGGCAGACACTAGACACTCAGAAGAAACCAGGAGGCTGCAGGTATACAGCAGAACAAGACAGTCCATTGGAGGCAGACAGGCCTGGATTTGACTTCTTGCCTCCTACCCCACCCCCACCTTGATCGATCTCAGGTTAAACAAGTGGTTTAGCCTCACCTGACTTCTGTTTCTTCACCTATAAAAATTAACATTTTCACCTTTCTTTACAAGACTTCTATGAGGATTAAACAAGATAACATCTGTGTCTCCTTTAGCCCCAGTGTCTGAGTAGTCAATAAATGTTAATATTGGGTTTTTTTAATATTAATCTTCTTATTGAATTGTTGTGAGAATTACCTCAAAAAACCTAAATAAATATTAGAATGCAATCCTCCCTTTTCTACATTAGAATGAGTGAGTTAATGTTCTATTTCTTTTATTATGGGATCACAGCATACAATTTTGTTATAGGATTATTAAATTTTCATAGAATCAGGACTATCTAAATAAATAAAAGTGACATGTACAAATGCTTTTCACATATTAGGGCCTTTAAATATGTTTTTGAACTTAGTCTTGAGAAAACACCCTTTGAACAACACTCTGTACATTTAAACAACATTATAGCTGAGAGTATTTGACATTCCCAAGGTCAAACATTTACTATCATACTTCATTTGCAAATCGGGACACATATTTCGCTGTGCCTGGTGTTCTTTTTCACTGCTGTTATTAATATCATGCCAAAATCCCCTCTGATCTGTCTGGCCCGGGAGTTGCCTGAGATATTCTGCCCTGCTTGTGTCTCACTCTTTGCAGTAGAGATAAATGGATTAAGAACACCAAATAAGAGAAGCACGTCAAGTGGAGAAGACAATCACTTTCCATGGAGTTGCCTGCATTGATTGCAATTCGAATGCATGAAGACTTCTATCCCGGGAGTGTGAAAAAGGAATTATTGATAAAATACCCGGGAAGTCTCTCAAAGAAACTAATTAATGGCATTATTAGCTTAAGCACAGCAAAGATTATTGAAAAGTTTACTGTTACTCAAAATACTTTGGAAAGTAAATTATGATTACCTTGGATACTGTGCTTTAATGAATCTTCCATTGATTTCCTGTATGTTTACAGAGAGGTTTTAGGCTGTATTTTCAACAATTTACCCAGCACTAGGAGAGGAGAGAGCTCTATCAGCCACTGGAAAGGGAAAGTATTGTTTTCTGCTGTTGGATGTCATCAAGCAAGAACCAAAAACTGAAACTAAGGAAAGACATACCAGAGCCTGGTCTGTCTCTTGCTCTCTCTCCTCCTCTCTCTCCCCTGCCCTCCCTGTTTTCTTCCCTGTCTCCTCCTCCATCCTTCCCTCCCTCCCTCCCCTCCTCTCCTCCTCTTTTCCTTCCTCCTCTTTTCCTTCCTTCTCCCCTTCCTTCCTTCCTTCCTTCCTTCCTTCCTTCCTTCCTTCCTTCCTTCTTCACCCCTACTACCTCTACCCCTCCATTCTCTCCTTCTCCTCCTTTTTCTTCTTTTTTAAGTTAAAAGGATGGAAAAGATCTCTAGCTTAGTGTTCTCACTGTCCCCAAGAACTCTAAATTTCAGTGAAGCGTTCTTTATTTGGAGATAGACTCCCACCTATGTATAAAACAAATTTAACAGTTGTGTGACTTGGGGCAAGTCCTTTCAAACCTGGACCTCAGTTTCCTCTTTACAGACTAGAAGTCACACCTTTGCCTTAGCTCCGTGCTGCGAGATCCAGGAAACCCAGTGGCATTCTCAAAAGCACTGTCATAAAGAACATTTTTGTGATCTTCAGAGGCCTAGAGATATGTTTCTATTTTTAGATGTACATAGAGAAAGGTGCATAAAAACATGTGCATATTTTTAATGAATAAGTATAAAGAACAAAGGTCAAGAATATCGACCACACCACAGGCTGTCCTCCTATCCCCGCCACACCTAGGCATCCTCTATTGCATTGCCTTCCCCTGACTATGGAGGTAACCGCTCTCCTGAATGTTGTGATCGCTATTCCCTTCCTTGGTCTATTTTCTATCTATTTAATCATCTACTTTTTTTTTACCAACTACTTGTGCATTACTAAACAGTCCAGTTAAGTTTCCAGTTGCCCCTACCCTCTCTCTCTCTTTTAAAGTTATATGTATGAAATCATACCCTACACATTCTTGCTGCTTTTATGAAACATTAGGTTTTGAGACTCATTCATATTTTAGCTTGTCACTGGAGCTGTTTTTGCTATGTAGAGTTCTGTTGTAAAGCATATATCACAAGTTATTTATTTGGGCTGTAGTTCGGACATTGGAGTTGCTTGGCTATGATGAACAATTCTACTGTGAAAGGCCCTATGTGTGTGTCCTGCTGCTCGTGCAGAGCTTCTCTAGAATACACACCTAGAAATGAATTGGCTGAATTAAAGGGGAATGTGCATGGCAAGTGTGTTAGGCAATGCCACAATTTTGACCCACGTGGTCACGGCAGTTGACATTTCAATCTCTAGGTGTATTTTGGGCTTTTCAACTCTGCCACTTGGCTGCATACATAAATATATCTCGTTTTGAATTTAATTTACATTCCCCTTACTATATTTTCTTACATGTTATGGCCATTTGGATTTCGTGGTTTTGGGAATGTCTCTTCAAGTCTTTTGACATTTTGCTTTCTGGTTGCCAGCCTTTTCCTTATTGATTTATAATGCTTTATATGTGTGAAAGATGTTTCTCATGTGTATGTGTTGGAAATGTCTTCCCAATCTGTGATTTATGCTTTCGCTTGGTTTATAAGGCTTTTTGATAAATGACATTATGTATTTTAATGTAGGTTTTACCTATTTTTCTTTTATTTGGGGGGCTTTTTTATATCTTGTATAAGAAATCTCTCCCATGAATTTCTGAAAATATACTCCTTTATTATGTTCAAAAATTTAATAGCTTCGCCTTTCATAGTTAGATCCTTAACCCACCTCGAATTGAATTTTCTAGTTGAACAAGTTGTATCATTCATATCCAATTAAGAGACAAAGATCTCACCAGTTTTTTTTTTTTGGAAATAATTTAATATAAAGGACTGTTAACAAGATGTAAAATTAGGTAAGTGTAAAGGCAAAACAACCTTGAATTATCACAGAGGTAGGTACTACAGAAAGCAACTATTATATGTTTGTCTCACTATATAGCTGGGGAAATGAAGGGAGAGGTGGACATTATTAACATTTATTGGCTTGGAGAAGGGGACCAGTGCTCTGAAACGCAGGCCTCTGAAGCAGAGGGCCTGCTCACCTGGTCGTCCGGTGTCTCTGAGCTGAGAGGAGGAGCTCCCGCCAGCTGGGGCCACGTCTGAGGGTGTGATGAGGTTCTGCAAGCGGTGGGAAAACTACAGACTGCATTCAACGGTTGCCATGGAGAGGAGCTGCCTCTGCCAAGGTGACACTTACAGGGACTCCCAGGAACAGAAAGCAGGCGGGAAGCCAGCAAGAAGCCACCATTTTGAGCTTCTGTAGCTTCCTGTCTCCCCATTTTAGTGAAGCCACCTTGCACGACGAGATCCCCCAGGCGTGAGATCTCCCAGGTGAAAAGCATACCACACCAGCCAATCAGAGGGCTCACCTCGTTGGATTCTCCTCATCGCTCCCCTTGTCAGTGATCACAGTTTCACACTGCTGATACTCCAGTGTCAGAAAACGGTTGTGTTCTAGTTGCCTACAGCGGGGAAGGTAGTTCAAGTCCCAGTTAATCCGACTTGGCGGAAAGCAAAGTGGCTTGATTGTGTCTTTGTTTCTCTTCTGCTTTTACTTCTCTAGTGGTTTGTAAATTTTACATTTAAAAAATTCTTTCAGTGGAGCAATTTCCTGACTTATATTTTGTCATATTTTAATTTTATCTTATTTTTAACTGAAGCACAATGTTTATAGTTTGCTTTAATGAGATTTTGCTTGTGGCACAATCTTTCATTTGTTTGTGCAGATACATCTTTATTTGCTCATTCTTAAAAGACAATTTCGATGGATATAGCTTTTCTAGCCAGTGAAAAAAGCCAAGGAATTTTATTTTCTCTTTTCTTCAGTATGGTGAAGATATTCTATTCTTTTCTGCCTTCCATAATACATCTTGTATGAATTTCTTTATTTCTTTCCTAGAATTTTTTGGCTTCCTGAATCTGTGATTATTTCATCATTTCTGGAATTTCTCATCCATTATGTCTTCAACTATTACCTCTATTTTATTCCTCTTCACCTCTCTTTTGGGGACTTGGAATTCATGTTAGGTTTTCTCTTTCATGTCTCTTACCCGTCTTTTGTTCATTTCCCCCATGTTATTGTATCTCTGCTACATTCTAGAAAAATCCTATTATTTATTCCCAGCTTACTATGTATGTCTTTAGCTATTTCTAATTTGTTATAAATTCTATCAATTTTTTAAATCTTTTTTTTTCCACTCAAGAAATTATCTTTTTTTTCCAAATCCACTAGGTCATATTTTACCATAATAAGGGTGAGAGGAAACTTGCCCTTTCCCCTGAATGTTTGCTAAAAGATCAACTCACAATTAAGGGAGATGAATAAAAGAAAGGTTTATTTACCGTGCACATGGGGAGAATCACAGAGTGATGACTCAGTATCCCCCGATGGGACCCAGATATTATAATACACACCTTTTAGAGGGGAGGGGGGATATGAAGAGTACAGGTAATTCTGTTTAGGGGGGAACAAATGGTGCTAGGAGAATAAATGGATGGGGAACAGACTGACTTGTAAAAGCTTCTCTTAGCAAATTAAATTAATCTGAGCAAATTAAATTAACCTGAGAAACAGGTATTATATTTAAATGATTTGGGCCAGGTCTGGTGGCATGGTTGATCCTCTTTCCTGCAATATATTGAGGTAACAGGGAGAGGAAGGGAAGTCCATTGCTTTTTGGTTTATGCAGAGAGAGGGCAAGCCTCTTCCAAGGGCCTGTTAATCTGTAAGAGCCTCTGATTCAAAATATTCATTATATTCAAATGCATTATATTTGAATATATAAATATTCATAATAGTCATATTTTGGGGTGAAATTTCCTGAGCTCCTTCATCATGCTGTGTCACACACAGATATTTTCTAGCTTGACTTTGCTTCCTTAAAACATATAGCAGGAGGCATTAACAATCATGTCTGATATAGGGAAAATATCTATTTTTGGCTGTTGGTTCTTATTTATGGAGATTTGTTTTCTTGTGTATTTTATTAATTTGTGTTGCTGATTTTCCTTGAAAATTACTTGTGAATCTTTTTGTAGCCTTGAAATAAAGTACTTTACTTCTGAGAACATTTGTATTTGTCTTTCTTAATGCCTGGGTGTCTTAAGTGCCTGCAAGTCCACAAATTCATGTTTTGAGATTCCTTGGACCACTCAGGTGAATCTGGGATACCTACATACAAGAAAAGGATTTGAGGTTATGCCTTTTCAAGGGTTTTTATTTTCTTATTCAGTACCACCACGGTTTTTCTTGCTATTCCCTGAAGGTTGGGAATGAAATTTTTGGTTTTGTTTTATTTTTCTGGTTAATCTTTATCCCAAATTTGTAGCTCTTTTAAGGTCCGGCTTTCTTTTGGAGAGACTGCACTTAGAGTCCTCAGTGAGGGTGGGCCTTGACCATCCAAACCCAAGTTCAATTTTGCTGTGATGGGTGAGTAAGGGCAGAAGTGTCTTCGGTGTTCTGTTTTCTACTTAATGTAGTTTCATTTACATAGATGCTGGCCTAATAAGTCCTTGTTATCATTTCTGTTCTTCAACGCTTCTAAGAAGACTTTTAATGTATGTTTCACTTAATTTAATGATAATAATTTTTATACTAATAATTTTTCTAATATTTTCAATGAAAGGATTGATCCAAATTGAGAAGCTCACATTATCCCCTAAAATAGAAGTTCTGAGATATATTTTTGTGTGATACGGCTTCTTTGCTTAAGATATACACTTTTGTATTTTGACAAGTAAACTACCTTTAGTTGGCGCTTCTTACTTTTTCAACAAACAACTGTCTTAATGATTGGAAATAAAGGCTTTTACTCAGATAATTTCTATGAAATTATCCTTTGAAACTGTATCTTTTCAGGATATTTGTATCAACAACATCTTAGTGTGAGTGTGCAACTAAGTTTCTTTCCAAATAGTTTATGAGTGGTTATTTGTTTTTTTCTTAAACTTTGGCTTTGGAATATCACTCCTGAGTTATATAAATATTCAACTTGTGTTTAAATGAGCTTATTTTTGTGAAGCAGATGAATTTGTAAGTACAAGCAATAAGAGTATTATAATAAACTTGAGCTATTCAGAAAGGTCTGATTTCCCACAGAAGGAGGCTAAGGTCTCATCTGTTCTCTAAAGGTTAGTCATTCTGTGTCAAGCATGGGGTTAATAGCAATTTTCAGAGTCTTTATGATAACCTATGTTGACCAACGAGATAGTCCATCATTGATGTCCTTATTGAAGAGGTTGGACTCACTTGAGGGATCTCAGAGTTTCACCCCTAGTGGTCCACTGTTATACCTTGGAGATGTCAACAGCATCCTGTTCAAACAAACATTTTGTCTTCTTTAGACCATAAAAATGATATGAGTGATGATGTTAGTGGTAACTATAATAATACTTAGCCAAGTTCAGATAACTGAGCACATATCTATAAGGTTTTGTGAAGAGGTAGAGTACGCTGTCTGCTGGGTTCTAATTTAAGCACTGTTTGGTGAGTCCTTGGAGAACAAAAGGCAAGACCCTTGTCTTAATGGTATTACTGTCATCCTAGTGGAGGAAAAATTGATACATAATTAAATAAGTGGTACATAAAACATTTGCTGAGATTCATTAGCACTATGGATAAAACTGTAAAAACTGTAGAAGAGAATGATGAAGGGAAACTCCAGTGAAGACTTACATGTGTGATGATATTTAGGTTGAGATGTGAGCATGACAAAGAGCAGCAGCATGGAAAACCTGAGGACAGGGAGTAAAAGAAGGAGTAACTTCTACCTGCACCTGTTGGATGAAAGAGAGGAATCTGTCCTAGGAATGAAGCAAAAGGCAATGAATTTAGAGGGTAATGAGTGAGAAGCTAACTGGCTTGAAGGAGAGACATGCTATTGCCAGATCATGTGGCTCCTGGGAAGAAATCTTTCGGAAGGTGGGAGGTACATGGAGGATGGAAGCAGAAGTGCCAGTCAGGAGATTAATATATTACAGCACGAAAGAGTTGGTGTGGTCTTGACCAGAGTGGTCTCCATGGAGATATTTCTGGTGAGCTTATGACTTGGGAAACACTGGCTAAGCAACCTGAGCCTTAGAATCTTTGTGAAATTACAGAGATGGTCCTGTAATCTCTGAATGTATTTTCAGATTAAATGCTCTTAACTGAGTGAACCAATATACACGTGGGCACAGGCCTGCTCCAAGGATTTCTGAGTTTGGATCAAAGCTTTTTCATATGTCACTGCTATTGCTAAAGATTTTTATTCTTAAATTTTCCCCTGAAAGTTTATTCTGAAATATCCACTAAGAATGAGGGGAAAAAGTTGTTCTAGGGAGATTTTATCTCATCTTATTAATAGTTTCTTTGGTGATTTATTACAAACATTTCAACAGTAGATCTTTACTCATTCTATTCTGTTGCTAGAGAAGCACATCAACCATGGTCTTTAAGCAGCATAAAAGCCAAAGAGGTTTATTTAAGTACCTTGGGAGGGCTCATTGACACTTCCTGTTATAAACATGACTTATAAATATTTTTAACTATGTTGATGACAGTTCAGGCCTGGAATTATGCCATGTTGTCTGAATACTTAGATAAGACACTATTATTTTTATGTCTTTCATTTATGATCATGTTATATGCTTGGCTTTTTAATTTAGTTTTTGCTATTTTTATAAAAATGTATACTGAAGACAAAAATCTTGACCTCTTCCCACATGACA
This sequence comes from Varecia variegata, assembly GCA_028533085.1. Classification (NCBI taxonomy): domain Eukaryota; kingdom Metazoa; phylum Chordata; class Mammalia; order Primates; family Lemuridae; genus Varecia; species Varecia variegata. The sequence continues at coordinate 7,584,786 of CM052446.1, read as the reverse complement.
GGATGTACAATGTAGCAGGCAGTGAGGTTGGCTCAGGGAACCTCAGGGACCTACGACTGCTGTAGGAAAAGAAGCTGATGTCTACCCCACCTAAATCCAAACCTGATGATTATTTAAGAATTTTCAAAGTGTTTCTTTCTACAAAAGGAATTCATTTTAATGTGTTATTTCACATTCCTGAGAGGTTTTTAGGAGTTGCCATGTGTCATTAGCATATAAATGCAGAGTGGCTAAACAGAAGAAAAGAGAATGATTAAGGAATGGCAGCAGGACATCTAGAGATGTAAAGTCAGTGACAGTCTGAGGGGGTTCTGGAATCAGGGTGTGCAATTTAGGCAAGTCCCACATTTCTCCCCAGCTTTGATCATGAGTTTCTGTAATAGGGCCTGTTGTAGGAAATCCTAACCAATCAGGTGGATAAGCCTTAAGTCCTCATTTGCTTATGACATTTTGCATTCCTATTCAGCCTACATGCTAATCATGTTATTTTTGAAACATGTCTACTCATTTTCTACATACACTTGAAAGACTCACACCCTCAGTTTTCTTCAACTCTTTCCAGCTTTAATTTGATGGAGTTACAGTTTTGCACACACTGTTTGCTGCCAAAGCCCTAATTGGCTGTTGGACAGAAATGTCATGGGAGGAAGTCACCATTTCAATATGAGTTTTAACCTCTTGCTTTTCCGATTGTTTTCAATATCCTTCCCACAATTTCTTTCCCTCTAATCATGTTCTACTTATAAATGATACATCTGTCAAAGTACATAAAAAGAGAAATGTTATGACATCTAATTTTTTGACTTATTTAGAGGGCATCTTGACTTATTTATTTTTATTACAATTTAAACATAATCATCACATCTTCAATAAGGTCAATTTGAATTAGTTTCAAGCACTCAGCAAGGGGAACTTACGGTCATTTAACACCTACGTTGTGCCTGGAGATTTAATGACATTATCTCCTTACCTCACAACAATAGGATGAGTCCTGTTACCCACATCCACCTAAATAAAGCTCGGAGGCTTGCAGGAGTCCAAGTGATATAATTATATTGTATGAGAGCTAGGATTTGAACGCATATCTGTGGGACTACAATGTAATTTTCTTTATCCTTGAAACTTAATGTGTGATCCAAGGCCAGCAGCATTAGTATCACCTGGGAGCTTGTTAGAGACAGAAAATCTCAAGTGTCACCCAGACCAAACTGCATCAGAATCTTTATTTTAATAAGATCCCCTGATGAATCCTACAACATTAAAGACTGAGAAAGACTGATTTATGCACCATTCCTCCGAAGCAAGGTACTTTTTTCCCTTTGAGTGTTTCTTATTTTTTCTCTTATATGACTTCAAAGAGAGTCCTGTGGCATATTTTAAAATATTTTTTTTTGTTGTTTTCTCACAAAACACATCTAAATTTTGCTGGAACAGTCCAGCGTCTCATAGTACTATTTATACTCGTCGTACTAATGGTACTCATTATTTACAAATTATTTTTCTTTCTTTACTTAAATAGTCTTTTCTCACAGACAATTCTTTTCCTTCTTCATCTCCCAACATCTACAACTATTTTCTCTAACAAATTGACTCCCTTTATCATAAGGTGGCAGACGTAGCTGGTGTTATCCTGTTTTGTGTTTTGAAGGAGGAACATTTATGGTTAATTCATAGATTCTGCACATATTATTTCCATCTCATTTTTCACGTTTCTTGAATAATTGCTTGTATATGCCCCTTGAGCATGTTTATTTGTGCATATTTACTAAAAAATAAAGCACAATATTCAAGTGACTATTTTGAATAAGTACCTTAGAGTTCCTCTTGTTATTTTAATGATTTCTAGCTTGTATAATACACTTTTTATTTATACTGGGTATCACATACTTAAATCTGAATGATGCAATGATACATTAAGATCAATTTACTGAAGGTTTCAGAAAATAAATATCCAAATGAATTTAATTCAGTAAAGAAGACTAATTGCACTCTGCTATTACAAATCACGTATTATCTTGGGGAGTCAACAGGACATTACATAATTGAATATGTATATTTATTTTTAATTTTAGGATAGTCTTATGGTGATATAAATGTGTGAGTTCTTTAATTATATATGTGGTTTACTTTTTTAGATAGCCTTAGTATGAGAAAAATCTCTCCAATGAAACTTTTATTTTTCCAAAATGCTTCGTTAGTTTTTCTGAAACAACAAAACCTTTAGCTATTCATGATTTAGCTTCTGGTATTCATGATTAGCAGAACTACACATGATTCATGTTTAAAATCCAACCCAGAATTTAGAGAACTAAGGTTATATCAAAATTGTAACTTTATTTATTCAATAGTCATTTATTGATTTTTTTTCATCTGTCTTGGAATAAGATGATGAAAAAACTGTATATCCTCTGCCCTATGGAGGTAACAATATTATGGTGAAATCCGCTTATAAACACTAAACTTAATACATGGGGTCAGTGCTACCGTGTTTTCTGGTGCACAGTCTAAGTGCTATTAATATTTGTCATGAGCCTTGAGGAATAATGGCAGAGAAGTGGGCTTAGTATGGCAGGCACAGAAATGATAAATGCTGGCATATGGCTGGCTGGAGCAGTAGCTAAGAAGAGGCAATGGTAGGAGATGAAGCAGGAAAGGGGGCTGAAGCCAGTTCAAGTTAACACATACACCATGCAGAGAAGAAAGGAACAGCTATGAGAAGCCATTAAAGAGCCCCTCCAGAATATTCAGTATATATTTAGTACTTGCCATGTGCTAATCATTGTGCTAGCAAATGTGTATGTCGTTTCTAATCCTCAATTTCAATTGTGTATATGAAGGAGAAAAAAGCTGGTGAGTCTCATGGTGCATTATACCAAGTAGAAGATGAGGGATTTGAACCGAAGATACTATTTCCAACACTAATTCCTCTTCTTTGTAATTCTAACATATAGCACTTTCATAAGAAATATAGATTATATATGTAAAATATGATAAAAGTAATATTTGTCTTCCCATCTACCTAGTTTAAAAAATATTGAACATAAAAACATCATTGAGGCCAGCTGTGTGGCCCTCTGGGATCTAAATACCCTCCAGGAGACAAATAGCATTCTGTAGTTTGTACATATCCCCCAAGAATATAGTAGTTTTTATAATATAGGACCTAATATAAATAGTGTAATACTGAATATATATTTTAGTGATTTAAAAAATTAACCTTATATTCATGAGATTTATCCTTGTTGATTAATGTAGTTATAGAGAATTTACTTTCACAGTTCATGTATATTTGAGCCTTATGATAGTTATTTGTTGTTTCTAGTTTTTTGTTTTCACTATCAGTGCTGCTAGAAAATTTTTTATGTAAGTAATGATCACATTTAATTTTACAAGATAATGCTAAATAATATTTCAAATTTTTTTTACTGATTTACACCCCCATGCCCACAATCTGCTTTCATGACCTTGTCAATAATTTGGGCTAGTCTAAGGGGTTATAAATGACACTTTAATAATCCACTATCAGTTTTTTCTTATAACTTAATTTTTATATTTATTTTCTTGTGAAAAAGCCTACTGAAGCTTTGGAAATTTTCTTTATTGCTATTTATAGGTGTTCTTGATGTATTCTGGACACTAATTCCTTTGTCACTTATGTATGTCGTAAATTATCATCTCTGTTTCTGGCTTATCTTATGATTTTGTTAGACAGAAGTTCTTAATTGTACTACAGTTAAAGATATTAGCCTGTCCTTATTCTTTGTGTACTGTGTGTCTCGTTTAAGAAAAGTAGGCCTATCCTGAGATCATGGATATGTACTGTTCTATTTTCTTTGAAAAGTTTTAACATTTAGAAATGACACCAATTGGGTATTGGACAGAGGGGGATGGAGGGGATGGGTGAATATCTACATTATGAGTGCGATGCGCACTGTCTGGGGAATGGACACGCTTAAAGATTTGATTCGAGGGGATAGGGGTGGGGGGAGGGGATGGGCAATATATTTAACCAGAACGGTTGTACCCCCATAATAAGCTATAATAATTAATTAATTAATTAATTAAAAAAAAGATCTATTTTTAGAACTAAGTGTCAACTCCGCTTGGAATGGATTTTTGTGAATGATCATGTACTACAGGATCTACTATTGTGTAGTGGCTCTCCAGTGCATTTTTTTTTTCCTCCATGTAACAGTTTTTGAAGGACTTTAGGCTGAGCGGAGTTGTTGCACTAGGTACATGTCTGCTTGGGAATGGATGTGATTGGTATGTGACTAAAGACAAAGAGAACAGTAAGGAAACTATGGTACTAATCCAAGCAAGTGGTGCTGAGGGTCTGCATTAGGACCATGGCAATAGGAAGGTTGGGAGACATACAAGAAAGTTAAGAGCCACTAACAAGATGACTTGGTACCTAATTTAAATGGGTATTTAATACCATTTGAATATGAATTTTCAAAATAAAATATGATACTGCCCTACTGTGGAGTGGCATTCTTCTATATCCTTTCCTTGCAGTGCTCCTCCTTCAATCATTTGCAGGGCCCCTTCTCTCACTTGCTTCAGGTCTCTGCTGAAATTCACCTTTTCACCGAGCACCCTTTGTAAAATAGCAGCATTTTTTTTTCCTGAGCGTATGTACAAACAAATGCCTGGCAATGAATGTCTAGCTCCTTACCATGGTTTATATTGCTACATAGGATTTATAACCATCTTTGCATGATTATTTTTACAGTGGTTATATTTTACTATATTATAAGCTCTTTGAGGGGATAAGCATCATCTTTTTGTTCACTGCCATATTACCAGGGCCTATACTAATGTCTATTAAATATTCATGTAATAACCAAATGGAGAAAAAAGTAATTGCACGTCAGTAAAATGCATTCTTTTTTTTTTAAAAAAAAGTAGCTTGTATTTTGTATTGGCTTTCTAAAGTTTTTGGAGTTTTAAGCAGCTTTTGCTTTTCCTGCAAAGGTGGAATGCTGGGGAGGTGGCAGTGAACCGAACCACTGGGCTTGCAGCCACCTGTCGTGATACTTATAGAACAACTACAGAATCAAGATGAGAAGCAGTAGGAATCATGGTGAATACCCCAATTTAGTCTGCACAAAGCTAGACTAGCCCATCCATCACCTTTATACCACGGTGACAGTAAAAGAAAGACCTCTAACTTAACTAAACTCTTAGAATAAAATGAAATAAAACTGAACATTAATAGTCCTACATCTCAACATCTGCTGAGATTGAGGCAAGCTCTTTCCTGTTCAATTCCCTCCCTCCCCTGCTGTAGAGCTACTCTCACCAGCACTCCTCTGGTGAGAGAACACCCAGAGTTGGATCGGCTGATCCGTCTCAAGCCATGCGTTAGGGAAGAAACCATGATACTTGATTAAATACACATTTAGAACATGTTGTGGGCTGGATCCCACCGTCTTTGGTCACACCAGAGTTTGACAAGCATCTCTTCTTCAATCCACACCTTAGAGATGGAAACTTAGAGGGAGGTCACCTGGCTTCAGTGTTGCATCTCCTCTGATATCTCAGCTGACTTATATGACCCCCAATAACTAAGTACACAGCTCCCCTAAACCATCGTTTTTCAAAAGCTAATGTATATATGCATTAACTGGGGATCTTGTTGAAATGTAGATGCTGATTTACTAGATCCGGGCAGGGATCTAAGATCCTCCCTTTCTCCTAGGCTCCCAGTTGATGCTGATATTCCTAGTACTTGCACCATCCTTTGCCAACCAAGGAACCTAGACTTCTGATCAACGTACTCAACATTAACAATGTAAAGATGAAGTGTCTTTTATGTTTCGTTTTGTTTTATTTTATTTTTCTTTGAGACAAATTACTAAGACAAGCTGAACAATGAAGTTGCTTTGCCTCAAAAAAAGAAATTCACTTTGAAATATATATTTTGACATGAAATAAAATAAAATATTAAGATGAGTGATTTTTTCTTTTAATCCCAGATAAGAAAAAAACAATAATAGTTCTTCCATTAAACAGGCATAATTAAAGTAAAGTGTGGGTGAAAGAAAAATAAGATCTTTATTATGTATGGAAAAAAGCAGAATCAACACTGCTCAAAACAAAATCAGTGAAACAAAAGATGAATTTAAAAAACATACTCAAGATGCAGAAGCAAACTTTCAGAAGATAAAAATTAGTGTAAAAGTTATGAATGTCACGAAACTCAGGACATGGAAATACTACAAAAGCTGCCCAGGAGGAGGTGAATGAACTCAAATCAATAGATGATTATGTAACAGAAAAAGAAATATGAAGATCCTTCCGGACAAGGCTTATCATTCTCAACTATAATTACACAGTAGAAACTAACGTGTAGACATTCCCTGATAAATTTTTAAACCTCAAAGCAAAAGTAAAGTGTTCCAATGCTGCCAACTACAAAAATAGTTCTCTTTCAAAGAAGAGAAACCAAACTAGATTTGAATTTCTCCTCTGCAACAGTCAAAACCAGAAAGCAATAAGGAAACATCTATAAAACCGGTAGAAAAATCAATGCGAACCAAGGTTTCACATCTAGACATGTTGTCCTTAAACGTAGTGGCAACAAAGACATTTTCAGTCCCACAATGACTCAAGAAATATATAGGCAAGAAGCAGTCACTGAAACCTGTGCTCATATCACTAAAGACAGACCACAGCATGAGCTCCTAGATCTCAAATGTGGGAGTTTTGTGATGCGTTAATCAGGTTACAGAAGTTAATATAAACACAGAATACATTATCCATACCTTTATTTATAAGTCTCAGCACATCGCATTGTAAGATTGTAGTCACTTCCTTATGAGAAGTTTCCTCCATCACATGGCAATCTTGAAGACAAAGACCTTTATTTATACTTTTACATCTTTATTTGCATTGTCTGATGTAAACTCTGAAAGTATTTGCTAATTAAATAGATTGTCTTTTTTGTTTCTTGCCTGAAACAGAGTAAAGATAAATAGGTTGCCTTTTGTGGCACAATCTCGTTTGCATGTAACTCACTTGCTTCCTAGACCTGATCACATTGCACATTTTTGGGGAGGGAACCACAGAGACTGCTAAGAAACCCAATTTAGAGATTCTATATTGAAGTGATATTTTCCAGACCAAATTTTAATTTTCAAAGCAACTTGGGATGTGGGGTCCCAAAACTGTGTCTGAAGCATGACTTGGGATATGCATACACACAGGTCTTGAGAGGGCAATGGGAAACAGCAGCTGGCCTGGCAGATGACTCCCTGGTCCCAGATACATAGAGTGGAAGGACCGATACTTAGACGTTACTGGTATTCTGTGCAGTTGGCATGGTTCACTCCTAGGAATGCCAGTCATTGTTCCCCATCGTCTGTGGTCTGTGCAGGCTTCTCAGGTCTCCTTTGATGTAATTTGCAGTATAATTGAACTGCAGCAAATGAAAGCATTTCCTCCCAAGCACTGTGACTCATAACCAAGTGGTTTTCAATTATATCGATATGTAGTTTTACAAACATGCAGGTCTTTTCATTGATGACCATTTGTATACACTATTTGTATACACTTTGTATGCACTATTTGTATACACTGCTATTGATTCTAATTATACTAAAATATAGAATCATAAATTAAATGATTATTAATTTATATTAAAGAGTGGAACTGGAAAGCTGTTTAGAGATCTGTCTAGGATTAATTTTGTGAATAATGTTAATCACTGTCATTACTAGTAAATGCTAATGCATTCTAAAACCCAAAGGCCACATGGGGCTTCTCTCCTAAGAATACCCCTGATGAGGAGGACTGGGCAGCCAGGTTTGTGATATGGGAAATTTCTTGATCCTTAGGGTAAATATTTTAATGCTCTCTAGTGCTCCCATGATGCCTCTAAAGTAGATAGGCCTAGGCCTGCTTCTGACCCATGAGAAATGTGTTACCTTGTAAAGTCTAAGAGAGAATTATTTTCTGAGTTTTGGGGCAAAAACCTTAGGAATTGCATTTTTTTTTTATTTTTAAAATTTTCATTTCATAATAACCAAAAATAACAAGTATTTTCTTGATAATTTACAAAACACCTTTATATTATATATATATCATCTCACTTCATTCTTAGCAATAAGCCTGTTTGGGTCACAATGAATGCTTTTGAACCCTATCATAGTTGGTGGTCTGCTGAGCACTTTACATGAGTGGCTTCTCTGAGCCTCACCACGCAGTGGTGTGCCCTCTGCAGCTATATCCATGTTACAGAGAAGGCAAGTGTGAAATCGATTGTTACATGCACTGCTGGAGATCATTAAGCTAATAAGTGCTGGAGTAAAAGTCCAAACCCACCATACTGATATGCTTCTAGAAAAATATTTTTATTACCATTGCTCTGAGGTTGTGCATTGTGGTTTTCACTATCCTCCTGGTTTGATGAAGAATCTTCCAAAACCCATGTTAATGAGATCATACTGTTCTTGGAAATATGTTTTTTAAAAGTTGCTATTGCATGCTGAAGGAAGTTCATCGTGCCTTCTCCAGAGTTTCTGTAAAATGCCCAGGTGCTTCTTGCTTTTATTTCCTCTTGCTGTGAAACACAGCATCTCCTTTCATTTTAGCTGAAATGACTGTTCCTTGCTATTTGGCCCAGATGGGGGGCATGACTCCTTTATATTGTTTTCCCCACCATTTGCCAAAGGAATAGCAAAGGTTTGGGAAAATGGGGATGGTGTTTACTTAACAGCTTACTATAACAATAACAACAAAGAAAATGACAGATTTGACACGTTTCTTCTTAATTTTTGCGTGTCCACTACTTAGCCTTCAACCAAAATGTTCTCTTCTTGATCTTTCTTTAGAGCTCTCTACCCACCCCCTTGTAGCAAGAACCTTCTTCTCTCTCCTGACTCATGATCAAGAGCTTCATTCCTTTCATCCTAGAAATCTCCATTCTTCTCACTGCAACATGTAGACTCATGCGATATCTTCGTTGCAGTCCTAACTCTCCCAACCCAGCCCTGAGAGTGTTCTATTTCCTGTGGCAAATGATTTAGATATTTTCATAAATGAGGACCCCTCTGCTAGAATGTAGCAAAGTGTTTTCCTGAGTGAAATGGTACTTCTCTGTGAAGTAGAAAGAAGTGTATTAGTTTTGGTTTTACATACCACATGTTCTCCCCTTTTCCATCCTGATGAAAAGCTTGCCCCAGCTGTGGCTCTTGCACTGTGCTTTTGTCTCCTCCCCTTTGATTGAGCAATTTTACTACTGGCTTTCCAAGTCACAGCCCCTCCTGGATCATGGAGGAAATTTGGAACTTTTTTCCTCTTAGACTTGCTTTCTACCTCTCCTTCACTCACTTGATCTGTCTCAGGCTATAGATTTCAATCGAAAAATTATCATTTAATAGCTGAGAAAAGTGAATCCCCAAAATATTAAATAATTTTCTGAAAGTCAAATGGCACCTGAGCTAGGAATAAACACCATCAAGCTTATGAGTTTTAACTAGGACTAAATCCTTGATATGGTAGACTTTTTCTGTGTTTTAAGCCTGAAAAATCCAAATGGTTATTCCATATAAATCTCGCCTTTCTCAGAGTTCTGTGGCCTATTGTCTTGCACTATTGTCTTATTGGTCCTTTTTATCTTTTGTGTAGACTTGGGTTTGTTTTGTTTTGTTTTGTTTTGTTTTGTTTTGTTTTTTGTGGTTTTTCTTTCTTGTTTTTCTTTTACGTCTACTCCTGGCCTATTGTGTTGAAATTGGCCCAAGTTTGATTCCAGTAAACCTGGATTCTTGTCTCCATGAAGAATGGCACTATATGCCCCACACTACTGAGTAAAGATGAAAGAGCCACTCTTGGTAAGGAGGTATGTCAGGATAGCACACTAGGAGTTCAATGTGCCGGCCATCAAAAGGTCTGTTTCACTGGGCACTTAAAGCATGCACAGAGTCTTCTCTACTGAACAGCTTTTGGAACCTCTCCATTGAGATTTCTCTCTGTACAGCAGCACCCATAGAGTTCTCTCCTGGAAGAGAATGCGGCTGATCCACTTGCAGACTCCACTTGCTCAGGTTAGGAAGATAGAGCTGGGTGAAGAAGGAAAGAGTAAGAACCATTTATGATGAGCAGAGGGCCATGGAAGAGAGCAGCTCATTTCTGAGGAGGGATCAGAGCTCCTTCCAGGAGGCGTGTGCAAGGAAAGCCAGTTGGCATGGGATGGGATGGACGAGGTTTTCTTGTTTCACACACATGGACCATTGCTCTTGACTTGTGCCTTCTCAAGAAAGATCTGGACATTGAGACCAGAACCTGAGACCTTTACATTTTAAGTATGTTTATATATATATATATATATATATATATATATGTGTGTGTGTGTGTGTGTGTGTATACATATGTGTGTGTGTGTGTGTGTATGTATATATATATATATAGTATTATATAGGGAGCTTTTCATTTATTTTAATCTCCATAAAACTCCAAATTAAAGTCCTCCCACTATTGTCATATATAAATCCCTGGGCTGGATGGAACTGAGTGATGCCTTCAAGTTTCTGATTCTAATGAAGAGGGGACTGTATAGTATCTACCACTCTCCCTCAACCCACATCATGTCATTCTGCCTTGCCCTGACTCACAATTTAGAAAAGCAGACTTCTCTCAGACCTGCTTTGAGCTCTAAATGTTAAATGCATTTGATTGCCCACACAAATTTATTTGAAATTCAATTTCTGCTTTGGACAGAAACTGTTATTGACCTACTCTAACCACATGCCATTTATTTTGAAGAAAGTGGATATTTTTCAATGATTTTTTTAATACTTATAATGTTTTTATAAAAGCTTTAAAAATATAATTAAGAAATATTTTGTAATTGGGATTATTCTGACTGCCAAGATCTTAATCTTCGCCTTGTTTGAAGCCACTATTAACTTTTTTATCGTCATTAATGGAGAATTTAGTCCTCTTAAAACTAGGCAAGCTATTGTTTTCTCTCTTTAACTCAGCTATGTATTCACTGGAACTTACTGTGAGATGTTGTAAGGCCAAAGCTATATAAACCATGCTAGAATAAGACTTTATAAGGAAAACACAAATATGCATACACTTTCAAATAAATCATCCTGAATGGTGTGATAGAAATTTTAAAGTTAGAAGACTTGATCTGAATTTTAACTTATTCATTTAGTCATTCATCAAACGTATGGTTGTCTATGTCAAGCATGTCAAGCACTGACCATAGGAGAGGAACCAAAACCAGATAAACTTCCCAACAGCATAACCTGTCTCACTGATTATGTCCTTTCTGATTCTTTGTTCCCATCAATGAAACCTGAAGGAAATAATATCTATTACAGCATAATGTAATACAGTAAACTGTAATAATATTTATCCATGATTCTTATGAGTATTTAATGAGGTGATATCTTAAAATTGATGAGACACCAGAGGTGAAAGCATTTTATAAACCTTGAAGTAATTATTGTCGTTTGTGTTAATAATGAAATACATAATACTCTGGGTCTTGTGCTGGGTTCCACAGGAAGGAGAAGGTTTTTTTTTTTTTTTTTTTTTTATTAGGCACAATCATGCTGTAAGGGAGAAGGTTTTGTAAGACCATGCTGCAAGCTTTACAATGCTTAGTATCCAGCACAATGGCAAGATTTAGAAAACAGAGTAGCATTTAAAGAGAATCCCCAACGCTGTATCCAATGCTGTAATCGGCAAATGAAGGAATTAGTGAAAAGCCCTGTCCGTGGACACAAAGCAGGGAGACTTGCTGTCAGCAGCAGGGCCCTGGGAGGACATTCTAGAGAGGGATAGATGGGACTGAACCTTGAAGGACGAAGAAACTCGGTGAACAAAGGTGGGACAGCACCAGGAATGCAGACGGGGCATCACTCCAGTTAGAGGATGTCTTTGGAGGGTAATAAGGTGAGTGAAGAGGCTAACCACTGAAATTGAAGAGCAGAGTGGAACCGTTCCTCTTTGAAGAGTTCAGGCCATTTAACATCAGACAGACGACTTAGAATCTTGATTCACCAGTTACTGCTTTCCATTGCGACAAGTTACAAACTGTAAGACTTGGCTGCCCCATCCATGAATCTCTATGTCTCATCATTGCTATAAGGGTTAGATGAAATGAATACAACACCATGTCTGGCCTGTAATAGATTCTTAATAAACTTTAGCTATTTTTTTTCTATTTTCCTTTTCCTTCTCTTTGTATTTGCAATGGGGCTTCTAGCCCTTAATTTAGAATGGCAATGCCCTGTGGTTTTCTCCCTGCACATTTTATAACTTAGGTAGCTCTTATATTCATATTATCTGCTTCCAACATAGTCTGAGGCTGGAAATTATCGTCCTCAGAACTTCTCTAGCAAGACACTCAGATAAGCTCATATTGAGTTAAAGTGCAGCCCTCAGATTTTTCCTTAATCAATTGAAATTGCTTTTTCATTTAAATCAAAGCTCTTTAAAACATCTGAATTATATCAATAACATCCAGGATAGAAGATATTTTATCACTTAAGGATTCTCCCCTATCTGTTGGCTGCTGTCTGCTTATTATAAGAGATGAGCTATTTCTGAGTGTTGATGGTTCCAGAGTTAGGTTCATTTTGTTAAGTAGTTCAGGACATCCACTCTCAGCATACATTTCCTTCTGCTAAATAAAAGGTGACCTTTATTTTCATCTTTTTCTGTGCTTCCTCATTAGAGAATAGATATGATGATAAAATAAGCAGGCTCTTCCCTTGCTTCCATTCAGCTTTGCGTTGTTGTTTTGTTCTGGTTTTTTGCAGCTACAAGATCAAAAACATTTTTTTTGGTGCATGTTAAAAAAGACTAGATGCAATTTTTTAAATACTTTCAAAGAATGAGAAAAATTTTAAAAATTGCTCCAATTCTGTTGTCTTATTCAAGCAAGGCATTTATTTCCATTTCCTTTCCATCCATTCCACGACCTTATTTTATTTCAAACACCACCACAGTCGCAGTCAGATGGCCCAGAACTCACCCGAGCAAAGGGGATTCAGGGGCTGTGAAAGGAACAGAGCCTGACTCTGAGCCACACAGACAAGCTGCCCTGTGTGGCCAATCACGCCCTCCCTCCGCCCTTGCCTCTTGCAGCCCTCCTGCCCTTCTGCAAGTGTAAGACCTCATTCCCTCTCCACTGCACACCAGGAACATTCTCTGCAAGAGTGTCTACTGATGATTTCTTACGTGCTCAATCTCATCCATACTGCTTCCCGAGTCATCTTGCCTCTGCTTTCAAAATTTAAAGCTGATTCCTAAATTATGAAGCCCTGTCACCGGGAAGGCAAAGGATAGTGGCATGGTCAGGTTGAGTGAAGTGTTGCCCATGCTTAACTTGAAAAAAAAAAAAAAATCACAGATTCCTGGGCCTTATCCAAGACTTGCTGAATCAGTTTTGAGGAAGAATCCTGGAAATCTATAAATTTAGTAAACATAACAAGTGATGCTTGTAAGTAGGCTTGTTTAGAAAGCCAGCCCTGCAGAGTGCACAGAATGAAAATCTGGGAGTCCGGAATTCCCAGGTTAGAACACCAGTACTTGATTGAACATCTGCAGAGAGCTGGGCAAGTCATTTGACTTCCCTGACTACCTTTTCCCACTCAAAGATGGAGCTATTCCCAACTTACACTCATGGTTGTTATGAGGCTAACATATGGCAAAATACATAATTGACCTCAAGGCGTAATAGATCCTTCTGCTTCTCTTTTGATTTAATCGATTTCTCTTCTGAAATGTAATAAAAAGGTTGAATTTTGCTTTTTCCCCCCTAGCCAGGTAGGCATGTGAAAGGCAGACCTGGATTCCAGAAGCACAGCCGTGCCCAGTTTGGTCTTTGGTTTCCCAGGAGACATGAGAGTGAACAGAGACATGCAGGACCCAAAAGGAGAGGGTTTTGCTTTCCCTGAAAAGCAACGGAACTGGCAGGAACAGCTCTGTTTCTCAGAGACTAGTGCAGTCTGGACTTACAATGGAAAGTCACTGGGATGTGCCCAGATGTGGGTGCAGCAGGAACACCCACCCCAGTAATGATGAGGGGCCATGCTTCAGCACCACCGTCCAGAATTCAGTGTCTAAACAGAACCACGGCACAAGGAAGCTCCTGGAAGATGAGCCGGGCAGGTGCCGAAGCACATCTGAGGTGGGCACTTCCTGGGCTCAGGAACAGGGAAGGCTTGAACTGATAGGGGGACAAATCAGCCTCGGCCGTCGGTAGCCTCCTGAGCAGCAGGACACCAGGATGGAGGCATGAGCCAGGGGGTCCACATCCTAGAGCTGCCACCAAGGTGTAAGTGCATCCTGGTACTGTGACACTCTGGCTTATGCCCAGCTTGCCCTACACAATTTGTTTGTAGGATGCTCGCAAGTGAAAGTTCTAGAGATTGACCTGCGGCAATGGGTGGGCTGCAGGCTATTTCGCCCTAGCAACAGGAGGCACACACCTGGTTAGGTGGGCATGGTGAGTAGGCAAGCATTTTGTTAAAGATTTATTCAACATGCCCTCCCCTGGGTTCATGCAGTGTGTTCCAGCTGTCCCCTAACTAACCTGACCTGGCCTCTGGGCTTGATTAGGATTCTGGGTCACAGGGTAACCAGGCAACTGAAATTCAGTAGCAGTCCTTTCCGGGAACCTATTTCCCTGCAAACTCCAGCATAGCCTCAGTGGCTGCTAAAGATCGCCGCCTTGCTGTAGGCCCCTAGGCTCCATTACAGTGGTGTGAGTTTGAATAAGCCATTGAATCTCCTCAGTACACTCAACTATAAGGTGGCACTAACCGGCTGGTCGGACAATTCAAATGCCTCATATACTTGGTGTCTGGTGACAGCTTCATCATCATTAATCCCCTTTTATTTTTCCTCCCTCTGCCGTAGAGATCCTCTGGGTATTTGCGTGTACGCTCACTCTTCTAGCACTCACATTTACATAATAAACTGCCACTCCAGTTTATTTTTCTCCTCTGAGGGCCAAGAATGACAAAACCTTCCTTAGGGTAATCCCAGCTGTGGACAGAGGGCAAGTACAAATGGTTTTCTCTAGTACCTGCAGGACTGGTAGGAGTGGGTGTATAAAAGCACTGCAAAGAAAAAGTGAGCATCCTTAGAGACTGGCTGCTTTGAAAGGAAGGCGGATGTTCTTACGCTTTAAAGAACTCTCAGGACAAAGCAGGGATAGGGTTTGGGGACCAGGATATGGGTTTCTGAAGTGGGACAAACCAAAGAAGTATCATTCACTCATTCAGTACATTCATCAAGACACTGGAATGTGATGGCGAACTTATGAGACTTGGTTCTTGGCCTACGGAGCTGAGAGAGTAGAGAGGGAGGCCGACGCTATGTGGTCAGTGTGGTGCACCATCAACCTCCCACCTCTCAATTAGGACTAAGGCACTGATTCCCCCAACTACTGGGAGGGTTGGCTGCGGACAACTGACAGCTCACACCTGAATGTCTCTCTAAGAATTGCCTTTGCTGAGGAGCACTGCAAAGGGGATAGCTAGCACCCTGTAGCTGGTGGACACAGGGGCCCAGCCTCTCACCTCTTCTCAGAGCCATTCCATCTCCAGAGCAGCCCCAGGCTGTAGCTGAGGTTTCCATTGCAACCATTCCATTGTATTACAGTTCAATTGCTCCCTAGGCCCAGCTTTTTTGTTTTGTTTTTTTTTTAACTGACATGTAATTCACATATCATAAATTACAGCCCTTTAAATATAAAATTTAATGGTTTTAGTATATACACAAAGTTGCACGATTATCACCGCTGTGTAATTCCAGAACGTTTTCATCACCCTCCCCACCAACAAAACTCATAGCCATTAGTAGTTGCCCTCCAGTCATCCCACTTCCAGCCACTAGCAGCCACTAGTCACCTTTCTGTCTCTATGGATTTGCCTGTTCTGAATATTTTATGTATAAGTTATTATACACTATGTAGCCTTTTGTGTCCAGCTTCTTTCACTAAGCATAATGTTTTCCAGATTCATCAACATTGTAGCAGGTATCACCATTTCATTAGTTTTATTCTCAAATAATATTCCATTGTATGGATATACCAAAGTTTGCTTATCTTTTCATCAGCTGATGGGCATTCAATTTGTTTTCTCTTTTTGGCTATTACAAATAATGTTCCTTTGAACATTTGTGTATAAGTTTTTGTGTAGACAGTAGTTTTCAATTCTCTTCTTTATATATCCAGAGGTAGAATTGCTGGGTTATAAGGTAACTTCATGTTTAATATTTTGCAGACTGACAAACTGTTTTCCAAAGGAGTTGCACCATTTTTCACTCCCAACAGAAATGTATGTAGGGTTCTGATTTTCCATGTCCCCCCCAATACTTGCTATTATCTGTATTTTTTATCATAGTTGTCTTAGTGGGTGTGAAGTGGTATCCCACCATGGGTGGGTTTGACTTGCATTTACCTAATAACTAGTGATATTGAGCAGCTTTTCTTGTGCTCATTGACCATTTGTGTATCTTCTATGGAGAAATGTCTGTTCAAATATTTTGCGCATTTTTTAACTGGGGTCTTTTTATTGTTTAGTTGTGAGAGTCCTTTATGTATTCTGCATACAAGTCCCTTCTCCATTATATGATTTAAAAATACTTTCCCCCATTCTACATGCTAACTTTTCACTTTCTTCATGATGTTCTTTGAAGGACTAACATTCATAATTTTGATGAAGTCAAGTCTGTCTTTTTGTTGTTGTAGCTTGTGCTGTCAGCGTCATATCTAAGAAATCATTGCCTAACTCAAGGTCATAAAGATGTACTACTATGGTTTTTTTTCTAAGAGTTTTATAGTTTCAGTTCTTATGTTTATATCTTTGATACATTTTGATTTAATTTTTACCTCTGTGCAGTTCTGATGGTCTCAATACTTACAAGTATTGTTCCCAAGTGCCCTCCCAATAAATCTCCTGCAATGAAACCTTTGTCTCAAGTTTATTTCCCAGGAATCAGACAGATGACTCAGAAGCTCAAGTGTAATATGGTGATTGGGGAAATAGCAGAAACTATGAGCACAGCGTCCAAGCAGTGTTCTGAGGGTGGGCTTCACTCTCAAAGGGGAGATGTCACCGTACAAGCTCCTAACTGGTTTGTACTAGCAGGAGTAGATTTCTCTGTTCCCTGCTTTGCTCCCAAAACTAGATTACTTTATAGAAGAATTTTTTTAGTCACAGAAATCAAAGCACAGGCAAATTAACATTCAAAACATATAATTGGATCAAGTTACATATCTGTTTATGTATTTCAGCAGGAGTAATATAATTCATATTCTGTAGCAACTGTTATCATGTAACATACAATTAAATGTTATAAAGATGAGCCTACTATATGAGAAATAAATATAATTATGTTTGATCCAGGCTGTAAAATTGCTTATTTCCTATATATTATATGCTAATGTGCAAGATGGAATGGACTTCTGCTTATTTTCTTAAAAAGAAAATCCAACTAGTGCATTTAGCATACATTGTGTGGTCTAGATTTGTGCAGCTTGATTGTCACTTTGGAGATATTTTAGCTTATTGTATTGAATCATGGAGTAAGCTTTCTGCTCAGGAGGTCTAAATGAAAAAGGGTAAGAGAGGGCAGGATTTATTCAACAGTTTACTGAAATTGAATATTTTTGCATTTATATATTTAAATTAAATTATGATTAGCTATTTCAAGCTTCGTCAAGCATTAGGAACTCATAATCACAGACAGTTTGATATGAAGGATACCATAATCAGCTCATCTATGCTTTCACTTAACATTAAAAGAAACTTTGTCTCAAAGAAGGGGCAGGGGGGTGGGTAATTGGACCCAGGTTGTAGGTGAATTAGCAACAAGACGGCATCTGGGATCCCTATTCAACTATTCCCAGCCCCAGGACTCAGTTCCTGCAACAAGCTACTTGGGTGTTTTCCAATATGGCTTAATGCTGTTAATTTAAAATATGTGTAAGTTTCTGTTAAGATATGTGTGAGTGGGTGCAGAGGAGACAAAAAGCATGCAGCTTTTTTCATCAAGTGTGACAACACCTAGGTATTAGGAAACAGCACGAAGATGAATGTGCCTTACCTTTGGCTTCTCTGGAGATATTAAAGCTGCAGGAGCCAGAGGCAAATCTTTCTCTTCCAGAGTGAGAACTGCTCAGAGCCTAGGAAGGCTCAACATAGCAGGACTGCCTGGAGCAGCATGGGCCACCCTTGCCCTTTGGCTCTATCCAGAGAAATAGCCCCAGGGAGAGGTCCTGTAAGGTATGATAGTGATTGCAGAAATGAAAAGAAATCATTGTTCTAAAGCAGAGTCTAGATATTTATTTTTCATGGTGACTTGTTGTCTGTATCTGGGATAATTCTACTATTTTTGGTGTTTTGAAAGATTTAAAACAAACTCTCAAAATTTCATAAATCAATTTGACCTTGCCCTGAAACCAAAACAATAGTTAATTCACTTGAAGCAGAGATATAACAGGTTCAAATAGCAAAATATCTCCCAGATTCGATTTCAACAAGATAAATAAAAAATAAAGTGGTTTATATTTTTATATTAAAAATAATTTTATGGGATCTCCTTTGTTTCATTGCATTTAAATAAATCATTATAGACTTAATATACACCCAGTAGTGTTACCATGCAATGACAACCACCATTAATATTTTCATGTTTTCTTTGAGCTTTTGTTTATTCTTTGCATGAGTTTCTTAAAGGATGTTTTAGATTCTGTCACAGGAGATGGAGGAAACCTCTGCCTCCCTGTAAAAAAGTGCTCCTAAACAGCATTCCTTGCAATTCTTTGTCCCTTGAAAAATGAAGACTGGCTGTCTTCTGCATGAGCTGTTCCTAGATCCAGTAAAGTTGGCTAGGGTGACTCGTGCAGTCTTGAGAGGGTTCAGCCTAGTCACAGTGCTGGTCAGAACAAGCATGATGTAAGGAACAAGCAGATCACGAAAAAAATTCTACTAGGAATGTACAAAGTTCATTGTCTATCCACAAATCCAGAAACCAGTGAGAGATATGAATTTATTGGTATTTTCTGACATTGTTTACTACTGCCCCTAGAGTGCAGCAAGAAGCGTCTTAGATGTCAGATCCATTCAAAGCTCATTTTAAGGACGTGGAAACAGACCAGGGAGGTTAAGCCACCTGTCCTAGACCACAAGGCTGGGAGCGTGGCCACACCTTACTTACCTTCCTGACTGCCCTTTTTTCTTCTGTCTTTAGAGAGAATGCATAGTTTTTTCTCATCTGGCTTTCAGGACCTAGAATAAACATAATGTTACCACAACTCTTGCAATTGTAAGAATGGGGATATTCTAATATGAGTTACAGATATTTGTTTGAATTTAACCATTATCCATTTCTTTTAATCACAGATATTTTACTTGACTGAAATGTGAAATTTACAAACCATGAAAGCTTGTATGAGGCTATAAAATAAGATTGTGAGCAGTTATCTAAGAAAAAAAGAACAGATGCAGAATTTAACTGGCATAGGAGTAAAATGAAATCAAATGCCAACATAACTCAGGTTCTTCCTCCTCTCTTCAGATGACAGTCCTGCTGCTCCTATGCTGAGCATTTGATGGGAAGTAAAAGGCATTAACACTGCAAAACATGACAAAGAACCCATTCGATAAACAGTTCCCCTGTAGATGAAAATTTGCCCGGAGGTATAGTTCTTCAGAGAGAATGAGGTCTTTTTTTTTTTTTTTTTTTTAGTAAATTTTATAAGGCTTTTTTTTTTTTTTTTAAGTTTAAGAGTTTATGCTGCAGTTCTAGGTTCTAAGCATGTGCTCATTATATCCCTGTTAATGGGATTTCAGACTCAATTTTTGCCTTGCCTTTTATATATAGTTCCCCAATCTCCTGTGTTCGATAGAAAGTCTTATTTGGTTTCCACTGACTACAAATCTAGTGGCTTTTTCAAAAAGACAGACCTGATTGAAGCACAGTGCAGAGGGAGAGGGTGGGATTTGTGAGCTCTGCATTCCCGGATTCCTAGCTTGCCTTTGTGATTTGTCGGGTCTATGACCTTGAACTAATAATTGAACTCTTTTTGAGTCACCGTTTTCTTATCTGTAAACTAGGTCTAGAGTAGTCAGAGACGGTTTTCTCTACCAAGTGAGTTTAATTTAGGATTTGTATAATCAGAGAGAAGACAATATATCTTAGCCTGGGAAAAACATCCTCTAAGCCTTAGATATGCTTAGCAATGAGACCAACCATGCTGAGGCATAGTAGACTTAACACTGC
>CM052446.1:7532185-7557606 GCA_028533085.1 Varecia variegata | reverse complement strand
CATTCATGTTGCTTTGCCCAGGGCTGCATTGTGGTGGGTTCCTGGTTATAGCCTGGATGACGGCCTGACTTATTGCACCCCAAGACTGGAATCCAGTCGAGGATTGCTTTCACTTGCTCTTTCTCCACCTGCCCACCTTGGGGAACTGTTGCCAGCCCCTCTTTGTCTGTCGGCATAGAGACAAGAGATACATGGAACCATGGACATTTTAGAAACATGGGCCTTAAATTTCAGTTATAGTTAGACGAGAGAAATGGAGAAATAAGTTCAAGAGATCTATTGTACAATGTAACAACTATAGTTAATAACAATGTATTATATACCTGAAAATTGCTAACATGGTAGATTTTAAATGTTATCACCATAAAAGAGATAAGTATGTGAAATAATGTGTATGTTAATTATCTTTATTTAGCCATTCCACAATGCATACATATTTCAAAATATCATATTGTACACCATAAATATATACAATTGACAATTGGTGTCAATTAAAAAAAAAATGTGGGCCTCGAACTTCCAGGAGTTTTCCGGGAGTTTTTGGTATTATAGAATATTCACTTTGTCTCCTGAGTCATCTACCTAGCCTTACAATCTTCAGAATGGTTTCAGCTCTGCAGCAGAGTTGCTGGCCTTTGTTAAGAGTATTGCCAATTAGTTGTAAGATCATTTGGTTGAATGCTTGGCATATTTTCAGACAGATTTTTTTATGTCACTTGCTACATGTACAAGCAAGTAACTTCAACTAGGCCAGCCTCGTCATAAAGAAATTTCCTGGTAACCAGTGAATAAATATTAATGACTTGCTAATTTGGCTCCTCGGAGACAGGGACCAGTTGTCTTCCTCTGTGCCCCCCACTAGCTTATATCTGCCACTTCATCAATAGACTAGGGGTGAGTGAGTAAATAAGTGGTGCTTCTACCGTGCCTGAGGATACTTGAAAACAACTTGTTCTCGTAAGTGGATTAAATAATTCCTCCCTGAAGATCTCATTCCTTGATGATTTTTGTAAAAATTTAGCTTTTTCTTTATAGGGAGGGCATGCAAAAACTTTGCGTGTAACTGGTGGCATGTTCCCACCACTCACAGCTGGTGTGGTTTGGAGAAAGTTGGTGCCCCTCTCTGGGCTTCTGTTCCTGTCCTGTGAAATGAACATAACCACAACCTTGTAAGTTGCTGTGAGAAAATACTTCAAGCAGTTCCTGGTACATAGCTAAGTGCTCGGTAAATGTTAGCCACTACTTTAGAATCCGAAGGTGGGAGTATTTTAAAGCAAATGCAATGTTAATATGTAAAAGTTAATTGAAGTGTTGAGAAGAAGGAAGTTATATATTCCAATACACGCCATAGGGAAAAATCAAACTGTTTTTGCTTAAATATGTGCCTCCTCTCCCACCCTATTATCTATGCAATTCTTGGCACATAGTTTGTTGAGTGAGTGTATAAATAAACTATTCACTAATTAATCTTCACCTCATCCCTCTTGATGTTTTCCTGCAGGCCTGCATATCCAAGGCAGGCTGTTTGCTTTGAGAAATAGCCAGTAAAGGGTTTTGAGAAATATTGTGGTTTATGCTCTATGTATGACTCAAACAACAAAATTAATTGCTTTTCTGTCATCTGTTCTTAGTAGATTTTCATTGATTCTTCTGTATGAGCCAAAGCCTGTGAGTGTCTTAAAACCTGCGATAGTGATCGCGGTGTTAGTATTTTAAGAAAACAGTGGCAATATGTGTGTATATGTGTGCATAAGAGAGATTGTAAATATGATCTAACTTTTTATTTGTGTGATCAGTGGTATCAGTTTCCATGAATAGGCTATTATAAAAATTAATAATTCCCTCTGAAATCCAAGAATATAAATGCCATCTTGCTTGGGAGTATTTCTGAAAATTACAACTCTAATAATTAGATGTAACTTTTCTGTTATGTTAGAGAAGCCACGTTTCCTTGCTTTCCTTGCATACACCTTTAAGTGTATGAGTAATTTTTAAATTCTGATGTCTGTCTCTGCTCCTGGTCATGAATTTATTGTGGTTGGAAGGTGTTCATATTTATCAAACATGCCACTCACTTTTTGGCACAATTTACAGATTCACAAAGCTCGATTCTCCTTATTTCCAGTCACATACAGAGGTGGAGCAGCTAAGGTCATGGAAGAATGAAAAAAGGCTATTGATAATCCCTATCCACAAAACAGACTACAGACAGCCAATTCTGAGCCAGCTCAGCTCCACCAGAAAGTTCTTGTTCAACCAGGCTGAAGCTAATGGCTTTCTGCCTGTGCAGTCATGTCACTGAACTCCTTGTGGTCCTCTGCTGCCTGATTTCTACACACTCCCCTCTCCTGAATTCTTCCCTGCGCCTTCTCTTCTGGCTGTATGCTAAAGTTTAGTTCTTTATTCCAGGTCTTTCTTTTTTTTCCCTTGCCTTTATTCTCATGATAGGTAATCCCACCCATATCCTTGTGTTTAAATACCACAACTCAAGTCTCTAGTGTCCTAAGTGCACACAGTCATGAAGCTTCTTATTGGCACAAGAACACAGACATGGTCTTCCCAAACTGTTCTACAGACTTGACTGTTTGTATCCCACATTTTCTCCCTCCCAGGAGCAAGTTTATGGGTCGCTGGCCTCTTCATCCAGTGCACATTTTCTGCTTTTCCATTATAGCCCTTATTAAAAAGAATGACCAGAGCCTTTTCTCTGTGGTCTCCCATTGATTTCTTGAACTACTTGAGAACAAGAATCCTGTCTTTACAAGAGAGTGTGCTGGATACTATCATAGCGCCTGTCAGCACAGAGCAAGCACCAAAGGCCGTGTGCGGAGAAGACCCATCTGCTCTTTGGAAACATTGCCACCCTCTTTGTTTCTATAAGCAGACATTTCTCAATTGAAATATGTTCTAATCACTTAAAAGCTATTCAGAGGCAAATTGATAGAGACAGAAAGGAGATCTGAGGTTACAGCGGCTGGGAAGAGGGGCAAAAGGAGAATTATGGCTTTGGGGTACAGCATTTCTGACTGAGATGATGAAAAATTTCAGAAATAAAGTGGTAGTGAATGTACAACATTGTGACTGTAGTTAATACCACTGATTCATACACTTAAACATGGTTAGAATGACAAATTCTACGTTATGTGTATGTTTTTCCACAATAAAATTAAAAAAAAATGAACCATTTACAAACAGGAAAGGTATTGAAATATTCAAGGTAACTAAATGCATATTTTCTAAAAGGAAAAGATTTGCTAAGTAGAGAACTAGTAAAAAGGAAGCTCAGCTATTAGTCTTAGGAAAAAATATAATAGCAATACCTTTGTTCCCACTTATTCTCATTTCAAATGAATATTACTGCAACAGAAAATATCATTAAGTAATACAATGAATTTAAAAGTTGAATGAGTGCAAAATTAAATGATCAAAAGAAAGCACCATTTTAATAAAGAAATCTCTGAATCTCTGAGATCGAATGCTTGGACCCAGCCCAGCACAACTGATCACTCTGCTGATCATGAAAACTTGAGCTGGTCAAGACCCTTTGCTGTCCATGTGCATGTGCAACTGTCATGGACACGTCTGCCATTTGTTTGTGATAGGATGGATTGTCCAGTTGAATAGTCATGGGACTTAAGAGTCAGGTAGACAGAATTTGTGCCCAGGATCTGCCTCAAATTTTGGGACTTGTAGAAGAATTTTAGTCTCACTGAAGCATGGTTTTCTCATCTAATAAATGAGAGAAAGAAAGAGACAAGTCTGCCATCATTGCTTTTTTGTGAAGGTGAAGAACACCTGGTTAGGGTCTTCCATGCAGGAGTTCTTTGCTTACTCATCTTAACATGGAGGTTCAAATAAGTTTATGTTGAACAAATAGTTATTCTATGTAAAATACCATTAGTTCTGAAAATAACATTAGTACCAGATGTTCTTTGTGTAAGCAGTTTTTCTTTTTTTTTTTTGCTAAATTTATACTTAGCATAATTTGTAATTTATGCAGTATTAGTCCATCTAAAATTTCAAACTATAGTTCAGAAGCTTTAAGGAAATAGCTGTCTGTGTTCAGAGCACCCGTATTGTTGGTGATCTGTAAGTTATCTTTTTCAAGCATAATACTTAAAATTGACACATATTCCTTGCCTTGAATGTCAGTCTTATCAACATTGATTTCTGTGTGTGGAATTTTTTCTAACATTTTTCTCTTTTTCTGTTCCCCTCTCTTCCATGCTGACTTTGGTGTAGCAGACCATTTGGGGATTGAATTCATGGGTAAGGCTAAACAATTTGCTTATTTAATATCCTAGAAAAGCTAAGTTTTATAATGTACATAGTGTTCTCCTTCCCCATCTGATTATAATTGAAATGTCTCATTATCAGATGCTATTAGTAGTAAAAAATGCTTTTGTTGATTTTTCACTAAGTAATGGCTCAAAATGAAGGACTTAACTACTTATTGAGAAGGCAATTTAATGTTAAGTGGAGCTTCTGGAATCATACAGAAGTTGAATTTGGCTCCTGGCTTTGATTGTTTCCTCTAATTCTCAATTTTCTTATCTGTAAAATAGGGATGATATAATAGTTTCTATTTTACAGCACATATGAATTGCTTAGCAGGGTGTCTGCAACATGGCAAACAATAAATGGTAGAAAATAATGGCTTTTAATGTCAGTTTTTGTTATTTTCTTCTCTAGTTCCTTTTCCTTTTACATGAGAAGAACTTTGGCTATATTTTGGTATCAGTCTTAATTTAGAGTGTGGGCTATTAAACACTTCCATTTACAAAATTAATGTATTTCTTTTAAAGTATTTGCAGTGAGTGGCATGCTTTTTAAAGCATTACAATGCCTTCCATGGGCATTATTTTCTTCACTTATAGATAATTGCATTAACTTAGACAATTATAGTAAATGAAAAAAATATTAGTTAAATGAAAAAAGAGCATTCCATAAGGTTCAAAGTGCATCACTGTACAGGACCAGAACAATACTCAGAAGTTAGTTAGGGAAATTGAGAAGATCTAAATCTGAATCCAAAGTCATCATGATCTGCATGTTTGGCTTTTGTTGAACTTCAGATTTTCTCTCTTAGATGATGTAGATTTGGATACTTGCTTCATACATGAATATGTTTATTCTGATAACACTTATACATGTACCCATATTAATTTATCCATTCACCCATCTATTCAGTAAATGTTTATCAAGTCATTATAAGCAAAGAAAAAAAATGCTAGAGATAAAATATGGAGTAAAAATGGACAAGAAACCTAGTCCAAAGGAGCCTATAGTGTAGTAATCTTACAGATGATCATCAGGTAATAAAGCTTAAATAAAATTACAAATTTCTTAAGATCTTCTCCAGGCAAGATGCTATTGGCTTGGACTAGTGTGATGGTAGAAAATGTGGAGAGAAGTTGATAGGTATTTGGGAAGTAACATTAACAAGTGCTTGAGAAGGATTGATGTTGAAGGTGGAAGGAGGGAGATTATCAAGGATGACTGCAAGGTTACAGTTTGCATATGTAGGTAGATACAAGGTGGGTCACTGAGAAAGAATACTGACAGAGGAAAAGATTTACAGGAGATGTTTACTAGATTAAGTGTCTGGAAATGTTGAGTTTGGGGTGACTTTTTTCATATTCAGGAGACGATGTTAAGTTGGTAGTTGTATTTCTGGAAGTATTGAGGGTTAGTTAGAGATTAGTGATTGCATCTTTATACCGGAATTGGTCTTCCATGTTATATTACTCATTAGTGCTCTCTATTGTCTGGATACTACCTCATAGAAAAGGCAGACAGATCAATTCCTGCAGGTTTGGGGGTTTGCTAGATATATGTAAAGGAAAGTCAGAAAAGCAATGAAATTCAGGATATTATTCAAATGAAGCACCATGGAATATAATGTAGATGTGAAGGGAAATGAAGAAAGGATGACTGTCTCAGTGAAATCAATTAATAGTCATCATGGTAGTGCTTGAGCAAGTTGGTGAAATGGAGAGGAGATTACAGTCATGTAGCAGATTGATTGACACTGATTTTGAAGATGGAGAAGTTATAGGAGATGACAGTTTTCAAAGTATTCCTATGTGAATGAGTAACTAAATTGAGGTCGAGGAGGAAATAATTTGAAACTATAGATCAAGGATTTAAAGGATGTGGTTTTGGAGAGGTTCTATAAGTGGATATTACAGTTACTCATGATGGGTTGAGATAGAAGGAAAAAATGTTTGTTTTATGCCAGAGTCTCCAATAAGTGAGATGGACTATACTGGAGTCCAGTAGATGAGAATGAAGAACGTTTATTATATATAGATAAGGATAATGTTAGCTGCATCAAAAAATAGTGCCCATGATATTATAATGGCTAGAGCATAGTAACAATTGATTTCCTGCTACTACTTTTTTCCTGTCCAAGGTACCAAGTAACAAACTTTCATTCAAACAGTGAATCAAGGATCCAGGCTTCTTCCACCTGATGTTTTCAATATCACCTAGGTTTTCTTGGGTCATCTGCATCTAGCCAGCAAATGGGGAAGAGAACATAGCAGATGTATATCTGCTTCTTAAAAGACCTAAGTCTAAAAAGGCTTATGTCACTTTTTGATTAACATTCCATTAGCTAGAGCTAAATCACATGGCCACATTTTCCTGCAAGAGAGGCTCAGGGATGGAAGCTTACTGGGGCTCTGAGAGAAAGGAGGAAATAGATTTTTAGTACTCTCTACAACAGTGTGGATGGCATAAACTTTAAAGGAACAGAATTTTCACAAGAAACAAGTACTTTACAATCCAGCAGGACAGATCCCTGACTTTGAGAGTCAGAAAATAAAAACAGCTTTTGATAGAGGTAGAGGAGAATTGGACTTATCAGGCAAGATCCAGGTTTCAGTTAAAATAGGAAGGAAGAAAGAGTCAAAGAAGAGGTTGAGAATGCAGAGGGGGTGCTGCTGATGTGAATAAGCAATTTCTGTGAGGCAAGTGGAGAGTTCAGTCAGTGGAAGAAGAGTAGAAAGCTGAATCATGGGCCACAAATTGCAGAAAATTATGGGCATGGTTGTGCAGTAGAGTATGCATTGTTGAGAAGGGCACACGATCTGTACTCTCCTCCTTCACTGAGGTTGGCAGGGATTAGTGTCATGGAAGTGTTAGTGTCAATAGTCATGTTGAGGAAAGTAGGCACTAGGACTTGCATCCAGAGAGATTAGCCCCAGTGGGCTGTGGTGACTGCAGGCTCAGAGAATAGAGGCTCCATTCGTTATTTAGCAGAATGTCCACCGATGCAGGAGACACTGCATGGCTGATGGTGGGCTGGGGTAGCTTCAGATCCCACAGGCAGTGTGGCTGTGGGTATAGCAAACTAAAGTTGCTACACATGTGTTAACCACCACTGTCAAAAGAAATGGACCAATCTCCATCCTATTGTGCTTTGCCTGAGGCCCTCCAGAGGCACTGGCAACTTACAGCATAACAATTTTCTATAGAATCAAAATATGTATTAAGAGGTCTGTGTTAGAACTCATTTAAAGGAATGTAGTTACTGATATCGAAAAAATTATGGGTTATCATGTAGTTCATCCACATGAATCTCAAGCCTAAGGTTAGAGTGAGTTTTGCAAAAGTTAGAGTCAAATCATAGCTATAAAGTCTTGTGAGGAATGAATTTTCAGTGTGTGATTATTGGACTCCAGCAGTAGAGACTGTCTTGGAGGGAAGGATTGGGCAACAACTCAGAGTTAAAGGAAGTGGGTAGTATGTGTATAGATAATGACAACTAATAAAGGATGGTTTGAAATGGTAACTAGGTTTAGAGACTTAGTGAATATGCTATTTTCACTAATTCATCCACACGGGTTGCTCTGACTAAATATGTAAAATTCTGTTTGTTGCTTAGGAAATGAACATTTTCAGATTTAACTTGTGATTGAAAAATCCATATTTGTAAAATGTCTTCCATTGAATGTGCTATCATCCCAAGTAATATGGCATCTCTAGGTATAAATTCAGTTGGAAAGCAGAAATGAAATGTAGGCATAGTCTATGTAAATTTAATCATGTCAGTTTATTGGTGTGCCTACAGTTGATCAATACTAGCTCTGTGTGTATGAATTTCTTTAATAGACTTAATTTTTTAGAGCAGTTTTAAATTCACAGTAAAATTAAGTAAAATTACAGAGATTTCCCATATACCCTCTGCCCTAAACATGCACTGCTGCCCCCATTATCAACATCTGCGAGAGGGTAACATTTGTTGCGATTGACAAACCTCCCTTGACTCATTATCACCCACCATCCATAGTTTTCATTATGGTTATACTCTCAGTGCTATACATTCTATAGGTTTAGAAAAATGTATAATAGCGTGTATCCACACTTACATTAATATTATCACACAGAGTAGTTTCACTGCCCTAAAAGTCCTCTGTGCTCTGCCTATTCATCCTTTCCTTCTCCTAAGCCGTGCACTGATCATTTTACTAAAGTCATAGTTTTGCCTTCTCTAGAATGTCATAGAGCTAGAATCATATCTTTTCATACTGGTTTCTTTCACATAGTAATTTTTACATATCTTCTCATGGCTTAATAGCCCATTTCTTTTTAGTGCCAAGAAATATTCCATTGTCCAGATGTGCCACAGTTTATTTATCTATTCACATCTTGGTTGCTTCCAAGTTTTGGCAATTGTGAATATAACTGGGTGAATATAAAAAGCTTCAGTGTGCAGGTTTCTATGTGGACATTAGTTTTCAACTTTTTTTGGGTAAATACCATAGAACGTGATTGCTGGATCATATTATAAGAGTATGTTTAGTTTTGTAAGAAACTGCTGAACTGTCTTCTAAAATGGCTGTGCTATTTTGCATTCTCTCCAGCAAGGAATGAGCATTCCTGTTGCTCCACATCCCCTCTAGCATTTGGTGTTGTCAGTGTTCTGTATTTTGGCCATTCTAACAGGTGTGTAGTGTTATCTCACTGTTTCAGTTTGCATTTCACAGATGACGTATGATGTGGAGGATCTTTTCATATGCTTATTTACCATCTGTATATCTTTCTTGGGGAGGTATATGTCAAGGTCTTTGGCCTATTTTTTAATCAGTTTGCTTATTTTCCTTTTGTTGAGTTTTAAGAGCTCTTTGTATATTTTGGATAACAGTCCTTTATCAGATATGTTTTTTGCAAATATTTTTTTGCCATTTTGTGGCTTCTCTTTTTAATTTTCTTGACAGTAACCTTCATGGAAAAGAAATTTTTAATGTTAATGAAGTCCAGCTTATAAGTTCTTTTTTCCATGGATTGTTCCTTTAGTATTGTATCTAAAAAGTCATTGCCAAACTCTAGTTCATTGAGATTTTCTCCTTTGTTATCTTCTAGGAGTGTTATAGTTTTGCATCTTATATTTAGGTCTGTGATTTATTTGAGTTAATTTTTGTGAAGGGTATAAGCTCTGTGTCTAGATTCACCTTTCATTGCATGTGGATGCCCAGTTGTACCAGTACCATTTATTGAAAATGTTACCTTTTCTCCATGGTATTGCCTTTGTTCCTTTGTCAAAGATAAGTTGACTATATTTATATGTGTCTATTTCTGTGTTCTATATCCTATTCCATTGATCTATTTCTCTATTCTTTTGCCAAAACCATGCTGTCTTGATTACTGTAGCTTTATAGTGAGAATTGAAGTCATGTGGTGTCAGTCTATTTTTTTGTTTGTTTGTTTGTTTTCAATATTGTGTTGGCTATTCTGGGTCTTTTGCCTATCCATCCCTATAACCTTTAGAATCAGTTTATCAAGATACACAAAATAACTTGCCAAAATTTTTATTGGGATTTCATTAAATCTATAGATAAAGTTGGGAAGAACTGACATTCTGGTAATTTTGAGGCTTTCTAGCCATGAACATGTAACCTCTCCATTTATTTAGTTCTTCTTTGAACTATTTTATTAAATTTTTATAGCTTTATTTGTATAGATATTATGCACATTTTTAGATTTATAACTAAGTATTTCATTTTGGGGATTGATAATGTAAATTGTATTTTTAATTCCAAATCTCACTTGTTCATTGCTGGTATTTAGGAAAGCAATTGACTTTTGTATATTAACATTGTATCCTACTACATTGCTATAATTATTTATTAAAGTAGATTCTTTATTCTTTTGACAAACAAATACAATTTTACTTCTTCCTTCCCAATCTGTATATTTTTTACTTTTTTCCTTGTCTTATTTAATTATAACAGCTAAAACTTCCAATATGATATTGAAAAGGAATGATAAAAGTGGACATCTTTGCCTAGTTCATGATATTAGTGAGAAAGCTTCAAGTTTCTCACCATTAAATATGATATTAGCTGTTACGTTGTTTGTAAATATCCTTTATCAAGTTGAGGAAGTTCTCTGTCCCTAGTTTACTGAGAGCTTTAATCATAATGAGTGTTGGATTTTGTCAAATGCATTTTCTCAATCTATTGATATGATCACATGATTTTTTTAGTTTGTTAATATGGTGGGTTATATTAATTGATTTTTTAATGTTGAGCCAACCTTGCATACCTGGGATAAATCTCACTTGGTTGTGTTGTTCAGTTCTATTTTAATGAGTTATAGAATACTTTTTTCCCAATGTTTATTATTCTTGCTTTGGGTAATATTATTTATTCTTGAGGTTTAGCATAGGTCACAAGCTGATGATCTGAAGTACACATGTCTTTTCCCTAAGTTTTCATACTCCCAATGTCCAGGTCTATATGTGCCCTTATTGATTAGCTGCAAAACCTGAATACTTCATACAATTTAAAAAATTCCTGTTTTATAGCAGGGAACTCCAAATCATATGCTTCAAAAATCCTATTATTTAATCAACATATATTTATCACACTTACTATATGCCAGATGCATAAAATATTGAAGGTGCAGATATATAATTCATATAGCTTGATATACAAGAGTTCTTAGACTAAAAAGAGAGGAAGCTACACATAGTGAGATGATATAATAAGTGCTATAAAAATGCTATAGGCAAGATAGAATAAGAACAAAATGAAAAGAAATCAATTAAATGGACTTGGAAATATCAGGGATATGTTTCCTGGAGGGAAGACACTTAAGCTGAGTACCAGCCAAAGTGGATAAGCTGTACTGAGTGATGCCATAGTGCAAACCTGTACTGGCACCATATTGCTTTCACATTAGGGTGAACTTTGTTATTTCAGTCTCTCTGTCTGTGTCTATGAGCTCCCTGGGGTCACCAATCCAGGAGGGGGGAAAGAGCATCAACTTCAGTAAAAATAATTAACCAAAAAGCTTTTCTGAGTTGATTTATTAATTTTAAGTAATAATTATTCTATTGAGTAAGCTACGTCAACCAAGCCTAATGTTTATAAAACTGTCAACATTCAAAAGGATTTTTCCTTAATTATATTCATAAATTTTTCTTAATGATGCTTCTGGGACTGGTACCATGGAAATTTCAACAACAAATACTGATATGAAATACAGAGTCAGTTAAAAATAAAGTTAACTGACATAATTAGGGCAAGAATTTGGAAATTCATATAGAAACAAAATCAGGTTTATGAAATTTTTAAAGTAAAAAAAATGATATAAAACATTAACCAAAAAATATTTCTTAAATTGATGACTTAACCTCATTCATTCATGCATTCATGAGTGGAAATAGAGATCTTTAGGGTCAGATGTTTGAAGTTTCACTCACAGTGTGAATAAATCGACAGATAGAATTGAAAAACTTCTTTTTAAACCCAAGTACTCATTGAGTTGTGTGAGAAATTTAACGAATTATCCAGATGAGACAGTTGGCTGAAGGGTATGTCAGGTTGGCCATGTTTGAAAGGCATAATTATCACGAAGAGAAATTTCTCATTTGAGAAATATCTAGTCCTGCGTCAAGTGCTCAATCATTGGACAACGTATCTCCTTATCTCCATTCGAGCTATTTGTTAAGTGGCTATTTTTCTAACAATGCCTTGATGCGTTTGACATTTTAGGCATCAAAGATGTTTGTATGAAAGCAGGTGCAATGCCATTTGAAAACATATTAGTGAGCCACAGGGAGAGCTGAAGATCCTGTGGAAGATCTTTCATGCAAATTCCCTTCATTCTCATCCGGAAAATGAAATGAACGCTGTCAGTTAAATGTCTTGTTTTTGATTTGACATTGTTTTTTGTGATAGCATAATATATTTATGCAAAGTCTGATTGAGCAAACTTTGGTGTACTGTTTTTGAAAAATGAAAAGATTTACAGAACTTAGGAAGATAGGATTCTTGATTAAAATCTTAAAAAGTAATTCTAAGATAATTTTTGTGTTTTTGTAGTTAAAAAAAAAAAGAAAGAAACACTGAATTATCTATATGAAGAGGCCTAGAAATGTGTTATGCTCAAAGTCTGGGTACCAGCCAAAGTAGATAAAATATACTTACAGGTTTAGAATTTGATAAAGTTATTACTTCATACTTAACCATATATTGAGTATTTCTTCATCTGCTTTTGTAAAAAAAAAATGATTTTAGTGTATTTTAGTGGTCAATGAAGATGCTCTCCTGAGAAGTGACCAGTTTCTAATTGTTTAGATGATATGAAGTGGAGAAATTTTCCTTAAAGATACCTTGCATATTATAAATGAATTGTTTTATTTTTCCTTTAAATCTAACAGGCTTTCTTGTTAGTCAAATGAATTCATGTTTCTGCTCTAATTTGTGAATTGGCATTAGAAATATAGAAGTAAGGATCCTTTTCCCCTAAACTCAAGTCTCTGAAGTAACTTTATTTGGAACAAAAAGTGTTCCCATTCATTTGAATATATCATGCTTTCTTATAAAATAAAATGGTAATTTATGGATACATATGTCTATATGTGCATTTGTGATGGGTGTGCAATTAAAAGAGTATTTGTTTAGTCTTGCTCAGGTGCCCTTGTTAAACTACATGAGAAATCATATGTGGCAGAATCATTTAAGTTAACATTATTGAATGTGCCACAAAAGTGATCTATTGAACTCTCAAAAAATGCATGAGATAGGAAATATTTGTATACTTACCTTATAAATGACAAAAACTGAGGTCTATTCAGCTGAAATATCTTTTCCAAAGAGCAAGAAAGTGGCAGATACATGATGTGAACCCAAGTCTATCTTCCTCCAGAGCTCTTGAATTCTTCCGGTGGCCAGTTGTTGAGCATGACACACAAGAGGGCTCATGATTACTCAGAGAGGTTGTACCCCGGCGATGTTTGAGGTGACAATGCAGTTCTGTAACTCCTCAGTTTTGAAGGTAATGTTTTTGGAGTCCCAAGGTGTCCTAAGAATCTTGCTTAGTAACTCATATTATGCAAGCTAACTTTTAACTTGCTTAAATGATGAAAAAGAAAAAGTATAAGCAAAACACCAATGAAACACTAGGCCGTGCAGCTTAGATCTAGATTAATTCTCAATCACCAACATTCTTTCTGGAGAGTTCCTCTCTTTAAGCAGTAGCACATAAAGAATAGTATGACTCTAATGAGGACTTCTCAGAGCTGTATTTTCTATTAATAGTTCACTTAGGAGAACTTTAAGGTTTCTAATAGGATCGGGCACAGATGAAAACAGTCAAATAAACTTCGCTTATCCAGTGAGGCCATCTCTGAATGTTGCATTCACTTTTCTCAGTAGAATTTCATTTACTTTATCACGTTATTTATTTTTTGGATGAGTCTTGAAGCAGAAGACTAATATAGGCTCTTCTTATTGATGAAGCTTGCAAGCACTAAATTGTATAAGAAACAGAGGGAAGAAAATTATGTTCACTGACTATATGACTTATGGGCGTGGTAGGTAATTTCACATGAGTTACCTCGTTTTATCTTTTGAAGTCATCAGGAATCTTAAACATGTAATGTAGAAAATCACCATAATCTCAGCAGCAGGATTTTTGGTTTAGGAAAAATTGATCCTGCATTCATTTTTTATCCCGTAGGGATGCCAGACTTGGGGAGCTATTCTATATGTGTCCAAGAGAGCTATCCATGTCTGGACCGTGCGTTAGTGAGGCTGCCATCAGTGAGAAGGGAAGACAGAGGGATGCAGCACACATAAAATTAGTCTTTTTAAAAAGTCTAGCAAGGTAATTTTTTTCACTGTACACATGAAGAAACAAGGTCAATGGAAGTAAAAGAAGTATGTCTAATTGATTAATAGTAAAGATGAATAATAATCTAGATCAAAATGTTTCCAAAGTCCGAGCTCTTCTCATAGTCCTTCCCCAGAAGCATAATAGAAGACAGTGTGTTTTTTCCAAATATGGTGATATTCTCTTGCTGTACTCTGGGTTGCGCTCCAAGTGTGCCTGGCCAGGGACACAGATACACTCAACCAGGGCCTCAACTGTCAAAGGTGCATCGTGGGTAGGTTTGTCAGATTTAGCAAATAAAAATGCAGAAACCCACTTAAATTTGAATTTCAGATACGCAACAAAAAATTGTTTAGGATAGCTACGTCTCATGCATTGCACGGGGTGTATCTATATAAAATCTTATTTCTTGTTTACCTAAAATCAAAGGAACTCATTATTGAGTATTTTATCTCAATACACCCCAGCTGTGGGACCGTGAGAACAGTAAGGGGTGGCCTCCAGCAACCCATTTCTGTCTTTCACTCCGGGTCCCATGAAGATGGAGTTACTATGAGTGCAGAAAGAGAAGCAGACTAATAGGGAGCCCAGCAGAAGGGGCCGGAGTAAGAGTGTGCTGCATGTCCTCAGGGGCAGCTCTTCTTGTTATAGGATGAGAAGTAGGCAAAAAAAATACTAAGCTGTTCCCACATTATCTCTGCAGCTATAGTTGTTTAACAAGGCAAACGTCGCCCGTAAGCTCCTTGGTTCTGGGCAGGATAGGCCTGCTGTCAGAGCAATTGCGGAAGTATATTAAAGCCGAGTTCTTATTGTGAGTGAAATAGATTAACGCCCCAGATATGGATGCTTCAAAAAGCGAATGGTAGCATGCTAACTTAGTTAATCAGCTTTTGAGGAAGAAAGCAGCATTTGACTTACCAGAAGATGCAGTTCAAGGCTATATTAATGAAGTAATAACAGCTGTGTCTTTATCTGTTCACTACCCATTCATTTTCCCATTACATCCAGCCTGCTAACTTCGGTCACAAACGTTTTTTTTTTTCTTTTTTTCTTTCTTTCTTTCTTTCTTTCTTTTTTTTTTTTTTTTTTTTTTTTTTTTTAATGAGAGTAAGGGCTTTTTGTTCCTACCAGAAAAAAATCAAGGCGTCTATTTTCTAAGTTGTACTGTAGGATCATAGTAGTGGTTCAATGATTCTAATTTTCTATTGCTGGGAGAAAAGGGTATGCAAAGGGATTCAAGTCATGTGGTGTTTATCAAATCTTTACTTCATCTCCTGTACGCTGTGAGACTTGTGCTCTTTGCTTGTCTGTCTATCTAGACAAATATCTACCTCTTCAAGTTTCAGTTTATGAAGATTAATGATATAAGACACCATATATGCATTTCTTGGCTTATGTTACACACTCAAATGATGTCTTTCTTTTCTTCATTTCCTAATGAGTGACACTGTGTTTGCCTGGTTTCTTTACTGATCACGCACACGTGCGTGTGTCTGTGTGTGTGTGTGTGTGTGTGTGCGTGTGTATCCAGAAACTCTCCACGATACAGTGAACCCTAAGAGTCCCCTTCAGTACTTTCCTGTGGCCTGTCCCTCAGTCATCTTGTTTTAACCTATTTTCTGTCCCGAAGATAGAAAATACAGACTTTTTGCATATTGATTCTATCTTATAATAATTTGAACTGGAAACTGGAAATGTCATTCTGTCCTTCACATATACACCTACAAGTGAGAACTTACTGAGATGGGTGCTCCTTAATGTTTATTGTTTGTTGTAAAAATGGGATTGCAATCTCAGAACTATAGTTGCAGATTTCAAAATCTTTTTTTTTGGCTTTATGTTATTAATATAATAGGGAAATATCTTAGTGTTGTATACAATCTTCTATCCAAGAAAAATAATATTTTGTCTATAACTTTTTTTTAAGCTTTCTTTTTCTTTTCTAGAGAATGTGTGGTCATGCGTACATTTTACTGTGAGAATACAGTGAGTTTTCTAACACAATTTTGACAAAAGGATGGAAAAGCAGTATGTTCTTGTATCTTAACCATGAGCATTAAAGGAGCTATATCCTTCGAAAAGCTGGTGTTTTCTCTGAGCTCTACAGTGTGTCTCTGCTGGACTGGAATGAGTCCATGGTAGCAGGGAGAGATTGCCGTATTACACTTAATATCTTAGGAGGCTGACATTGCTGTCAAGTTAGCATTGTTAAAAAAGCAATAGGATATGAATGTTATTCATAGTAATGGCATATATTATGAATGCATTGCAATGTCTGTTGGTTTAAAAAGCTACTTGAATTTGTAAAACTTCTGTTTATGTAAAAGTGAGACTGAAGTGATTAACACTAAATATGAATTGTGTCATATGTCAACACAGATCTTCAAAAAAATTTAAAAATAAAATATATATATTGCAATCCAATTGCAATATAATCACTGTGGCTCTCAAACTTTGAAGAAATTATAGGGCATCCTTTGAGAAAATTTTATTGGGTGTAACTTGGAAATGAATCCCCCCTTTAACCTTTGAAAGTGGTTAGATCTGGTTCAGTTTGAGGTTCTGTCATATGCAGGTGCTAACTCATGTGTATGAACATCTATTATTGAAAATGCTGCAAATACTTTTCTAGTCTTCTACATTTTTCTATCATAGAGTTTTTCACAAAACAAAGGTTATTTCATTTCCCTGGTTGCAACATTGTTTCATGGAAGAGTGGATTTTTTTTTTCCTCCTATCATCTGTCTTCTTTTCAGATGCCCTCAATTTCCCTTACTCATTTATATTTTAAAAAAGGCATTTTCTTTCTTTTCTTTCTTTTCTTGGAGCTCAAGACTCACCACAGTGCCTTTCATGTACATGAGTTTGAAAATCCTTTTGTAGAAAGGGGGATGCAATTTTGGCAATTCTGAACCATTTTTAAAGTTCAAACTGAATCGATATGTCTCAAAGCTTTTCAACTAAATGAAAATTGCTTTAAATGCATCATTTTACCTACCCAACTGACCTACTAAATTAATAGAATAATGGAACCAACACAATTTGGGGCTTTGGGGTTTAGTGTTATCAGTGTCATTGATTTGTTTAGAATATTTCCAGGAATAGTCACAGGATCATAGCACATCGTGGTTGAAAGTGACCTCTGAGACCCTTCAGTCTGGAATCCAGAGTCCTGTATTAATTGTGAACTGAGGCCCAGAGATGCTAAAAGACTTGCCTACATTTACTTGAGTAGAGACAAAACTGAGATTCCATAGTAAGCATTTATTGCCTATCTGCTAGTAGGTGCAGTCTTATGATTTCACCTTTACTGCTTTTGTCGTTAAGTGGCAGCCAATTCAGATCATTCAGTCTTACAGCCCAGTGTATTTGCAGCTAGATAGGAAGATAGATAGATAGATGATAGATAGATAGGTAATAGATGTATTCCTTCTTCAATGAGGATTCTGTACAATTAGCTTTAAGGCTTGATGACACCCTTGTAAACTCATTCTAATTAACTAAGATGCTTTAGCAGAAAAGCAGTTCTTACCCTTCAGAAATGTCTTGGAAAATATCTCCTGCAGACATTGTTTTGATCTGACTCAAGACACAGTGTAGCAAAAGTAGGTAGGTCCTACCCCTTGATGTTATTTTGCATTGCTATTTTTGTAGAGACTCTGTGAATTTATACTACCATACTGGATTCATCTGTGTATTCCCTATGCCCAGTTTGGAGATTAGGATATAGAAGGTTCTTGTTAAATGTTGCTGAAAGACTGGATTTCCATAAGTAACTTTTAATGATTTTACATACTCAAGTATTGGCTCCTATTACACTAGAAGTGTTACTCTACTCTTATCTAGATGATATTCAAAACACCTTCATATTCAAAAAACAAAACTAAACTAAACAAAAAATACGGTTGAAAGAGTCTATGGCAAATAGAATTTGGCTCTGAGCTATGTTTTCCAATCCCTGCTGTATAGAGTAAATTGTTAGAATCAGCATTTATAATGGAGCTTCAACTAAAGCTTTGTTTTATAATTTTCTCTAAGGTAATTAGAAAAATGTGCATGAAAGCATGACACGTATAAATCACAGGTATATTCATCTGAATGTATTTTGTGTAGTTTATATTTATGGCTCATTTTGCAAAGCCAAATTTACTGTACTGAAACAGACAATTAAAGAAAGGTAAAGGGACTAGTATTTTCCCAGCAACTGCAATGTGCTAGGCACGTTGCCAAACACTAAACAAATTCTATCTCAGTTAATCTTCTCTACGGTAAATATTGCCACCATTTCACAAAGGAGGAAACGGACTACGTAAAAAAAAGCTGAACTTGGGGCAGGGGGAATCAATAAGTATATTTTTCTTTGTTGAACATATGTAGGTCTAATCAAAGTAATTATAAGTTATATCAAAATTATTTGTAGTAGAGACAGAAGTTGAACCCCGTTCTTCTGGCTAGCACTCGAATTATTTTTATGAAGGCAACTTTTATCATAGAGTTATTTCTAATAGGACACATTTTACATTTATTTAATTTGCAATGATGAATTTACAGATTTTTAAAAAATAGAATGCATAATTTCATCATTGTCCATCAAACCAAGGCCATTTATGAGAGCTCTGCTTTAATTGTCCTTGGCTACATGGAGCCAAATGACTAGAAATTGTGGAAAAACATACACTGGTTCAATTAAATTGAACTTAGCAACAGATGCAATTCTATACTGTAACATAGGATTCTTAAAGTGTGTTCCCTAGTGATATTTTTTTTTATTTCAGAATATTATGGGGTGTACAAACATTTTGCTTACATGAATTGCTTTTGTACAGTTTGAGTCAAAGATACAAGTGTGTCCCTTACTCATACAGTGTGCACTCTACCCATTAGGTGTAAATTTGCCCATGCCCTCCTCCCCGCTCCACCTGCTTGATTTCCATGGAATTTTACTACCATATGTGCACGAGTGTTGATCTGTAAGTTTCAACCTAGTAGTGAGTACATGTGATTTTTGTTCTTCCATTCTTGTGACACTTCACTTAAAAGCATGGTCTCCAGTCCCATCCAGGTTGTTACAAAAGGTATTAGTTCACCACTTTTTTATGGCTGAGTAATACTCCATGGTACACATATACCACATTTTATTGATCCACTTATGGTATTGATGGGCATTTGGGTTGTTTCCACATCTTTGCGATTGTGAATTGTGCTGCTACAAACATTCAAGTGCACATGTCTTTTTAATAAAATGTCTCTTTTTCCTTTCATTAAATACCCAGTAGTGGGATTGCTGGATTGAATGGTAGGTCTACTTTTAACTTTTAGTTCTTTGAGGTATCTCTGTACTATTTTCCATGCAGGTTGTACTAGTTTGCAGTCCCACCAACAGCGTATAATTGTTCCTTTCTCTCCGCATCCACGCCAGCATCTCTTGTTTTGGGACTTTTTGATAAAAGCCATTCTCACTGGGGTTAGATGATATCTCATTGTGTTTTGATATGCATTTCTCTGATGATTAGAGACTTTGAGCATTTTTTCACATGCTTATTGTCCATTAGTCTATCTTCTTTTGAAAAGCTTCTGTTCATGTCTTTTGCCCACTTTTTAATAGGGTTATTTGATGTTTTCTTGCTAGGAGGTGTTTTATTTATTCTCTGTCTCTCTCTCTTTCTCTCACATATGATACAAAAATTAAAAATAAATAAATGGTTACATGTACACATAACAGAATTCCATGATCAAATATGTTGAGGAAATCCTAGGTTAAAGAAAATTAAACACTCTTTTTAAATTATATAAATTCTCATATCCTTTGATATGAGAATGTGCTTTGTGAACCTCCAAGGGGAAAATGGAATTTTCAAAGTCTCTAAACCATTTTTATCACAAAAATCTCTTTTACGAGCAACAGTTGTTAAATCCTGGAGTGTAAGTTGTCAGCATGACACATCTTGGGAAATGTTTATTCATTTACTTATTTATCAAAGATGTATGAGCACTTACTATACACCAATCATTGTATAGGTGTTGGGGGTGCAAAGTGATTAAAAATGACAAATATTCCTGCCCTTGCGGAGCTCATGTTTAAGTAGGGGAGACAGAATATAAACAAGACAAATAAGTGAAATATGTATGATTTATTTTGATGAGTCCTAAGAAGAAAAAGAAAAGAAAACGAAAGGCTAGGCAGTGTCAGGACAGGACAGGGAGTTGATTTTTTAAGTAGAGTGCCAGGGAAGACATCACTGAGAAAGCAGTTTGAATAAAGATTGAAGTTAAAGGAGCAAGCTCTGTGGATACCTGGGAGGCTCAGATCAGATAGGTCCCTGTAGGTTATAGTAAGGAATTTGGTTATGAGTGAAATGAGCAGACCTTGGAGGGTTTTGAACACTGGAATGACAAAATTTGTCTCCTGGCTGATTTTTTGAGAGAAGCTGGGACTGGTCAAGTGGGAGAGTAAATAGACGAGGAAGGAGGCGGCTGCAGGGACCCAGAGGAGACACAGTGGTGACCTGAACAATGACTTCAGCACGGAGTAGTTGAGCTCCCTACAGTCAGATTCTGCAGCTGTGTTGAAGGGGGAGTTTGCCAGACTTGTTGAAAGATCAGATATTGGGTTTGAGAGAGAGCAATCGAGGACAACTCTAGGATTTGGACTCAGTAATTGGAAGTATGGTTGCCATATATTAGAATGGAGATGACTTTTAGAGAGGGAGGTTTGGGGAGGGAAGTTTCACCATTAGGAATTCATTTTTAGACATACTACTAATAACATCAAGACGTTTTTTTTTAGGAATTCAGGTGCAAAGGTTGATCTGGAAGAGAGAATACTAAAGAAGGCAGTAAAAGTCGTTCAGTGGCAAGTTGTTTACATAGATATAGCACATGGGAATTCCAAACTTAGAATGGCCTAGGTTTAAGTGGTTGATCCTAGTTTACAGAATTCTCAGCATGAACTAAAATTCTATAAGCGAAATTAGTGCTTCTGTGCTTCCGACAGAAACAAACAAATGGTAATACATAAATAAATACATAAAAGGAGGAGTGAGCAAAATCACTTTCCCCAACCTTACATGGTTCTTATTCATTGCCTTACTTGGGCTTGAAGGTGGAGTTATCCGTAAAATAGCAGGTGGTTGTTGGGCGCTATGTGATAGCTCCAGCACTTGCTCTGAAGGAATCTCAGGAGTGATTCTTAAGATACTCACTGATGTGCAGCACTCTACCCTCAGCATCTGCAGTTAATACAGCCGTAGAGGAGTTGTTGCTGGTCTATAGATCTTTTGTTTTGATAAAGATAGCTTGTGATATCACTTTGCCAGGCTGAAGGGTTTCTATTCTGAGACTGGTGACAGCTGGCCAGGAAAGCCAATACTGTAAGTGAATTTAATAGACTTTATTCTCAGGCTACGTGGGTTGCTATGGGAACCTCATTAGAGAATATAGAGACTATAGATGATCTGCCTTCTAGGCATTTTTTTTTTCTAAACAACTTAATTGGCTTTATGTGTAGGTAAAAAATAAGTTGATTGTTTTTTAAAATTGTGAACATATAGAGAAAAGTATATGAAACATAAATGTATTGCCTTAACATTTATCATAAAACACAAACCAGCATCAAGGAGAACAGTTCCGGCTATTTAGAAGACAGACATTTGCCTCTTCCTAATCACAGTACTTCCATCATCTCAAAAATAAAAGCAAAACAAAAACAACCAATACCCTATTATGGTATTCATTTTCTTGCTTGTGTTTAGCATTTTATCACCTGAACACAATTATTTAATTTAGACTTATTTATTATATATTATACATACCTATATGAATGTGCATTCATCATATCAATATATCTTAATTTATCTATTCATTCTATTGTTCATGGGCATTTCATTTGTTTCTAGTTTTAGGACATTAGCAATAATTCTGCCCTCAACATTTCAGTAGCCATCTTTGTATAAATGTTTACTCATTTCTATTTAATATTGTTGGGCCATAAGATATGCTTCTCTTCAAATTTAATAAATAATGCACACCTTTTTTGTGCTGTGGTTTTGATGTTTGTTGTCCCACAGTGGTTGAAATGATTTACAATCCAACTTAAATTTTGTAAGAATTTCTGGCATTTCATTTATAATTTTTTCTACAAGGGTGTCCTGATTATTTTTAGCTATGTGTATTTCTGTATGAATTTTGGGATCAACTAGCTATTTTTAGAAAGGAGGAAGAAATGAACCTGTTTCAATTTTCAGTGAGATACATTGAATCTACGGATGAGTTTGGA
The DNA here is from genome assembly GCA_028533085.1 of Varecia variegata. Lineage (NCBI taxonomy): Eukaryota > Metazoa > Chordata > Mammalia > Primates > Lemuridae > Varecia > Varecia variegata. Next base: position 7,535,204 of record CM052446.1, on the reverse strand, counting down.
AAGTATCTATAAATCTTTAAATATTATATCTTCCAATCCACATTATGGTATAGCCTTCCATTTGTTTAGATCTTCTTTAATTTCTCTCAATAATATTTTATAGATTTCTACCTAGATATCTTGTACATCTTCATTAGATTTCTCCTTTGACATTTAGTTTTTTGATGCTATTGTAAATTATATCAATTTTTAAATTTCATTTTCAGTGTGTTGTTGCTATAGAGAAATTCAATTGATGTTTATATATTGTGATTATATCTAGCAACCTTGATATACTTATTAATTATAATAATTTATCTATGAATATTTTTGATTGCCTATAATTCATATCATCTATTATATTTTTGTTAAATTTAAATATTTAACAACAGATATGCAAAGACCTCAGTAAAAACATTATGATTCTATATTCAAGTATGCTAATGAAGAAATGAAATATATGCAGTACTGTTCTTAGAGAGTTAGATTTACTATTGTAAAGATGAATTCTTCCTCAATATTTTTTTATAGATTAATGCAATTGCAATCTTTTTATTTTGAGGCAAAAAGTGAAAAGAGGGACAAAAATAGCTATGCATATCTGAAGAAGTACTAGTTGAGGTATTTACCTTCCAGAATTATGATGAAGCTGTAGAAGTTAAGACAGTAGGGTATTAGCGCACGGATAGACAAGTAGATCAATGAAACAGAAGGAAGAATATAGACACTGACTCGTGCATACACGGGAACCTGAATCATGACAAAGAGACAATGAAAGATCAGGTGGCAAAGGATGGGCTATGAAGTAAATGATGGTAAGACAAATGAATGTTTGCATAAAAAATATTTAAGTTGGTTATATCTCTCTTACCAGACCCCTAAACAAGTCCATATTTGGATTAAATACTTAAATAAGAAAAATAAATCTCTAGAACTTTTAGAATACAACAAAGATACAAAAAATTTTATAATCTTGGGATAGGAAATTCTTTGTTGAATAGGGCATAAATATTCTATTCATTAAATGAGAGTTTAATATAAATTATTGCATTAAAATTAAGACCTTCTTAATATCAAAAGATGACATAAAAGAGTAAAAGTATAAGTCATAAACTAGGGTGAGATATTTTCAGTATATATAAGAAATATAATAATAGTATTCTGCAGATCAATAAAAAATGGCAAAAAGTCCAATAGAAAAATGAACATTGATATGAAAATATAAGTAGCTTGCAAGTAGATGAAAAGCTACTGAACATCATTTTTTGTTAGGAAATGTAAATTAAAATCAGAATAAGATATTTCACAAGTTAAAACCAGAATGAGATATTTCACAGTCAATTTTTAGGCAAGATAGAGTAAAAGAGAATATAATGGACACGACTCACTCAGCTAGACTAGACTACAGTAGAATAGAAATTTGGATAATCTGTGGTGTTGGCTGGGTTTGAAACAACAGGAAATCTCATTCACTGTTGTCAATTTAATGTCATTTCTACACATATAATGTAAAAACTTTTGCACACGTGCTTCAGGAAAGTATATGAATGTTCATGATATCATCGTTGATAGCAGCCCCAAAATAAAAAGAATCCAAACAGCTATAATTAATAAAAGGGGTAAATAAATTTTGGTATGATCAGTCACTCAATAGAGTACTAGGCAGCAGCCCCCAAACTAAAAAATTACAAAATATAAATCACCATGGATAAATTTCAAAGAAAAATAATAAGTGAAGTGGGCAACTCAATGAGAATTCTGAACACTAGTATTCCATTCATATACTGTATACATAGTGTATACATACAATGTATAAACATTATACACAAGTGTGTGCATGTGCGTGCATGTGTGTATTTAGTAATAAATGGGGGGAAATGAGCAATATATTTTCTAGGTATAATTACTTGGTGATAATTCTTGGTGCTGATTTTCTTGACAATTGTCCTGTGATACATACCTAGCTATGATTTACACAAATTTCAGAAAAGTGATTGTGGGAAAGTACAAGAATTCTGATCAGGGAGGAGCTGACAATACCCAATAATGGGCCACTGATACTAAATTTCTTAAAGAGGGTATATGTGGTTTTATATACATCCCATTAACTGCATGCTTATTTTACATACTTTCACATGTATGATATATTTTACAATAAAAATGAAAACTAAGTTGAAAAGAGACAAAAAAATTTAAATGAGGCAGAACTGCTGTGCAAATTTTTACAAAAGTCCTTTTAGATCAATGGAGAAAAAGGTCTTACAAGGATAGAATCCAGGTTACTAAATCTACATATAAACCGATTCGTGTCAACATCTCCAGTTTTCTCTGTGCACGGCCATATATCGATTTTGGCTCTCAGGTGAATATGCCATCTTTCCCTTTTGGGATTTTTGTCCCTTATGTTCCACTTAGAACTCTAACCCTAACCCTCTAACTTCTCCACTCACCTCTTTTCCTATAAATTTGTTATTTTTCCTGTTAAGACTCAGTTTGTCTAGTATGTCCTCTGAGATTCCTGGGAAGCCCTTCCCTTGGATGGGCTCAACTGTCAGACTCCACTAGTACCTGACTCATCTCTGTCAGGCATTTCTGTATGAAGTTGGTATTAATGTGTGGATATTGTTCCCACTGGACCGTGAACTACTACTCCAGGGAAGGAGACGTGTCATTTGTTTCTGGACCCCCAGCTCTTAGCACTATTCCCCACAGCCCGTGGCATCCAACATGCCTTTGTCAAATGAGTTAGAAAGTGAGGGGAGATACTGATACTCTTTGTTCCTGAGAAGCTTAATAATGGGGAAGGCATAAACATGAAATGCTAAACAAGAGGTTTTAATCATAGTTTAAGACAACCTGAGACAAAAGTATGAAAGGCAATCTAGTGGTATAACATTAGTTTCTCAAATTAATGCCATAAAATTAAAACTGTGTGAATTTTTAGAGGGGAAGGTGAGTGTCAACCCAAGTTTGAACTTCAACTCCTTTATAAACTGGCTGGGTGAATGTCATTTCCTCGCCTGTGAAATACAGATAATGA
>CM052446.1:7337833-7531685 GCA_028533085.1 Varecia variegata | reverse complement strand
TAGCTTTTTCCTTTCATTTTAGTTCTTAACATATTTGTTACTGTGGTTGAATGCATGGACGGATATGTGAATATATAGATAAATGGATATAACCCACTGAAATATACAGTGGACCATTTCTAGTAATGTTATTCTTTTAGCACATATTTTTCATATATCACATATGTTATCAATTATTTATAAAAGATGAATTATGTTTTAGTATACATTATATGCATATCTATTTATACACATGTACAGTTGACCCTTGAGCAAAGCAGGTTTGAAATGCGTGGGTCCACTTATATGCAAATTTTTTCTTTTTTTTTAATTTTGGAATATGGGGTCACATTTTGGTTACATATAATGCCTTTGCCTCACCCAAGCCAGGGCTACAAGCATGCCCATCCCCCATACAGTGCACTCCGCATCCATTAGTTGTGAGTTTACCCACCCCCACCACCTCCCTCCCACCTGCCTGGCACCCAATGAATATTACTTCCATGTGAGTACCTAAGTGTTGATCAGTTAGCACCAATTTGATGGCGAGTACATGTGGTCCTTGTTTAATATATTGGAAAATTTTTTGGAGATTTGTGACAGTTTGGAAAAACTTCCAGGTGAACTGCATAGCTTACAAATATAAAAAAAAATAAGAAAAAAATATATCATGAATGCATAAACTATATGAGGGCTGTTCGGAAAGTATCCAGCCATGAAATATGAAAAATATATTAACATTAACAATGGCTGGATACTTTGCAGACAGCCCTCATATGTGAATACTAATCTATTTTTTCATTTACTACCATACAATGTACACAAATATATTATAAAAAGTTAAAATTTATCAAAACTTAACTGACACAAACACAGACCATACACAGTGCCATTCCTACTGGAGAGAAATGTAAACAAATGTAAATATGCAGTATTAAATCATAACTGCTTAAAATTAACTGTAATACACACTACACTGCTGTAATAATGTTGTAGCCACCTCCTGTTGCTATTGTAGTGAGCTCCAGTGTTGCGGATATCCCCTCAAAGCATGGTATGATGCTAGTCATCTGCACAAGGGCTGTTAGTCTCTCCAGTAAATTTTGTGTTGCAGTAAAAAGTGATCGCTCACAGTTCTTGCATATTTTTTCATCATGTTTAATACAATACCATAAACCTTGAAAAACACATAGAACCCATACAAAGTGCCACCAGTGATGCTGGAAGTGCTCTCAAGAAGCAAAGTCATGACATTGCAAGAAAATGTTAAGTTGCCTGATATGTACCGTAGGCTGAGCTCTGCAGCCGTGGTTGCCCACAATTCAGATGGATGAGTCAGCTCATAAACAGAGGATGCAAACTCACAGTATCAATAAATACAGTGCAGTACTCTAAATGCATTTTCTCTTCCTTGTGATTTCCTTAATAACATTTTTTCCTCTAGCTCACTTCATTGTTAAAGTACGGTATATAATACATATACAAATATGTGTTCATCAATCATATTGATAAGGCTTCCAGTCAACAGAGTCTATTAGTAGTTAAGTTTTGAGGGAGTCAAAAGTTATACATAGATTTTCAACTGCATGGGGGACCAGTTCCCCTAAGCCCCGTGTTGTTCAAGAGTCAACTGTACATGCATGTACGTATGTTATAAAGACAAGCAAGATTTCAGACCAAAACAGAGAAGTCTGTACTTACAGATGTGTTAGCTCTGGTTACTGTGCATGTCTTGTCATCCCTTTCCCACTCAAGCTTGTCACTTTACATTGTCAGCTCATATCTTAATGTATTTTTCTTTTCAACATGCAAAGTAGAATTGTTAAAATTCCATATATGATATAAGGGATGGTAGCATAGTAATGGCAGCTCCTCTTTATTGTGTTACAAATACTTATCAGTCACTCAACAACAAAAGGTAGTTTCCTTCCTTTGCCCTTCTTGAACTGGGACGTGGAGGATGAGCAGCCTTTAAACAAGAAGAAAAGAGGCAGAGTGGGGAAGATATTTCATTGAAAAAGCATCAAGGTGAAGTTCTAGGGTTTGGAAACTATGGTTTGTGCCTGTCTTTGTTGGAACAGTTTTCTTCAATTTTTTTATATTATGGGAAACATAGAAAATATTATTTATGAGGTATGAAGGGATAGTTGAGGTGTATGAATGGGGTTTCACGGTAATATTTTTATTTGATCTTTATATTATATGATTACTATATGGTAATAAAATATAAAGTACTAGGCTATTAATTTCTTAGTTTAGGTAAAACTTCTACACTTTCACCACACATTACTCACACATTATTTGTAAAGTTTGGAATGAAGAACTTGAGCTTGCTTCCGTATAAAACAATTTTTATATCAAATTTTATGTTTGACACAGCTACATGCAATTAATTTCTGATTAATACTCCTCAATGATAATCTTTTCAAACTTCTGAGTGCCACCATAGTAGAGAAAGTAATACAAAATTTAAAATAATTTTATAGCCGCTAAAAAATGTACAGTGGTTGCAATTATTGTAAGGAAAAGCCCTTTCCTTTCTTTCATTGACAAATGTAATGTTGAAATTTCCTATGGTAATGTGAATTGGTATCTAACTCAGTAACACTTTTTTTTTATGTCAAGTATTCCAAAATACTAATGAAGCTGCATTTTGTACAATCACTTGTATTGTTAGAGCAATTACACTGTAGCCAGTTTGGGTGCCACTAAGAATGAGTGTCAGCCGTGGGCATACGTGCTCCTTGTACGTGAAGCCAGTGTCTGCAGCCTTATCTTGCTTCCCGCCTCTCGCTCCTGCTCCCTCCCCAGCCAGCCCCACTGCAGTGGCTCTGAGGGCTTCTTTTCACAAGTAGTTCCCACAGCCCTTTGCCCATGATGAGCTAACAGAACACCTGCTTAGCCAAGCTCAAAAACCACACATTGCTCATCACACAGTTTCTCACAGGGACCGAGGGACATGATCTTAGACCCCACTCTGATCAAGCTTCTTTCTGAGGAGTCCCTGATAATTTTGCTCATGCCATAACTGGAGGGGACAGACCTGGGAGTTTTTGGCAACCCTCAAATCGTACCCAGACTCTCCTATATCTTAAGTGATGAATATCTTTCAACTCATTTATGACAGTGGTTTAAAAGCTGTATGGTAGCGTGCAAGGTAAATGTAGAAAAATATTAACAGTCAAAAATGTAGATGGAGAAATGATTTCAGAGGATGCCAATGGTGATAATAATATCAACAAATACAACATCAGCTATTTTTTTCCTTGAGAGGTCTAGACTATTTCGGATAAATAGTTGAAGGCATTGATTGGAAATGATTGAGCACAAGCCTAATTCTAACAGAAACCAAACAAACAAAACATGAGAACTTGAACAACCCAAGGTGTTTTAAAAAAATGTTTTCCTAGCATGTGAAAAGGATGATTTAAATTTATAGTATGCCTGATAAATGTGTATTCTTCACAATTCCCTGGAATGTAAAAAATGTATCTGATTAATTGTGCTCTAAGCCCGAGTTCATATTTTGATTGCCTTGAATACATTAGTGATTAGCATTTTAAAAAGGAAGTTTGGATAGGTGTGTTTGTCCTATTAGGAAGTATTTACCTATTATTTTTATATTTAAAGTGTCTTTTTGATTTGCAAATATCCATATGTCTGTTCAATTTGGTGTATTCAAAACACTGATCACACTGGCCTAGTATCTGTATCTATCAGTTTCTCTCCAATTGTCTTAATCCATTCTCTGTAATCCAATCCATTTCCTGTGCATACTCTCCAATGCCTTAATCTCTCTGTCTTCTACACTGACAGTGGTTGTTGAAAGCTTCTTCATTCCGCCAGGTTGACTGTTCAGAAATTCAGCTCCTAAAATAAATATTTTGGCATGAAAAATCTCCATTTATATTTAAATGTATTGTTCTATGTTTTCACTGTTTTTTGTTTGTTTGTTTCTATTGTCTTATGCTTTTACTGAATTATTATACCTAGTAAGTTCTTCTGTAGTGCAAGCATCCTGAGGAAAGCCCCTTTTCTTCTGATTGCATTTCCTTTCAGAATCGGCTTTCACTGTGCTTTCTGAACTTTTGTTTTCTTTCATTCCTTCTGACTTCCCCCTTTACATTCTTGCTTCAGTTCTCTGTAGAACTTCAATAGTTGTCAAGTGATTTATTTGCATTAGTTCATATTTAAAGGGAAGCTCTGTCTGAAATTCCTCTTTGTCTGGAGGCACTAAGGAATGGCTCTCCTTCACCCCATACAAAATACCAATAGTGTTTCTGTCTTTTCTATGAGCTTCATGTACGTGCTAATTTTGCTGCTAAGCATGTTCCTGTAGGCTGAGGGCTTTGGAATAGGTTAGGGGGAAACCTAACTGTGGCCTCCCGTAGCCCATGTTGGGAGTCATGCCTAGGGTCTCTTTACCAACATCTCATCAGAATTATTAAACATGGCCTTCTACACCCAGCAGTAGCTATCCAGCTTCACCTTGTTCCTCTAACCCAGAATATTGCTCTGAAGCTTTCTGCGTCTGTTGAGCTCCTCTGATAGGATGTCGTGGACTCTCTAGAGTATTTTCTCAAGTATCCTCCTTAGCGCTAAACCTTGAGTGGGGCAAGCAGTAAGAATCTTCAGGGCTTTATTCCCTTTTGTTCTCAGTACTGAGCCTGCAGAGGAAACTTGAAGGGTTTGAAGCTCCACAGGTCATACCATAATCTATACTACTTTCCTGGGCAGCAATATTAAAACATCTTGTGGTATAAGATCGTACTCTATTTCTTTTTTACTCACTGCTATTGAATTTTTGGCTTTTATTAACATATTAATTTCTATGAGTGTTGGGGAGTAAGATTTGCAACCTGGCTTTGCTCACTCATCTTTATCCAAAAATTTAATTTATTTTAAAATAACTGAACAGTTTGACATAAATGTAGCTTCAGAATTTTCAGCATTGGAAAAATAAAAAGATGGCAAATTTTTCCTATTTCTATATTACCCGATAAAATTTTGAGACTGCAAGAAATCATGAAATTTAAACTCAAACATGTTAAGTAAGAAAAATGGTTTTGTCACTTAGATAACGTGATTAACATCTCTTTAATATGCTTTTTTCACATTTTTGTACATAAGGCAATGATCAAGTAAAACCAAAAGTTTTCATTTTTTGTAAATGATTCCTTTCTAGAAAGAGTGAAGCATATAAAATCACCTTATTAAGGCAGCTACGTAGCCTGCAGAAATCAATTTAGACAAATATTGGTTTTTGTGCATTGTTTTATTCATAGCATCTTTAGAAGGCATGATGGTGATTATATGCATGGGAAAAAAAGCAGGGAAATTAAGAATGACTTTATTATATCTTAATTAGCAATTGTATACTAAAGGCAAAATAATATAAATTGAATGGTTCCTTACAACACATTACAGAGAAAAGTCTAAACTGCAGTCAATACAAATTAATTTGGGTTAATGGTCTCATTATTCTAAGTTATCTCAAGAACTAAGAAAATGTTCTTGATCCTCCTCTAAGAGAAGCTCCAGGGAGGTGTCCTCTCTTTGGCTACTGTCCGCCCTTCTTGCCTCCAAAGCCATAGGGATTCTCTTCACGGGGTTCTAGTATACTAAAGAGAAATTCTTATCATTTTTTTCAATGTTTAAAATAATACCTGCCTATATTACATCACATTAAACAGAAAGATTTTGTAAGATCTCCTTTGTAAAATTCTATTTTATGGAGTCGAAGCTGCATTCTGATTTCTCAATTTTCTAAAACATTTAATTAAATCCCATTTTTAACGGTTAGAGGATCATGGATTCCACTGTCATCTCTTCTCTTCTGAAGTCAGTTCACATTTTGATAAATCTGTTATTAATTAAGACTATGCAGGGTTGATCCAGTCTGTCTGGAGGCTATTAAGAAGTACTAATGGAGTAAAAGAGATATTAATTTATCATAAATTATTTAAATGTTCTATAGCTCAAGCCAAAGTCTGTGTTTTAATATTACTTGGGTTTATGGAAATTTTGCAGTATAATAGTTATTTAATAAGAAACATATGTGATGTATATTATATAATATACAATATATGATATGATATGTATCATTTGTAGATTTTTCACTTATTTTAATACAGAAGGTTTCCCATTTAATTTCACAAGTGCCTTTTAAGCACTAATGGTATGCACAGGTACTGTATATGAATAGGAAGTAATGGGAACTAAGGCCCTGCCTTGGGGAATATGGAGGCTACATGTGTACAGAAACTGTGTGAAACTTTTGAAAACATTAAAATATGTATTGCTCAAACTGTGTATGCAATGTTATGCTGAAAGCTTTGAATCTTAGCCTCACTTCTAACATTTACTAGACATGTAACCTTGGGCAAGCCATCACCCTTCCTTGAGGCTGATTTCTCATCTTGTGTGGACTCATGGCAGGAGCTCCCTTCAGGAAGACAATATGGATATGGCCCCTGGTTTGGAGTAGCTTCTCAACAGCAGAATTTACTTTCCCCAACCCTGGGGAAGCATCACACAAGAAGCTTTCAGATGTCTGTGTATTTCACTGGAAAACCAATTCATATTACCGTGCAAGGCCAGAGGTGGAAGCTGCCATAAGGAGGTGGTTCCAATGTGGCCTGAGATGTGTAAGCTGTTAGCAACTCACTTGGGAGGTGGCAAAGAATGCAGGATAATGTCTCGGTGATGAGTAGCATTCGGCAGTGGGTCTGCAGTGTATCTTCATGCCTGTGACTCATATCAAGGAATCCAGACGTGTTTTCTCTCATGTCAGTCCCCTGAATATTGCAATACATTTTGACCTGAAGGGAAGATACACTGAGACCTGCTAAGTTTTGGGCCCGAAAAGCTCTAATTTATTGTGTTAAATGGCAAAACCAAGCAACTGGTGATTTATGGCTGCAAATTAACGTGTCGTTCATTAGTGGTAATTACTACTCAAATCTGAAATAAAATGGTAATCAGTGTGATAAAATGAGAACACCCACACTGCCTCCTTGCCGTTCACCTGCAAACCTTTCCGCTGCCTCACTTTCCGGGGGAAGAGGAAAAACACTGATGGGAGCCAGGCGAGCGTACTGGGGAGAGAGATGTGCTTCTGGCCAAGCTGAGCTGCTGCAGCAGATCCTGTCAGGCAAAGCAGCTCAGCTCCCAGCCTACAGGCTCTCTGTTTGCAAAGAGATGAGAGAGTTGTATTTGGACGCTCTCCCAGAATGTTCAGATTGTTTTCGGGGCAGGAGCTGTGGCAGTCAGGAGAGTGAGGGAGCCAGGGGAGGCTGCATACTGAGGAGGCACCATGACCGTGGGTGACTGCAGCTCCTGCGGAGTCCAGCAGCACTGGCCCCCTGGGACCTGCTCAGCCCCAACACCTGGCTGAGCCTCAGGAAACTGAGACCACATCTTGCATAGGATGACTTGATTTCACATCTGAACAGATTCCCAGAATAACATGCAATTTCACTTTTTTTGTCAATGTCACACTGAACACCTATGAAGGATAAGCTGCCGGGCAAACAGGTCTCCATTTTATTTCTGTCACGATTGTTACCTACTCGACAACCTCCCATGCAGAGAAATGGATTCTTGATTTTAACATAATGGCTCCTGGTAGCAGTTCATACAGGCATTCTGTAGAATAATACAGTTTAAGCATCCCTCACCTGAAAATTCAAAGTCGGAACTGTTCCAAAATCCAAAACTTTTTGAACACTGATGTGACACCTCAAGTGGGAAGTTCTACACCTGACCTCATATTGCCCAGTCTCAGTCAACACACAGGTGCACAACATACAGTTTATTTAGCATCCCCAAGGGCAAAAATACTCTCCCAGCCTCTTTCAGCTGCAATATATCTTCTCCATGCATTCCCAGATTCCTTCCTGCAAGCATGCCCACAATGTCCCACCCAGGGCCAAGACATGCATGCACTATGCACTGTGTCTTTTTGCTTATGCCTGCTCTGTCATGTAAAGATGTTGTTAAAAATGTCAAAAAGTCCTATAGAAACCCTTATGGGTAACAGTGATCAGAAAAAAAGAAGAAGCATTTATCTTCATAGCACAGAAAGTCAAGCTGTTGGAGAAACTGCAAAGCAGTGTAAGTGTGAAACACCTTACAGAAGAATTTCATGTTGAAATGACCACCATATATGACCTGAATAAATAGGATAAACCGTTGAAGTTCTATGTTGAAAGTGATGAACAGAAGTTAATGAAAAACAGGAAACACACTGCATAAAGTTAAAAACAAAGATCTTGATCATGTGTTGAAATCCTGGATTCATCAGCATCATAGTGAACACATGCCACTTATTGGTATGCTGATCTCGAAACAAGCAAAGATCTATCATGATGAACTGAAAATTGAAGGGAACTGTAAATATTCAACAGGCTGGCTACAGAAAATTTAATCAAAGACACAGCATAAAGTTTTAAAAGATTTCTGGTGATAAAGCATCTGCTGATCATGAAACAACAGAGAAATTCATTGATGAGTCTGCCAAGGTCATCACTATGAAAATCTGACACCAGAACAAGTCTATAATGTTCATTAAACATCACTGTTTTGGTATCATTGCCTCAGGAAGACTCTGACTGAATCTGGTGAGATAGGCTCTGCAGGAAATAAGGATGCTAAGGACAGAATTACTGTGCTGGCATGTGCTAAGGCAGCAAGCACGCGTGACTGTGAACTTGCTAGGATAGCCAAAAGCTTGTGTCCTCACTGTTCCCAAGGGAAAAAATTTCTCATCAGTCTATTATTATGCTAACAAAAAAGCATGGATCACTAGGGACATCTTTTCTGACAGGTTGTACAAACATTTTGTACCAGTGGCTTATGATCACTGCAAGGAAGCTGGACTGTATGATGACTACAATATTTTGTTATTCCTTGACAACTTTTCTGCTCATCCTCCAGCTAAAATTCTCATCAAAAATAATGTTTATGCCATGTGCTTTCCTCCAAATGTGACCATTAATTGAGCCATGTGACTAGGGTGTCCTTAGCTCAATGAAGAGAATTTGATCAAAAACACTTTCTTGAACAAGATGCTAGTAGCAGTGAACAGAGGTGTAGGTGTGGAAGGTTTTCAAAAGAAGTAGAGCTTGAAGGATGCCATATGTACTGTTGCCAATGCTTGGAACACCATTGTGTGTGCCTGACAACCTCTGGCCTGTGACTATGTTTAGTGATCATAATACACATGATGGTGACTTTGAAGGATTCCATATGTGAACTCAGAAAAAAATGGTGTCTGAGCTCCTTACATATGCAAAAAATATACCTCTAGAGGCTGTCAGCTAAAAGAAGTGTATATCAAAGAAGTTTTTAACATTGATAATGAAGCTCCAATTGTTCATTGATTGACCAATGGTGAAATAGCTAAAATGGCTCTGAATCAAGGAGGTTGTGATACTAGTGATGATGGAGATGAAGTTGTTAACATTGCAGAAAAGTGCCTATAGATGACATGGTGAAAATGTGTGATGGGCTTATTTAAGGATTAGAGCAGCTTGCATTCTTAACAGAAATCATGTTGGTCTATAAAATCAGAGAGACTTTTAAACAACAAATGTTAATGAGACAGATGACAATAAAATATATCAATAAAATTGAAAACAGGAAATCATTAAAGAAAATCCATAGAAACAAAGGCTGTTTTTTTAAATAGAGCAATAAAATTGATAAACCTCTAGCCAGGTTTACTAAGAAAAAATAGAGAAGCACAAATTACTAATATAAGAAATGACAGAAGTACCATTACTATTGATCCCATGGATATTACAAAGATAATAAAGGAATATTATGAACAACTCTATGCCTACCAATTTTATAATGTATATAAAATTTATCAATTCCTTAAAAGTCATAATCTAAAAAAAACTAGGACAAATAGATGATCTGAATATGCCTCCATTTATTAAAGGAGTGGAATCAATAGTAACTTTCCAAAAAATAATCTATATGACTATAGGTTTGATACTGAATTTTTAGGTATAACACCAAAAGCATGGAGCATCAAAGAAAAATTGAAAAATTGGACTATTAAAATTAAAAATTGATTTTTAGTTTTACTCCATTGTGGTCAGAAAAGTTACTTGACATGATTTCTATTTTTTTGAATTTGATCTTCTTTTTCCTTCTTTGGTTCTAATTAAGTATTTTGTGTGATAGCATTTTATTTTCTCTCAGCACATCAATTACACTTTTTTGACAAATTTTGATAGTGATTGCCATAGAGCGTAATTACATTTACAACTAATCTAAGTCCACTTTCAAATAACACTTTACTACTCTTGAGTCATACAGATAACTTATAACAGAGTATTTCTGGTTGCTTGTTTCATCTCTTGTAACATTGATGTCATTCATTTCACTTACCCAGAAGCTATAATCACTCAATACACTGTTGCTGTTATTTTTGAACAGTGATCTGCTAGTTCAAATAAGAATAAGATAAATAAATATTTACTTTGTCTTTATTTATTCTTTATCTAGCACTCTTCCCTTCCCTAAATAGATCTAAGTTTCTAACTTACATAATTTTCTTTCTGTTTAAAGAACTCTTTTAACATTTCTTGCAAAGCACTTGTACTGGCAGAAAATTCCCTTAATATTTGTTTTTCTAAGAAAGTATTTCTGTTTCAGTTTTATAGGATAAATTTCACTGGATACAAAATTCTAGGTTGATTTTTTTTTTCCAACATTTAAAATTTTTCCTTTCCTTTCCTATCCTATTTCTTTCATGGTTTCTGAAGAGAGGTCTGTCATTTGTATACTTAGCCCTCTATAGGTAAGGTGCTTCCCCGCTGCCCCCAACACCTTAGTCTCCTTTCAAGACTTTGTCTTTGATTTTGTGTAGATTGAATATGATAGGCCTCTTGTAGATTACGTGCTCTGCTCGGTGCTCTCTGAACTCTCTGTATCCATGGATTTGTGTCCATCATTAATTTTGGAAAATTCTGAGCCTTTATTACTTCAAAGCTTTTTCTATACCTTTCTCTCTTTATTCTCCTTCTAGTATTCCACTAATGTGTGTTATGCCTTTTTGCATTGTCTCCCAGTTTTTCAATATTCTGTTACATTTTTTTCAAATGCTTTTTCTCTCACTTTTCCATTTTCAAAGATTCTTCTGAGATATCGTCAAGCTTACTGATTCTTTCCTTGAACACGTTGAATCAACTGATGACTTTGTCAAAGGAATTTTATTTATTTATTTATTTATTTATTTATTTCAGGATATTATTGGGTTACAAACATTTTGGTTACATGTAATGCGTTTGCCTCACCCAAGCCAGGGCTACAAGTGTGTCCTTCCCCTATACAGTGCGCTCCGATTCCCAGTTGTGGGTTTATCCCCTGACCCCCACCCCTCCCAACCTGACCAGCTCCCAGTGAATATTACTACCATGTGATCACCTTAGTGTTGATCAATTAGTACCAGTTTGATGGTGAGTACATGTGGTGCATGTTTTTCCATCCTCGTGATACCTCACTTCGAAGGATGGGCTCAATCTCTACCCAGGACAATGTAAGAGATGCTAGATCACCATTGTTTTTTTGTGGCTGAGTAGAACTCCATGGTATACATATACCACATTTTATTAATCCACTCATGTATCGATGGGCACTTGGGTTGCTTCCACATCTTTGCAATTGTGAATTGTGCTGCTATAGACATTTGAGTGCAGATTCTATTTCAGAGTTTTTCTTTTCTAGATCCAAAGAACCCAATTCCTTTGGATTCTTGCTTAGAATTTTCATCTCTCTGCCTACATTACCTATCTGCTATTGCATGTTGTGTACTTTTCCATTTGAGCCTTTGGCTTAACAATCAGTTACATTCCTGAGTTGATAATTCAAAAGTCTCTGCCATATCTGAGTCTGGTTCTGATTCTTCCTTTGTCTCTTCAGATTACATTTTTTTTTCACCTTTTAGCATACCTTGTAATTTTTTTGTTGTTGTCAAAAGCTTAGGTAAAAGGAACTGAGGTAAATCAGTCTTCAGTGTGAGGTCTTATCTGGCTAGGAGTCAGGCTGTGTTTAATATTTGCTGTAGCTAAAGGTGTCAGAGACAAAATTTCCCTCTGGTCCCTTGTTTTTGTTTCCTCTGTTCTTTCTGGGCTTCCCTAGAGACTTCTTAAATATATTCCGAGACATATGGCTCTTTCATTTGTTTTCCCTTGTTATACAGGAGCCCTGTTTATGGGTGGTAGTTGTGGCGGAAGAGAAAGTATCCTCTAATTCTGTGATCAGCCCTCAGTGTTTTAGTGGGCTTGCACCCTTGGGCTGGGTCCTTCACAAGTCCTTTTTAGCTTTTTTCCCACCCACCTGCCCTTAAGTGAGACAGGGAGGTTAGAGCGTCTGGAACTGGATATTTCCCTTCCTCCGTGTCGAATGCTAGAGGGGGCTGGAGTTGGGGATTTTCGTAGTGGTTAGTTAGGCTCTGTTACAATAGTTTTCCCTGAGGAAAGGCCTTTGTTAGGGCGAACAGAACAGTCTGAGCATATTTTAAGTCATAACGTTTCTTCTTCCACTGCCAGATACATGAGGGGATTTTTCTCTGATCTTCACCATGGGAACCTGCAGGGGCTCCTGGAAGGGGAAAGTCACGAAATTGTGGGGATCCCTCTAAAGCTAATTCCTCAGAAGTTTTTATATTTCAAGCTTGCCCACGTTCAGTACCCAGCTATTAACCAGTTGATGTTTAAGTGTTCTTACCAGTTTATGTCCCATTGAACTGGGACTCTCTGTCTTCGCCTTTCTGTCCAGTTTTCAAGGTAGCAATTTGCCCTGGGACTTCAAATCGCTGAAGGCTCTCAGAAGATTTATTTTCACTTTGTTCCACTGTTTTCTTGCTGTGAGGATAAGAGCAACGACTTTTGAGCTCTTTACATGTCAAAGAAGAAATTGAAAGGTCTATGGAGCTGTACTCGATAACAAAATATGAATTTATAGAAATCAGAAATAAATTGTTTAACAATGATTAAGTGAAATGTCAGTCACAGCATTTTGAAATGAAGTAATTTTTTTACAAACGTTATATTTTTTAATAAATCATATTCCTGGTACACAGTGATGGTACATTTATATATTCTCTTAATAATTTAAATATTCTTAAATATTTAAATATGTAAATTTTCTAATCACTATGGCAATAATATAATGGAGTGAATTGCTTTGCACTTCAAAGAAAAAAAAATAGACACTGGTGAGATTTTGGCTAATCTGATAGCCCCATATGTAAATGTGCCATATGAAAATCTGAATATTTTTAAGCTGTTAATGCATAAAGTCCATTTTACATTGGTTCCACAATTTAAATGATATTCACTAAACCTACAAAAGACAGATGATAATTTTTATCATGAATATTGGGAAATGTACAAATACATCTCCAATTTTTCTCATATTTTAATTTTGGTGAGCTCGTACATTCAACAAGCATTTATCTATAATTCTGAAATTTTAAAAAAATTATAATAAAAATACTGTAGTATTAGAAATCTCCTGGGGCTGTTTTAGTTCTCGATCACAGTAGCCCTTTTTTTTAAGAGAGTTGAAGTTGAGCTTGGTTCCATTTGTATAAGACTTTGCAATGGATAAAAGAACACCCTTGATATTTGAGTAGAACTGTTATAATGTATTTGTTGTTCTTGTCATTGTTTTAGTTTTTAAGAATAGGACAAAAATAAAAAGTTCTACACAGCCTTGTGGCAAAGTTGCCATATAGACCTTATGTAGAATCAACAAATTTTGTAGTAAGGAAAATTCTCCTCCATTCAGAGATATGAGTAAGCAGATACATATTAAGCATTTAAACATGAGTGTACAGTATAAGGATCCTTATAACATTTTTTAAATGCCTACTAAACCATAAAAATTCACAGCATTATTTTAAATTCTCCTCCTTGAATCACAGTTGGAATTTCTTCTATACAAGGATCCATTCTGACTATAGAGTATATTGAGCAAGTCTTCATTTCTACACAATGGTGATGCTTATATGTTCCTAAGGGAATGTAATCATATTGCTGAATTAATTGAGCTTTAAAAGACTTTGTCAGTAAGGAATTTGATAAGGTGGGAGAAAATTAAATGGGGGCCTAATATTAGCCCACTGGAGAAGAACTGAAATAATTACTATGCAGTTTCTAATTTCATAATATCGTGCCAGAGCGGGAGAACAAGCTCACAGAGCTATCGTTTCCTAATTCAGACTATGGTCTTGTAGATCTCCTGAGAGTACAACATCTTGAACCAAAACAGGCACCAGTGGCTATGAAAAAAGTCTTCACAAGGAAGTCACAGTGATGAAATAGAAGTGGCAGTCCCAAGTAGTGACACCACACTAGCAAAGCTCTTATTTAAGAAAGATGCTTCCTCCCTCTGTGGCAGAGCCCGGTGTGCGTTAGAGACAGACGGCTGATTTCCTAGTTCACTTGCAACAGCTGGTGCAGCTGCATAACTGGCCCTTCTAGCCATGAGTATCCCACCTTTCTGGTACCCATTCTTCCCCCCTTCCCACATCCCCAACTCCTCCTTTGATGGTCCGGGCACCTCATCCTTTTTGGTGGTGCTTGGGATCATGGCTGGACCCTATTTCTGGCATATTATATAACATCTTCAATATCCTTGATTAAGTTGCTAAATAACCCTAATAATGAAGTCTCTTGCTGCCTAGCAGTCTTGGACCTGAGAGCTGTGATCTAAAATTCTAAGTACTATTCATAAATTGGTGTCATCTTGGACTGAATTTAATAGAAACAAACCATTGCCTATGACTATGGACTAGGCTGTCAACTGGCCTTTGACATGGGTATTGGCTTAGTACCGTGCTATTGGATTGAAATTGAAGAGTATATACATATGTTTTTCCCCAATTTTTTTTTTAAACATTCTAGCAAAGTAAGAAACTCAAAGCTGACATTTTTCCCCCATAAAATATGCTCTAATCACCAGTGACAGATTCAAAAATCAATGGCTGAGCTATTTAAATTGGCAAGATCACACACTCAAGAACAGTTTTCATAAATATTTAACTTTCCATTTCCATATGCTATGCGTGGCAAACATTCACAGAGGTGGTGATATTTGTGTGGAGAGAGCAGAGCCTTTGCTGTCAGACAGCCGTGAGTTTGAATCTCAATTCAATACTGATACCATTGTGGACCACCAGGTATGCCGGCTGAGAGGGTTCTTGACCTCCCCACAGGAAGGAATGCAAGTGCAGGGTCACAAATGAAAGAGAAGAATTCAGACACGAAGTATAGGTAAAAGCTGATAGATTTTTTGAAAGTCAAGTACACTATTACAGAAAAGAGAAGAGCAGACTGATCTAGAGAGGAATGGTGCCACCTTAGGCTTAGGGTACTTCCTTTTATGCTAATCCCTAATAATATGCTAAGCTGAGGGCAGAATATTTATGGATTTTCTGGGAAAGCAGTGGAGAATTCCCAGAACCAGGAACCCTCCCCTTTCTTGACCATATAGGGTAACTTCCGGGAGTTGCCATGGCATTTGTAAACTGCCATGGTGCTGGTGGGTGTGATTTTTACTATGAAAATGAGGGTGGTTCATATAGGGACACTGTCACCTCAATTGTGTGAGTGCCCCGATTAAAGAAATTCCCCCTTTTACCTTAGATAAAGATGTCATGGCTGCGATAAGATAAATGAGTCTCCTCTTGGTTACACTTATCTTAGCTGAGCATATTCACATTCTGGCAACTTTCTTATCCTGTGGGCCTTCTTTTTCTGACCCCTGCCCTAACTACCTACAGGGTGTCTGACTCCCCTCTCAATTCCATCCCCACCAGAAGACTGTCGGCAGGTACTTTCATTTTTCTCAGCCTTGTTTTTGTTTTTTTGTTTTGTAAAATATGCATCAAATTCACAAACCACGGGGTTATCTTGAAGGTTAAATAAAACAATGCATAAGTAGCACAGATAACAAAGCCTAACACATGAAGGTTTTGCCAATGTTCCCAGATACCTTGGAGTTGTTTGGCATTCTCAGTAATTCTGAGATCCTAACTCTGATCATTGCTGGTGAAACCTGGGGCACAGAGATTTTTTTTGTTACCTTTTTATTCTCAAGTTGGAGATGCTGTCTTTGCAGCCTGGTTCCTCTCCCTTGGCTGCTCCTCACCCACAGGGGGCACTGTCTGAGGGTCTGTACCTTGATGTCTGTGTAAATGAATGAACTCTGAGAAGGCAGTGAGCCTTCATGTCCACAGACATGAAGTTGCGGAATAGCTGTGTGACTTTCCTTGACTCCTCTGGAGCTAAATTTCACAGGTGGAAAGGGGGATAGTGACACAAGTTCCCTGGGCTGTTGTGGAAATTAATTGGCATGGTATTGTCTAAGTGCTTAGTATGGCACTTGGTGCATACTCAGTTCTCGGTAAGCCAGCCTTTACTTCTGCACCTCCAAATACTACCCCAAGTGAGCCCATGGTATTACATAGTATGAATACATTCTGCCAATTCATGTGGCCAGTCGGTCGATTAATGGATGTGAATGTTGTAGCCTGCTCTTAGGGAGGGATCCCAGCTAACCATTGGAGATGCCTAGTTTTCACTGTGACTGAAGCCTTCACCTTACACTCTCGTGGCCCTAAGGAAGAGCCCTGAGGTCCCTCAGTTATCTCTTTTCAACTCCAGAGATTCCTTTCCATGAGGATTATAGGAAACTGATCTCTCAATGTGGCCAGAAAAGCTGAATTCTTGGAGAAGGAAAATCTTAGTCCTTCAGGTAGAATTGTTTTAGATGAAAAGGAGAAGCCAGATTTAGCATACTTATATTTAAAAAGTCCATCATTTATTCATAATTCAAATTTAACTGAGTGTCCTGTATTTTGTCTAACCACCCTACCATCCTAGGTCTCTGAGGTCACTGCTTTCAGACAGGTGAAATGCCATCCAACCAATCACTGGGCCCCAGTAAGCCTTTTCTCTGATAGACAAGCCTAATATTGTGTGTGTGTGTATGTGTGTGTGTCTGTGTTCCCGTGAAAAGTAAGAAGTGAGAAAGCCATCTCCATTTGCTTGAGGCAGCATCAACATTTAGGATGGGAAAGCTACCTAGTTGACAAGACAAATCACCACTGTCTTTCAGACCCAGTTTGTATGCATGTAGCACTTTACAGATTTGTGTACCTCTCTGCAATAACTCCCTAGACTGGCAGTTGACTGAGACCTGCTCCAAAAGAGCAAATCAGTTTCTCCTTAAGACCACTTCTAGTCTCATCTCTTGGCTGCCTGTTAATGTTCTTCTGAACTTTTTTACTAAGTGACACAGAGTTAAATAAGCAAGGGATGATTTAGTGTATAAAGAACAAAAGGTATTTTGAAAACTGGTGATGATGGAGTCTACTCACCCCAGGAACACCCACTGAGTTGCCACTGTGCATGAATTAAACTTCTAAAATTACCTACCCATTTGCCTCTCCCAACTTTAAAATATTTTTTTTCAGATGATCTCTAGGAAAAAAAATGTCTGGGATCATAAGCCATTATGAAATCCTTATTAAATACATATGTAGGAAATGAAAGTCTTCGGTACCTTTGATGGTTGATACAACTCTACTTCTGAAAGACTTGTAACTTTAAAACATAGAGAAGAATATCATAATTTGTCTTAATATCCATTCTGGCATATATGACTGCACTTTGACTACTTGAGAATCTCTTACAAGTTTGCTCATCTATAAAAGAACTTGACTTCTGGGGAATTTTAGACATGACAAAATGAAAACACAAATTTCTGTAATTGCTATCTTGTGATAGTAAGAACAAAGAAAAAATGGATAGGCAATAGTTTCAAAGATAGGTATGAATAGAAAAAGTAAAAGATATTTAAAAGTGGAAATAGGGAGACTTAACAGTTTCTGATTCAACATTTAAAGAGATTGGAAGTTGTTCTTCCCATCCTTGCAACAAGTAAAAGCTGGACAAACTGTGACTCAATGACTCTTCTTGAAATCACTGGACAACTGAGTTTGAGGGCTAAGTGTCACCCTGAGACCTGGAGAGACAAGTGAATCCAGAGAATCACACCTGTTTACCTGGAGCACAAGGCACTGGGCACCCAAATCTGGTAGGAACACATAAATGGTCACTTTGACCAGTTATTGGAGGTTGAGTGTGGACTACCATGAGAAGTGAGAAACTTCTTGAACTGCAATCTAAGGAACTACCCCACAACCACCACCACCACCACCACACACACACACACACATGCACATACACACTTTCCTGGGCTTTACTTCCAGGAACCTCATCAGGTTTTCATAAGAAAAATCTAAGAAAGATGTCCTTATGGATCTGGAAGGGGTAGGAGAAGAATAATCATTGGGAAGTGCATCCAGAGCCTTCTCTGTAACAAGGGGATACTCTCCAGGAGGACTGTATATTAAAAATCGCTCATTGTTTATTTGTAATTCAAATGTAACCGAGTGTCCTGTATCTTGTCTAGCGATCCTACTGTCCTAAGTCTCTGAAGTCACTGCTTTCAGGCAGGCAAGATGCCATCCAACCAATCAGCCCCCTCCTAGCTTCTCTCTCTGAGGGGGAAGGAGGGAACTATAGAAGTGCTTGTGACGTTCACAGGCCAGAGACACAGACCCACTAAACATCTGAGATTTAATTATAAGATTAGAGAGCACTTCCCCTCCCCCATACTTCACTACCACACAAATAGGGCTCCAGGGTAATAATAATGGATTGCAAATGGAAGAGCTGCAAGAAACAGACTCCTTATGAGAAAGAGTGCTTAGGAAAGGTCAAAATCAAGAGAAGAGACAGAAACAAGTACATTAGAAAACCCAGTAATCTCCGGTACCTATAAATAAAAAGGTATTAAACAAAGCCTAACTCCTAACTAGAATAACATAAATCTTCACACTGAATGTCTATTTATGCAGTTTCCATTACATGACACAATATGTTTGGCTTTCAAAAAAAACATTATAAGACCTGCCAAAAGGCAATAAAAAGCATATTTTGAAGAAACAAAGCAAGCATCAGAACTAACCTCAGATATGACACAGTGCTGAAATTATCAGACGTGCTATTTAAAATAACTTTGGTTAAAATGTTAAGCATCCAAAGCAAAAAAAAAAAAAAAAGTAGACAATATGCAAGAACAGATGAGTAATATAAGCAGAGAGAAGGAAAGTCTAAAAGAAAATCAAAAGGAAATGCTAGAGAATAAAAACATTGTAACATTTTCTCCCACTCTGTAAGTTGTCTGTGTAGTCTGTTGATGATTTTCCTTGCCGTGCAGAAACTTTTTAAGTTAATTAAGCCCCATTTATTTATTTCTGTTGTTTCTGTATTTGCCATTTGGGTCTTAGTCATAAATTCTTTATTTAGGCTGATGTCTAGAAGAGTTTTTCCTACATTTTCTTCTAGAATTTTTATGGTTTCTGGTCTTACATTTAAGTCTTTAATCCATCTTGACTTAATTTGTATATATGGTGAGAGATAGGGATACTGTTTTATCCTTCTTCATGTGGCTGTCCAGTTTTCCCAGCAGCAGTTATTGAATAGGGCATCATTTCCCCACGGTATGTTTTTATCTGCTGTGTTGAAAATCAGTTGGTAGTAGCTATATGGTTTTATTTCTGGATTCTCTATTCTGTTCCATTGGTCTATGCCTCTACCTTTATACCAGTACTGTGCTGAATTGTTTGCTATAGCCTTGTAGTATAATTTGAAATCAGGTAATGTGATGCCTCTGGATTTATTCTTTTTGCATGACTGCTTTGGCCATTTGGGCTCTTTTTTGGTTCCATATGAAGTTTAGGATTGATTTATTTAGATTTGTTAAAAATGACATTGGTATTTTGATGGGAAGTACACTGAATCTGTAAACCACTTTGGGCAGTATGGACAAAGTATACATCCAACAAAGGACTAATATTCAGAATCTACAAAGAACTCAAACTAATCAACCAGAAAAAAACAAATAACTTTATTAAAAAGTGAGAACAGAATTTTTTCAAGACAAATTACCAACAGCATATGAAAAAATGTTCAACATCACTAATCATCAGGGAATCATAAATTAAAACTACAATGAGATACCACAGCACCCCATCAGAGTGGCCATTATTAAAAAATCAAAAAGCAATAGATGTTGGTGTGGATGAAGTAAAGAAGGAATGCTTGTACACTGTTAGTGGGACTATAAATTAGTGCAATCTCTATGGAAAAAAAGTATGGAGATTCATCAAAGAACTAAAACTAGATGCACAATTTGATCTAGCAATCCCACTACTGGGTATCTACCTAAAGGAAAAGAAGTCATATCAAAAAGACACTTGCACCCGAATGTTTATTGCAGCACAATTCACAATTACAAAGATATTGAATGAACCTGAGTACCCATCAATTGATGAGCAGATTTAAAAAATGTGGTGTGTACACACACAGACACACACACACACACATACACACGCACTCCATGGAGTACCACTCAGCTGTAACGCGAATGAAATAATCTTTTGTGGCAACTTGCATGGAACTGTATACCAGTATTCTAAGTGAAGTAACTCAGGAATGGGAAAACAAACACCGCATGTTCTCACTAGTAAGTGGACCTTAAAAACGGGTATACACAGTCATATAGAGGTATGAAGACCATTGGAAACTAAGAAGTGGGGAGGGTGAGAAAGGGGTGAGGGGTAAAAATGTACCTATCGGGTATAAGTACAAAACTCTGGTGACAGGCGCACTAAAAGCCCTAACTTCAGCATTATGCAATTCATTCATGTAACAAAAACACTTTTACCCCCTTAATATTTTGAATTAAAAAAACATTGTAAGATAAATGAAGAGTGTCTTTGATAGTCTTATCAGTAGACTCAACATGATCAATGAAAGAATCAGTGAGCTTCAAGATAAGTTGATCAAAACTTCCCAAACTGAAATGCACAGAGAAAAGAAAGAATAGAATGTTCAATAATTCCAAAAGATGTGACATATATGTAGTTGAAATACCAGAAGAAGAAACAGAGGAGAATGGAGCAGAAGAAATATTTGGAATAATAATGGCTGACAACTTTTCAAATTTAATGACAGGCACTGATCATACATACTTTATGATTCCAATTATATGACATTCTGTAAAAAAAAACTATACAGACAGTAGAAAAGATCATTGGTTGTTAGGGTTTGTAGAGGGACAGATGGATAAATAATTGGAGCACAGGGAACTTTTAGGACAGTGTAACTCTTCTGTATGATACCATAATATTGAATACATGACACTCTGCACTTGTCAAAATCCATAGAACTTTACAGCATTAAAAAAATGGACTTAATGTATGCAAATTAAATATAATTATTTAGGATGCTGGAGGAGCCCAGGATAGAATGCAGACTGTGACAAAAAATCAAAATCTATTACAAATATGTGAAAGAACCTTAGCAAGGGGGATGGGGGAATAAAGTGCTGATCTAAATAACTTTGAAAAATAAGAGTCTGTAAAACTGGAGGCTAAAGGAACTGTATCTAAGTACTGCACTCTTGCTGATAAAGTACTTTTTCCCCACAGAGGTATGGAGTAACAATCCTGAAAATACTATACATATATATTAATAGTGTAATTGAACATTTTAGGAAATAGATGGTAGTTTGTGGGAGCCCTATTTTTTGGAGTGAGTGTTTACAGATGAGTCAGGGGAGGAGACTAGAATGAGCCATGTGGCAGTGGATTAAAGTTGGATGCAGCAGCATGAACTTTTGTTTAGGTTGACACATATACTGATGGAAATATTTATAGATGTGTGAATATTATATACACATGTATATCCTTCCTCTGTCAGTTGGGAGAGCCTATAAGCAATGATACCCCAGTAGCCATGAGTGTACCTAAAACCCAGGTTTTGGTTTCTAAAACTATTCTCCAATTTTTATTTGAACCAGGCCTCCTTGAAAAAATGGCTGATTCTAGGACTGGGGAAAGTTTGAGTCTTGGAGTCTCCAGACTCCAAGATGAGTCTGGAGAAAGTTTTAGTGCCAGAAAGAAAAGAAGCGTTCAAAAAAAAAAAAAAAATCACCACAATGAGGTGGGTATGTTCCAGAAGCCAACTGAACGTGTTCCCAATTGCTAAAGCTGGAACCATTTAGGCAACAAAACTAAGTTGTATTGGACAATAACCCAACATATAAAATGGAAGCCCATGTGTCTATGATGATATGAATAAATGATTAAGTGGGGAGAATAGACAACTCTCGCATGCAGAAAAATTTCAAATAATTTTTGTAGCTATTCCATTTTTAAAGAAGTAGAACATAACTCCCTACTCTTTAAATGTAGGCTGCATATAGTGACTTTTCTTTAAAGAGTACTATATGGAAAGAGAGAGGGAAAAAAGGAGTAACTTTACAGTTAAGATACCTGACAAGCATGTATTGAGTCAGGTTATCAAGGTTAATATCAACAGTGATAACTCATATTGATATGTGGTTATAATGACACTTTATCTCCCCAGTACCCTCCCAAGAATACATTACCCCTGTCTAATCATGAGAAAATTTGACAAGTCTCAACTGAAGAATTTTTCATAAAATACCCAACCAGTACTCCTCAAAACTGTCAAAGTCACCAAAAACAGGGAAAGTCTGAGAAACTGTCATAACCAAGGGGAGGCTAAGGAAACATGACTACTAAATGTTATGTGGCATTTGGGATGGGATCTTAGAATAGAAAAAAGACAGGTAAAAACTGAGGAAATCTGAATAAAATATAGACTTCAATTAATAATATTTTGTCAATATTGGTTGATGAATTGTGCAAATGTACTGTACTAACGTAAGATGTTAATAATGGGTGAAACTCTGTATGAAGTACATGTAAACTCTCTGTACCATCTTCACAATAATTCCATAAACCTGAAATTATTCTAAAGTATAATATTTAAACACTATAAATAGGATAAAGATAAAACATTTATGTTATTCTTTATTTCATCAATTTTCTTGTTTTGGAAAGAAGACTGTGTTTCTTTCATCTCCTGCATTTTATTATATAAGAAATAAATATATAAGAAATTTTAGCAACCAGTACTCAACAAATTTAGGTTTGAAGATATTTACTCAAAAATCGTCTTTGGCTCCCCAAATAATCATTTCTTTTTTTTTTCTTTCTTTCTTATTTTTTTTTTTAATGGAGATCCTGACTATCTACTTAACAGATAGATAGTTTGGATAGGATAAATGACATTTTGAATGTTTATAATTTTATTGTAGGTGTAGGTGGGATTCCTATTAAGAAATGATCCAATGATCTGGAAAGTAGCAACTGCTTTTGAGATTCTGGTTCACAGGTTTAAATAATTTCATAGACATGAAAGTATTTTGTAAACTATAGATGTCAGTACAAATATAAAACATTATCTTTGCTTATGAACTCATTAATTTATTATTTTATTAAAAAGTAAGTTTTTGTAGATACTTTCTCTGTGTATTAACCAAGCCCTATGCACTGCATGAAACTAAACTTTCAGTTTTGCCCTCCTGAGCTATTTTACTCCTCCTCCTCTGGCAGCATTGTTGAGGTTTTACTGTGTAATTTTTACTTGATGTTTTTCTAAATAAATGGCCTGAGAGTACAGAGTACCATTGAAATGGCAAAGCCATTAAAACCACCTGAATTGGTCAGGTATTTCAATTCTTCCAACTCTTTTGATGCCTATTAGGCTAAGACTATTTCTCTCACTATACTTGTCTTTGAGGTTTTGGCATCTGATCAATTTTGGGGACTGTTGAGAACTTGTTTTCTCATCTGTGAAATGGTTCCAGGACCTATATATGGAGGTCCTGCCAGGAATATGAGTCCCACCCTCAGCTTGATGAGCTGGAGATTTAGATACACCTGCTGATGACAGAGGCTATGCAGCCTTGCAAACAGAGTATGCTGTCCAGAGGATATCATCATAGACAAAATGCGTTTCCACTTAATACTCAGTGTTTTGGAGAGATATTGAAGAGCAGGAGGTCTTGAAATGTCACCACAGTGAAAGTGTGCCACCATAGGGCATGTCCCACAAACACCTCAAAGTCAATATAGCCACATTGAACACATCATCCTCCTTCCATATTGTGCCATCCCCCATTTTCTTGGTGAATCCATTGGCCAAATCACAATCCTAAAAGTCATCTGTCGCTCCTCCTCCTCTCTCTCATATGACTTTCAATCACAAAATCCAGTTGATTCAATGGCTCAGAGTGTTCACTTTTGTTTACCTCCAATGTCATTTAACTAGACAGAGAAATGTCATCTACAACACAGCTACTATAATAGCTTATTAATGTTGACTCCAGGCTGTCCCCTTCCAACCCATTCTCCAAAGAGCAAACTTATTCTAAAATCAATCCCCCAGCCATGCCCATTGTGTGTCTACTGTGCTGAATGACTTTAAGTTTCTTTAATATGACATGCTCTCTTTCCCACTGTGGGTTTTGCAGATGCTGTTTGCTATGTCTAGAGCATCCTACTGTTTCTTTCTCCACTTGCCAACTCCCTTCCATATTTCATCATCCCCCTAATCTCCACCTTCCTTTCAGGATCATCTGAGGTATTACCTCTAACAGATATTTTTCCCTACCTACCAAATCCTGTCTCCAAAGACTGGATTATGTGCTTATTACAGGTTCTCACATTGCACCAACTGTGTTGTCTCCACCCTCTGATAGCCTAAAAACATCTGTGAGACCAGGGGCTATATGTCTACTCATGTTACAGTTAGTTACCTCTAATGACTAATACAATGCCTGGCATATAGTATTTGGTCAAGCAATAGTTTTAAATAAATGAATTAACTAATGCATGAGTGAATAAATGAGGAAATAAATAAATGAGTATACAAAGTGGAAGAGAAAGAAAAACAAATATTTGTAGATCTTGAAGATTTTGAAGATCAGGCTATCAGCATCAGAAATGCTTTTCTTTTTCTTAGAAAAAAGGTTTCAACAAGCATTAACAGGCAAAAAATAATGAGGATTAGGATTTTTCTCTCCCCCCCCCCCGATTTCCTCCTCCCCCCATTTGAGTGTGTATGTGCTTGTCAAAGATAAAGGGAGATGATGAGGGAAAAATCACTGGCAAAATCCCTATTTCCTTTGACTCAAAAGTAGAGAGCAATGAACAAATGTTAAGGCAGGGACTCTGTTACCAGAACTGGAGAGGAACATTGGAACTTTGTCATTGACATCTCAGGGCCAGCACTGGATTATTAATGTGGTGACATGTTGTTTAATGAATCAATTACCTGAGAATCCCTAATTTTAGCTCCCTTGTGCCCCTCCAAATTCTGCTGAGATTCATTCCCAAGCCTGAGTCAGACCTGGTACATCAGTTGGTGGTGCTGAGAGCGGGGGATCCAATGGATCTGCCATGAAGCAGAAGGCAGAATAGGAAGAAAACAGACACATTCTAATATTATCTGTTTTCTTTTCTCACATATGATTTTTGAAGTCTTCTATGTAGTGAAATGGAATATCTCAGAATTTTAAAAAAATAGCGCTTAAAAATTCTAGGTTGGCACGGCATGGGATATTCCTTCCTTCCTTCTAGACCACTAGCATTTGAAGCTGCCTGGTAGCATGATTAAGATTTTAAAGTCCTTCTTTTTAATTCAAGGCAGCTTGGAAGAAGGTAGGATTAAGCCTCACGAAACTGATCCCCTCCATCTTGATGTATTCAAGCTGTTCTCTTATGTCATGGGCAACCCAGGTTTTCAAGAGAGGATAATTATCTGCTTAGCAGTTCAGACAAACCTTGTGATTGCTTTTCCTGGGTTATGTTATAGTAAAGGTCTTCTATAATCAAGGGTTAAAAGAGGCCTGATGCTTTCTACATATCGTCACAGCAGAAAGGAAGAAGGAAAGCATGGCCTTTTAGAGTGATTACTCATCATATGTCAGAAACAGTGGTGGGAACTGTGCATCCATTATTTTATTATGCTTACAAAACCCTGCACAAAAGACATAAGCACCATCATTTTACACATAAGGGCCCTGAGACTAGGCGAAGACAAAGGATTTCCTCAAGGTTAGCCTGCTTAATACAAGGTAGAATTGGGTTTGACTTTAGGTCTCTTTGACTCCAAAGAACACAGTCTCTCTTACCCTACCACATCCCCTCTCCTACACTAGTGGTGTAATTAAGGAGTGATTTTCTAGTTACAGAGTTCAGGAAGAAAGTGTTCCTTTTCCTTCTAGGCAGTAATTAATATGTAGTGGTTAAAAGTGTGGGCTCTAGAGCCAGGCTGTCTGTGACCACTTACTGTTCCTCTGAACTTGAACTTATAGTTTAATTTCTCTGTGCCCTAATTTCCTCAAGTGCACCTAAGGTTATTAATAGTCCCAGAACTGCCAGGAGGGCTAAATGCTTTTGCACCTATAAAGAGCTTTGTACTGTAAGTGCTCAATAAATGTTCGTGTTGTAGTTGTTATTGCTGTTCTCTGTGAGGATTTTCACAGAGGTATAAATACACAGAATAAGGACAAGGATGCTTTAATGCTGCCTTCCTTCCTCCTAAGCCCCAGGAGTGGAGAAGTGGGAAGATTCTCCAACCAACAGTTATTATTTCTTATCAATCCACATAGGGTTTATCCACAGGTGATGGGCGAGAAAGGTAGGTGCAATTATTCACAACCTATGAGTCATTGAGAAAATTGGATCTTTCATTGCTAGGTTGGAGCAGGGAGAATGCATCTATCTGCAAATCCTCATGTGCAGAACCAGCAGCTTGAACTTAGGATATGACCTATTGCCTTAGGCTTTCCTAGAGAGAGGGCTGTCCTGTGCCCCCTTCTGGAGGCTACCCAGACTAACAGAACTATTGAGTGTGGTGGGACAAGCAGGGGCAGGCTGTTCGTGCATTTTAGGGGATTCGAGCAGTCAGGCAGATGATTCAAGCAGAGATTTCTAAAAATTTCTAGTCAAAAGCCACTCATCCACTTACATTTCAAGCATAGCATTGGCTCCAAAGTACAGTCAGCCCTCCAAATCTCTGGGTCCTGCATCCATGGATTCAAGTGACCAATGTTACAAAATACTCAGGGAATAAAAAAAATCCACAGAGTTCCAAAAAGCAAAACTTGATTTTGTCACATTCCGAGTCCACTGAATCCATGCAAATGAAGTGATGTGTAGGCATCATATTAGTTATTATAAGTAATCTAGATATGATTTAATGTAAACCAGAGGATGTTCATAGGTTATATGCAAATATACTATGATGTCATTTAGATACAGGACTTGAGCATCCTTGGATTTTTACTACCCATAGGGGATCCTGGAGCAAGTCTTTCAAGAGATATTGAGGGATGACTACACTGTGTTATCACCAAATTGTACCACACAACTTTATACCTGACTACAGGTTCCAACTTCCTTAGGGAACATTCTGGTGACCAAAGAAACAAAAGCTTGTTACAAAAAGATAGTTGTTTGGGCGCCGAAGAAGTATCTATCACACCCCTAAAGTCATTCTGCTTTCCTTTATATCTCTTCAGGCCAGCCACCTTGTCTCGGATAAAATTTGTTATGCTGGGTAATTAATCCTGACAGGAATGTGTTTCAATACCCGTGTGTTAAGCTCATTTGATTAAAATAAACAAGACAAAATAAAAAATCCCCAGGGACATTGATTAATGCAATAAGAGAAAAATAAGAAATTGAAATTCACAAGGATTTTAACCTTGAGGTCTGGCCTCTTTTGCAGAGTCTGGGATAGCATTAAGGTATAGCTCTAGAAGAACAAAAACAGTTCTTCTCTCATGACTCGGGGAGAATTCTAAACGGAACCCCGTCTGGATCGGATATCCATTGAACATGGCTTAAGTGCCTTCTGTCTTGCTATTGCTCTTGTTTTCTTTATTTTTCAGATTCCACCCCCCCCCACCAGTTCTAACTGAACTCCATTATCATTCTGGTCTCCAGTTTAGTTTTCTGGGAAAGACATTGGTTGGCTCAGTTCATCAGCACCATCACTGCTTGAGCAGAGCCTTTGTACCCAAAGAGCTCACAGCACCACCCATCTGCATTTACATGGGGCCCCCACTGGACCACAAGGCTGTGGCCTTAGAAGCTGAACTCCCAGCACAGAGCTCTAGACATAAACATCACACGGGCCTCGTCTACCAGCTGGTGCTGAGGGGTGGTGGCTTCCAAGGGCTGGCAGCCTCCTTATTTACCCAGTGCGGTAAAGATACTAAAATTATTCTTGTGACAATTTAAAGGGTTGTTTCAGAAATGAAAAAAAAAATACTTAAAAATTGCCAACCATGTAAGAAATGCATTATTTACATTTTTATTATACATCTCATGACAAAGGACTCTTTACTTACTGAATTTGGTTTTATTTATTCTAGTGATCAGCAATTTTTTTCCTCTAAAGGGCCAAATAGTAAATATTTAGGCTTTGCGGACTTTGCTGCAACTAATCAACTCTGCTGTTGTAACACCAAGGCAGCCATAGACAATATGCAAACAAATAGATGTGGCTGTGATCCAATAAAACTTTATTTACAAAAACAGCTGTGTTTGGCCCCTGGGCTATCGTTCGCTGACCCCTGATCTTTTCCAGTGCGTGTGAGCTCATGCTGCGCTCACACCCCGTCACAGCCCACACTCGTTTTGTACATCTGTCTTTCCTTGTTGCCCATAGTGCATAGCTCACTAATCCTGAGAATGCCTGATTTCACTGAATTGCAGGGGCTTCCTCTGTTGTCAAGACATTCAGTTATCTTAAGTGGAGACAAAGCATGAATTGCCTGTAGCAGAACTGATGTTTCCGAATCATCAGCAAATGCATGCATTTGGGGGAGATTTCTAGCGTTATAAAATGGAATGTTTTCTCCTAGAAATGATGGGAATGGCACTTGAGTCACACAAAGCATGCATATGTGCTTAGGCATAGACATTTGGCTGAAAATCAAACTTATAATGTTCTCTCCTGCCAACCCTGTAAGAAGCTGGCATGCTAATGGTAGGGGTGGGGGAGTGGTAGGAAATATAATACATTCTGCTTTGACAACTGTCTCAACTCTGTTGTTCCCTCCTAAAATAAAGTTGCTCTTTGAGCCACTCTATCTAAAACTGGGCTGTCATTTCTATGTCCTAAGGGATGCAAGTACCATTTTACCTTTTAGAAAGCAAATTTAAAACAATCCCCAGATAGGAGATTTCTCTTCCCAAGTGTTAGATCTGCAAATAGTGCCTATGGGCTTGTTTACTGGCCAAATTTTATTCTAACTGTGAGCTACTTATTCTAAGTCTTTCAACAATTGTTCTTTCTTTACAAGTTTGTCTTCTTTTCCTACATGTTATAAGTGATCACCGTGGTATTTGATTCCGATAGAAATGAACCTTCACTGTGTAATAAGACAAAAAGAGATTTTGATATGTTTCAATTCACAGGGACCCCCTGCCTGCGCTGCCTCAACTTGTAGAAGTAACAGGAGATGCAGAATTTCTGTGCGTCTCCTCCTTGGAGACATGAGCTGCCCTGTAGTTTTAGATTCTTCACAATTGCTGGATTCATCCAGAATGTCACTCTGTGAACTTTTTCTCAGGGTAATAATGTGCGTGAATAGCAGGGGACATTGAGAGAAAGAAGAGAGGAGAGAGTGTCCTTTATATCTCTTCAGCATTGTTGGTAGAACCTGCACGCCGGTTTTTTATTCACAGTTTCCCCTTTTGTAGCAATTTCTTTGCAGTCTTTGCAGTGTTCCTAGTAATATTTGTGACATAGAATAGGTTATGATATGACATACCTACTGTGGTTAGCAATAGTAGTAAAATTTAAAGACATTTAATTAATAGACATTATAGACAGAAGTGTCCACATTCAGGGATACTGAAACTTTTAACTGGAAGGATCTCAGTCGAAAGACTTATGAGTATCTCTTTGGATCTGAACAAACCCAGTAACGGAGTAGATAACCTGCCTTTACTGACTCCCTCAAGAAACTTCATTGTTTAAGTTGTCCACAGGTTCATGAACACCTGGTCTTAATTTCCCAGATGTTTCTCTTGTGTGTGCCAGTTCAGACTCCAGTCTGGGTGTATTCACATTGTGTTGTTTTCCCCCCCCAGATTTTCTTCCAAAGTATAGGAACAAAACAGCCAAACTCCCATGAAGCTTGCAGATTAGAGCAAAGATAGTTAATAGAGTAGTTACAGCACAATGTGATAATTGATACAATGGAGCTTCCCCCATTGGGTTCTCTGGAAGCACAAAGGATGGAAACCCCACCCACCCATGGGAGTTGTGGGGGTGGGAGATGAGGGAAAGTTTCCTCCTCCTGGAAATCTTAGGTCTAAATGGACTATGGGATGAAAGTAGCAGGGAGGACTTTCCAGGGAGAAGGGAAAAAATGTACAGCCACTTGGGGTTGAGGGGAGGATGGAGAACTGACAGCATCCCAGAGCAGAGCGTGGGAGGCAATGGTGAGAGAAAAGGCTCACAGGTGTGGACTGGCCCAGAGCAGGAGGAGCAAGCATCCCTCCTGCCATCCAGTACTATCCACAATACCATCCAATTTTTGTTCAGACTAAGAATTTAGGAGCCATGCGTGATCTAATTTTCTTCCATAGGCAGGAATAGGAACCTTGGCAACTTTCATTTACATATTCATCCATTCTTTATTGATAAAACAAACTTGTTTTTGAGATACTTTCCATTAGACTTCAAGGTTAAATAAATGGGAATGAAGGAGGTAATAGAGCAAGACATGCTTAAATTTAGGAGCCAGACACAATTGGGTTGGTCCTAGCTTTCACCTTCTGACTATATAACCTTGGGGAAGTCTCTTAGGATCGTCAGACCTCAGAACACGAGGAGAAAGAAGTTAATTATGTGCTCCTCAGATCATTAAATATTAAATAGGGGAAGTTCCGATCTCCTCACTTTCCATCCCAGCTTCCATTTCTCTCTTGAAACTTCTCTCATTGCATGTTTAAATCTGCATTCCCTCTTCTCTTTGATTTTGAGCTCCCTGTGGGCCAAGACTATTGCTAATCCTTTTTTGCCTTTTATAAAATACTTTCTTGATTTATGTTTCTACTTTTGTTCAGTTCTGGTTTGCTTCGCAAATCCTGTGCAGTCTGCCTTCTGAGCATGGGAGGGAGAATGGATGTTTTCCCTTTCAAGTGCCTCAGGAGTGGGGACGGGATTAGGAAAAGAGCAAAGATTTATGGTGATCTAAAAAGTGAGGGCACGTGTTGACTCCCAGGTCTGTTCCTCCTAAGTTGTTACGTTAACCTCCTAAGTTGAGCCTTTGTTTCCTCATCTGTGAAGTGAAAAAATTCTTCCACTTTATCCTGCCTGTAGGATCATCACTGGGCATTTGCTTCAACCGGTTTTCAATCTCAGCTCCCACACGCCCATGTGCAGGACCTCAGGGATGCCCCCCAAATCTTTTGCCCCAGCATTCTGGATTCCATCTCCTTTCCTTTATTCCTTCACCTACTTCCCAACTGATTTCATTCTGTGGCCATTATCTTCTTTTTCCCTCTGTGGTGGCTGTCTGAGATTGACAATGTAGTAGGACAGCCTGCTTGCTTTGTAATTTTGACTTCACCCCTGCACACCACGGTCCATGCTGCCCTTGCCTTCATGGAGAGGAAGCCTGGGGTCGGGCTTGTCCCATTTCCACCCCCACCTCCAGATTAAGTTCCAAGATTAGTCTCCCACACTCATGTTTTTTCCACCAGTGGGATCAGCTTTTCTGGAAGGGAGGACATATATTATTGGATTTCCCTTTGATGTGGTAAGCAATTAAAGATATTTAAGAGAGTATGAGTTGGACCCAAAGTATAGTGTTGATAGCATCCTATAAATTATTTCAGATATTTCTTTGTGTCATGACAATTACTTGAGTTGGAATACCTATGTTGGTCCTATCTTCAGTACGAGTTTAACTCATGAATCTCTAACAGCAATGATGAAAATGTGGTAAACTCAATTTATCTAGATTGAGAAGTCACCTGTTTTTTTGTTCTTTCCATAAATTCAAGCAAGACATGTCAACAATTATCCTGATGCCATAATGTTCTACTTGAAGTTATTGGGCTCTTTAATTGAACATTCCCTTGATTTGGGCATTGGTAAGTTACTAATTTGAGTACGCAAACTTGGCAGCCGGGTTTGCCGCCACCCTGGGCAGGAAGAGTGTGTGTATGGAATAAAGAACATGTTGGACCTTTCCACCTCTGACAATGGTGCCCTCTGTGGACAGTCAGACTCAGCAGGACCAGATGATGCCGTAAACACTGTCTGCTCTGTCCAAGGAGCTCACAGTGGAGGGTCTGCCACTACCTGAGACCCCTGCCCCAAATGGCCTTTTACACAAACTGAGCAAATCATTCTCTAAATGGGAGAAGTACAACTCTGCTACTCACATTTCTAAGGGGAAGGAAGGTCACTAGGCGAGACATTGTGATCCTCAGCAAAGAGGGTGATCCAGGAAGAATGATGGGTGCTAGCTAAACAACTGTTTCCTCTTCCCTTCTCCTCCTTCCCACTTCTTAGCCAGTCTTATCTCCTCCCTTCCCTTCTTTCTCTCTCTTCTTTTCCAATCTTTTCTTTGTTATTTACTCTCCCTTCTTTTCCTCTCTTCCCTCCCTTCTTCTCTTACTCTTTATTCTTCTTCCAGAAATCCTTAGGTGATTCATGATTCAAGTGGGAAAAGAGCTTTGGCTAGCTCAGATAGAAAAGAAGCAAATTCTCTCAAATTTGAAAGCTCCCAATCCTTGAAAGCTGGGCATGGGAGGAGACTGCATGACACTGTTGTCCAGAGAGCGGTGGAGGCATTTCTATCCAGTGCTGGCGGCATCTTTTCCCATGGTCAACTGTGTTGACAGGGTGGACAGGGCTGTGTCTATGATTTTACATCTGGCCCTTCAGAAGGAATCATGTATGGTGTGGCATGCACTAGGTTTCCTACACTGCCTCAAATCATTGTCATAAGTAGAAAGAAGTGCAGTTGTACCTCCCTTGCACAACCACTCAGACAGCTGTAGATAATGTCTTCTCTGAAGCCCTCTTCGTCACCCCCCAGTCTCATACAAAGGCAGATTATTTTCTATCCCCACCCCATTACACCCACATGGTAATTGGCTCATGGTTCTTAAACACCTACAGAGTTTCATATTTATTTTCATATGCCCATCTTACCAGCTAGATTGTAGGATTTATAAAATACTACCTTATTCATCTTGATAGCCAAGGTGGGATTCTTAGAGCAATGTCTAATGGGGGATGGAGCAGGGAACCCAAGAAACATAGGTGGTAACTTTATGCTAATCTTAAATTTTAATTCTGTTAGAGGCGAAGGCTTTATGATTTATTCCAATGACTAGTGTTGTAAGATTGATCTAAACACTGCTTTCGTGCCTTAGAGAGGCATATTTTTACTATGTTTAAAGTATTTACAAGTTCTTAGCATGACACATGATCCTTTTGAAACATTTATTTCCAGGGCCTGTGTTCTAAAATATTGATAGAAAATTTGAGCTATAGTAAGGCCAACTGATCATCGCTGAAAAGACACTTTGTTACCCCCAGTTCCTATGAGGAGGTGGGGTTGCCATGTCATAAGGGACCCCCCCCCCCAAGGAAGAACGAGGGCCTGTAAGAGGCAGAGAAGTGGGGACTGTGGGAAAAAGCCTCTTTCTGTAGTTTTTGTGGAAAGGAATGAAGCATGGTAAGCATGTTTGAGATTGACTAGTTTGAATAATTTCAGCAGCCCTGGGATGTAGGGACTGTCCCCTATTGTCTGATACCTGGCTCTGAGGTGATTAGGGCAGGTGGATAGTGGTCTTGAGTGTGAGAGCCCAGTAAAGGGGGCGGTGAGATGTGGGCTCTGGCTCGGTTGGTTTGTATTTGCAAAGCGTGCACTCGGGCAAGCTGTTTGCTCTCTCTAGGAACTGGCTATCCATGGGAAGGGTAGTCCCTTCAGGGTCAGCAAGGGCCAGAAATAGAAAACAAAAGATATGATTAATACAGCCTCTAATGCCAAAAGAGATTCACTTTTTTCTAACCATGTATGGGCAGATGGAAAAAACAGCAATCTCTGCAGCAGTCTAGATAAAATTACTGTTACAAGACAAAAACTATTGCCATGATGTGGTTAGGACATAAAGTAAACCTAAATACCCCACATACTATTATTGGAGATTATGTACATAGACTCCACAGAGACTGGAGAATTCTCCAGAGCTATTCTATTCAATTCGGCTCTAACCAGACGCTCAATTCACTTTCCTTACGGGTCATGGATGCATTGCCTTGCTTCTGGATTTATCTTCCAGAGATCCTCTATTGCTTCCGCCTCTCTGGAATCATTATCGTTTTTATCTCTCGGTACTAACCTCTCCCTCTTCTTGGATCCTGTGGCTCAACCCCTGCTGAGGTCAACTTGCCACCAAACCCCTGTGGGTGTCACTACAGAGTAGGAAACAAATTGCTTTTACTGCTGGGTAACACTTGTTTCTTTTAACTTAACTGGCAAGGAAATGGATAACATCAGTATGTGATTATTGCGTGTCAATAATCAAGATCCTTCCTGCCTTTGTTTAGGTAAAAGAGATGAGGCTTAAAAGTCTCACAGTTTTTAAGTGAGAAAGAGGATCATTTGACAAGTCTTTCTGTCATTAGAGCTGATGAACTGCTTAGGGTACCACGATGTCCAATACTAAATGCTGGAAATCACCATGGGTTTGCAAAACAGGCCAGATTTTTTTTTTAGGGGTACTTTTAAGGTCCATCCTAGAGATAGGTTTATATTAACACTTCATATCCCACTCTGGGAACTTGTGAAATTTCTTTTCATAGACCCAGTGAGTCAGGGTTTTCCATTCATATTTATGAATTAAAGACATCCAGGGTATCCTCTGTCACTGAATAAATCAATACGTTTGCCAATGAGACCTCGACTTTGCGTTGAGAATGCTGACTGGCATTTTTTGTACAGGTGGGGCTAATTTACAAGTTTTATATAGGGTCAAGAGTTGGAGAGCTGTCACGCTGAGGATATCAGAATGAGGCATTTTTATTGTATTTCTTTTATCTGATTTTCCTTTCCTTCCTTGTTGCCCTTTCTGCATCCTTTACAGATGCACAATATCCTATTTAAAGTGTACTTACCACAAGCACACAAGGCTCTTGATCATAGCAATGATTGTAGTAATGCAAAGTTGGAAATAAAATAAATGTCCACATGACTTAACCATATGACAGAAGATTAGGCAGCCACCTAAAAGGACAAACTAGACCTATGAGCACTGACATAAAAAATGCCCAGGATTTTTAACTTTATTGTGCGTTTTAATAAACAGGTTAACAGAAATACTAATAAATGAGCCATAGCTACATACAACAACATGATTGAATCTTATTAACATAATGCTGAGTACAAAAAAATCTAGACATAAAAAGAACATATGGTATGATTCCATTTACATAAAGTTGAAAAATAGACACAACTAACCTGGGGTATTAGAAGTCAGGTTAGTGGCTACATTTGTAGAGCAGGTGATTAGTAATGAACAGGGAGAATACAGGCTCCTTCTAGGGTACTGGTCATGTTCCATTTCTTGATCTAAGTATTGGTTACTTATATGTTTATTTTGTAAAATTTCCTCATGGTATAAATTTATGAATTATGCATTTTTGTCTATGTGTTACATTTTAATATAAAGTTTATTTTAAAGGAAAGGAATTTGCATTTTGAAAAAATAAAAGACATGACCACTTAGCAACAGGGGCAGAAAGTGAAAGGACATTCTTATATGAAGTAAGAGACACAGTCAGCCAAGGCCATGAATAAGCCAGATTTCTGGCTTACTATGAGAAGCTATGAGCTTGGATGAATCAGGAGGACATTAGATTAAGTGAAATAAGCCAGGAACAGAAAGCCAAATATTGCACGATCTCACTAATCCGGGGAATCTAACACAGGTGAACTCATGGAGGTAGAGAATAGAATGGTGGTTACCAGAGCCTGGGGTGTTTAGGGGATGAGGGAGTGGAGAAGATGTTGGTAAATAATACATATTTGTTGTTAGCAAGGAAGAATAAGGTCAAGAGTTCTATTGTGCAGCACGGTGACTATGGTTAATGATGATATTCTGTATTCTTAAAATATGCAAATAGAGTGGATAAGTGTTCTCACCACAGAAATGATAACTATGTAAGGTAATGCATTTGTTAGTTAGCTGGATTTAACCATTCCACAAAGCATATATACTTCAAAACATCATTTTCTATACAAGAAATACATACAATTTTATATGACAATTTAAAAAATAAAAAAAACTTGAAAAAAAAGGAAAAAACAAACTATGAGCAAGTAAAAGAATCCAATAGTTAAAAATAAGGGACCAAAGCAGGCAGTGAGGACTGGGAACAGCAAAGTGTCCTAGAGGAGGGACCAACGCTGCTATTTTATTTCCAGCTGTAGTTTACATACAGCCTTACAATAATCTCTTTCAGAAACCAAATTTAAAATAAATTATGTTGAATGTTATCAGCATTGATATTGACAAAGGAAATTACATATTTATTATTGTTATTACTGTTATCATTCAAGGAACTTCAGTATGACTGTGCCTGACCAATGAGTTTGATTACAACATCTGGTTTAATTCTTCATTTTCCCTATGAACATGAGGACTTGGAAATCATTTGTTTTCAATGATTTAAATGTTATCACAGGTACTCACTATAAAATTGGAACTAACCGATGAGCACACCTGTGCACAGAAGGAAGTAAAACTCAGTGGAAAGCAACCAGCGGGGAGGAGGGAAGAGGGGAGAGGAAGAAAACAACCTGATGGGTACTATAAACACTATTTGGGTGACAGGCATACTTATAGCCAGGACTCAAGCATTACAAAAATGATTCATGTAATGTAAAACATTTGTACCACCTTAATATTCTGAAATAAAAAAAAAATAAAGTGCTATGCAAAAGAAAAAAAATTAAACGTTATCTCTCAAATCCAGTTTTCACAATGGATTTTCTTAGCAAACTATATCATGATACATCAAAATGATAGTAATTATAATATAATAGAAACTAATTACATTTTATAAACACTTAAAATGAGCCATGCACCGTGCTTAGTAAATGCATTATACAAAGCTTTTCATTTAATCTTCTGATGACCCACGGAGGAGGGTATTATGAGCAGCATTACTTTTTCACAGATAGGTTAAATGAAACTGCCCAAAGTCAGATAAACAGTCAGAGAGGAAACAGATCTATCCCATCTGACTCTCGGCCTACATTATTCAATATGGCAACTACTAATTGATAGCTGATTACGTGAAACACGACTAGCCTGAAATGATCTGCGAGTCTGGTATACATACTGGATTTCAAAGACTTAGTACAAAAAATGTAAAATATTTCATTAATATATCATAGTGATTCCATGTTGACTTGATATTGTTTTAGATATGTTGGGTCAAATAAAATTTATAATTAAAGTTAACTTCTTTATTATGTATTTATTTATGTCTTCTTTTATTGTATCTACTAACAAGTTTAGGAAACTTAAATTGTTTGTGTGGCTTGCATTACATTTTTATCAGGCCATGATGGTCCAGACTGGATGCTCTACTTTTGAACCAGAGGTTCTGGACTGTAGCTGCCTTAAGTAGATTTGAACAAACACAGACAGATCCAGAGTCCCAGTGCTGGGGATTCATATCTCCTGCTCTGGGGTAGGGTTCACCCATTGGTGTGTTTGAGAAGCTCCATAGGTGTTTTAATGTATAGCCAGAGGCCTGCTCTATGCTCTCTGATACCACCTGACTAAGGATAGCCTCTGAGGGATAGTTACAACATGCACCAGAGAAGTGCAAGTAGGCACAAGGCTCTCAGCCTGAGCAGATCTTCAGAGAGCTGACTTGCTAATGTGTTTATAGATCTTGCTGGATCACCACTAATACCTGGGGCCAAGGAATTAGATTCCTTCAGCTTGCATCTCACTTGGCTGAGGGAAGTAGAGACCCACTACACTAGTCTGGGGAGGGCTGTGTATTACTTTGTGCCTGAATATTTTCCTTGGAGGCAAGGTTGAAAAACTTTTAGTGGGTTAAACTCCCAACTCTATCAAAATAGGTCAATGCTAGAAGATTCCTATAAACCACTAAGTCAGATTCTCCTTGTTGCCAAGAAGATAGAATTTTATCATACTTTGCCTTTAGAATGTGACTTTGCCAATGAAGAGTGAATTCTAAGTGATAAAACCTGGGGTTGAGGGTAACGATTGGGTGTCAGTTATTACAGGTTCAAGACTAAAGGGGTTCTCAGACCTTTTAGAAGTGAAATCAGAAGCCACAGACCGGTTTTACCTCAGCATTGAGAACTCACCAATAGATTTATTTTGATGCAGTCTTCTTTTTACTTATAATTTGTGGAAAAAATAGCACTTGGAAAGCCACTGCATGTTAGATATATGAATGAGAAGACCCAGGGCTTTTCACTGCTTTTCAAAATGTGTCTTATAACATTCACTTATCTGCAGTCAGCCAGAGCGGTACTGTTTGGGAAAGGAGGGAAGTAGATAAGGGATTATTACGGGAAGGTTTATATTTGGTGGGGGATGTAGGGGAAGAAAAGGAAATTATAGGTTGAGAATAAGTGTGTTATGAATTTAAACTGGTATTTCTCCTTCAATATCTAATTTAATGTATAGTGCACATCTAAAAGCATTTTGCATGGAAACAAAATATAATTTAGAGTGTCAACATTTTATTGTAAAGTAATTATTTTACTTTTTCAAAATGTTTTAAAAGGTACCCTTCCACAGTCAACTGCAAAGAGAAACAGAATGAATCCGTGGTGTAAATGGAACCCTCCCCAAGAAATTGTTGGCTTTTTTTATTACTCCACCAGCTAGAGGACCCACTGGTAAATGTCCTTAGCCAAGCTGCCCAGCGCTGTTGAGTTCACCGAGGCCTATGTAGGTAGTACTTACCCAGTGCAAAGCCAGCATTAGCCAGGTGCAGCAATCCAGAAATAAGGATAATGTTCTTGTCCTTGAGGGGCTTCTAAGAAACAGTTATGTGTATTTTTGGTATAAGACCATGCAGTTATGGAAAAGGTGCAAAAGGGATGTAGATGGGAAACTTGTGAATAATTTTAAGACGTGATAGTATTTCTCTGAGTTTTTAGTAACCAGTGGGCATTTGCTTGTTAGGTCAGCCATAACAAAGTACCACAAATTGGTGGCTTAAACAACAGAATTCTATTGTCTTACAGTTCCAGGGGCTAGAATCCAAGGTCAAGGTGTTGGCAGGGTTCATTCCTTCCGAGGACTGTGAAAGAGTATCTGTTCCATGCCTCTTCTCTAGCTGCTGGTGATTTGCTGGCAATCTTTGGTGTTCCTTGGCTTGTAGGAGCATTGATTGCCCTGATCACTGCTTTCGTCTTTACACTGTTTTCCCTGGGGGAGTGAGGGGGTGTCTGTCTCTGTGTCCAAATTTCCCTTTTTGATAAGGACACAGTAATATCGAACTAGGGTCCACTCTAATGACTTCGCCTTAAACTTGATCTTCTATGAAGACCCTGTCTTGCTCCATTTGGGCTGTATAATAACAAAATACCTTAGACTGTGTACTTCATAAACAACAGAAGTTTATTCTTCAGAGTTCTGGAGATTGAGATGTTTTAGATCAAAGTACAAGACAACTGGGTATTTGGTGAAGGCTCATTCTCTGCTTCCTAGATGGTGCCTTCTTCCTGTGCCCTAATGTGGGAGAGACATGGGAGTTTTCTTGAGCTTCTTTTGTAAGGGCACTAATCTCTTTCATGAGGGCCGAACATTCACAGCTTAATCACTCTCCAAAGGCCCCATCTCTTAATACTATTCCATTGGCTATTAGATCCTAACATATGATTTTTTGGGGGAACACAAGCATTCAGACCATGGCAGACCCTATATACAAATAAGGTCATATTCACAGGTACTGGGATTAGTGCTTCAACATCTTTTAGGGGACCAAATTCAATCCATAATAGTGGGAATTGCAAGTAAAGAAGGGCTGGGGGCTTCTAAGTACAGATAGAACAGGATAAAATACATGGAGCATTTCAGTACCTTCTTCTGGTCTCTGCTGCTCTGCACGTGGCTGGATGGGCTGGAAGCATTCTCAGGGTTAGTCATAGCAAGTTCAGGGAACTGGCTCCGTCTTCCTGATACCCTTGTCATACACTGTCTCAGTGCCCCGCCCTGCCAGTGTTTCTTTGACCTCATTGATCTTAGAGTGAGGATCTCTTTCATTTACCTTTAGGATCTCTTTTACCTTGATGAAATACCTATTTAATACATTTATCTAGACCATTTAACTCTTTGTTTATTTTTATCTTGGAGTTAACAAAGGCAAATCCTGGTTCCCAAATATTCTGAATATTTTTCTCTTTCCTTTCATTTCCTTTCCTGATCAAGGTTCATTTTTAATTTCTTACAAGCTCCTAATATTTGAATCTATCCCCAGCATTTGTTGACATTTAAAAACAGAATTTGGTAGCCCCTTTTTATCTAAGAATAATTAATACAGTATTAAATCCACTTAAATTTAATCCAATTAAAATGAGGACAAAAAAAGCAGAGTCCAACCATTAGGGAGAGAGTGACCTACACAGATTAGAAGGTTGACTTGATGAATAGAAATAAACACTAGAATTAGGCAGGGAAGAATGCTGGAATGAAAACTAATTTCATAAATGGAGGGTTCATTATTGAATATTGTATTATGATGACTTTTGCTTCTCTATGTAGAGTCTTAACTGCAGGGCCTCAGATAATGAATACTTGGATAAGAAGGAGGTATTGTTAGGCTGGCTTTTAGAATGAACTATCAGAGTAGTCGTGTTTTCATTTTGATACCTAGTAACACCACATAGGCTCTGATTTGCATATGTCGAGTATGCAGTTGTCCAGGTGGAGAGGCTTTTGCTCCCTTATGTGACTTACAGATGCATGTCTGTGTGTGTGTGTGTGTGTGTGTGTGTGTGTGCTTAAACCTCACACTACTTGGAGACCAGTACATTTGTGAAAACCATACCTGAGCTCAGTGTCTTATAAGTATAATTAAAACTGGTGATAAAAAAGAAATGTTCTCACAAGGCAGCAGAATCCTAGGGCCCATGCCTGGAGGGGATGTGGAGGTGGCTTTTAGAGCATCCCCATTTCCTCACACATACAGGACTCCTGCTCCAGTGTGGTCAGCCATGTCTCTGTCTTCACCGTAGAGAGCTCCAGAGGGGAATGGTATAATAGAACTACAACTGTGATTTTCTTTTGGTAACTTTTTTTTATGTAGTACAGCTTAACGAGTTTTTGTAGAGAGACTTCTAGAATTCGAAAGACCGTTGCCGTTTCCAAAAGAATTCCCATCAGGCCCTGTTACATATCAGGATTTGAGCTACAGCTGCCTACTGAAGGGAATCACTCTAGCCAAGCTTTCCAAGGATTCTGTGTCTCCAGGGACAAGGGACACATTTTTCTTCTTCAAGGGAGAAGCGAGGGAGAGTGTGAAACCAGAGAAGGTAACATGGTGAAATTTCAGAAACTGACATTAGGACAGTGGAGGAAATCCTTTTGCCAGGTGGCCTGGGCTAGCCATTTTCTCCCTGTGGATTCTTCTCACTCAGGGAGCCCTGTGGTGGTTTGGTGTATACTTGTGTTGAAACACCAGCTGCAACTGTTCTTAGCCTCTCTTACTCATTGCCCTTACCAAGAAAATGGGGAAAATATTACACACATCACA
The DNA here is from genome assembly GCA_028533085.1 of Varecia variegata. Classification (NCBI taxonomy): domain Eukaryota; kingdom Metazoa; phylum Chordata; class Mammalia; order Primates; family Lemuridae; genus Varecia; species Varecia variegata. The sequence continues at coordinate 7,489,881 of CM052446.1, read as the reverse complement.
TATTTGTTTCTCTGTGAGGGAGAGTATGTGAGACAGAGCTCACGCCCTGGGGAGGACTGCTTGCATTACAGGCTTCAAAATGTCTGGGCCGGGCGCGCTGGCTCCCGCCTGTAATCCTAGCACTCGGGGAGGCCGAGGAGGGCAGATTGTTTGAGCTCAGGAGTTCGAGACGAGCAAGAGCGAGACCCCCCCCCCATCTCTACTAAAAATAGAAAGAAATTATCTGGACAGCTAAAAATATATATAGAAAAAAATAGCCGGGCATGGTGGCGCATGCCTGTAGTCCCAGCTACTCGGGAGGCTGAGGCAGAAGGATCGCTTGAGCCCAGGAGTTTGAGGTTGCTGTGAGCTAGGCTGACGCCACGGCACTCTAGCCCGGGCAACAGAGTGAGACTCTGTCTCAAAAAAAAAAAAAAAAAATGTCTGGGCAGGAATATTCCAATCCACTAGTTGAAAAATGCAGTTTTGCTAAGAGTAGAAGTACAGGTAATCATGAGAAAAAAAAAAAAAGACATAAAAATAAATTTTTGGCATGGCCAAGAGGCCCAGAGTTAGCAAGTCACTGCCTTTGGCTAAGCCTAGCTTTGCATAAAGGAGTACAGTATTGTAAAGGCCCTTTTTGACTTGAACATTGGCTTCAGGACAGAAAGCAACATTGGCATTTTGTGCATCAATTATATGCCATGTATTATCCTAAGCATTTTATTTTTGTGCTTGCCTATTTAATCGTTAAATGCGTGAAGTTTATAATATTTTATTGGTAAAGATAATAGATAAAAGAAGGTAAGAACAGTTGCGGCTGGTGTTTGAAGCCAGGTGTACACGCCCACCAACACACTGCTCCCTGGGAGAGGTGGGCCAAGGGGGAGGGAACATCCCAGGCCAGGCCACCTGACCAAAGAATTTTCTCTTCTGTTCTGATGTCAGTTTCTGAAATTTCACCATAATGTTGCCTCCCCTAGTTTCATCCTTTACAATGTGAAATGTGTTTATGTAAACATAGGTGGGTGAGTCCTGTATATGACGGAAAATCCCAAGCACCAGGGGAGGAGCAGGAGACACTAAAAATCCTTTGCTGATTCTCATTTAACCCAAGGTTGGTTTTTCCCTTAAAAAAAGGACTTCACAATCTATCTGGGTTTTTAAAAAATAGAATTAAAAATGTTGACAATCCATATAATGATAAATTAATATTTGTTAGATAGAACCAAATTAAATTGCCAATGTTCAGACACTGTCTACCGCCCCTCCCATGGCAACTTTATATAATTCAGTCTAATATGTAGTAGTTACTCTGAGTTCAGTACTGCAACTCATCCAGTCCTCACAACTGCCTACCCTGAAGTTCACAGTAGACTCTAGTTACAAGCAAGGCATTCACTGCTTTCTGGAGTTAGCCTGAAATTCTAGATTCTAAATCCAGGTGAAGTGGGAGAAGACAGGTAGCTTTGGAGAAAGTGTCTTTCAGTGCATGAAAGATACCTGACCGAGGACCCAGGCAGCTATAGGGAGCCACACTCAGGATGCCACCAAAAGAGCTCACGCAGGTTTGGCAGTGACCTCCATGCCACTAAATCAAAGGACTTTATCTTACTTGGTCTCTCAAAAGCCTTCAAAAGCCTGTTAATGCTAGAAAAACTATTTATGTTATCTTCTCCTGTACTGTCTTGTTTTGTTGTTGAACTTTGTTTTTTTTTTTTTCCTTTTTTTTCCTTTCCTGGTGGTCTGCTTCTATGTTCTTTGCAGGATCCTGCTCTGCCCATCCATGAAATGTTGGATTCCCTCAAAGCTCTATCCTAAGGATCCTTCTCTTATTACCTCAAAAGCAACATAGAGTATTTTCTGGCGCGATCTCATTAACAAACTTGGTTTCAGTATATGCAAACATTAACATCCTTGGAACCTCTTCTTAGCCCAGATCTATATATTTAAATGTCTACTTGACATCTCCACTTGGATTTTCTTTTTTCTTTTTTTATTTCCTTTTTTTTTTTTTTGAGACAGAGTCTCACTCTGATGCCTGGGCTAGAGTGCCGTGGCGTCAGCCTAGCTCACAGCAACCTCAAACTCCTGGGCTCAAGCCATCCTCCTGCCTCGGGCTCCCGAGTAGCTGGGACTACAGGCCTGTGCCACCACGCATCCCCTGTCTAATTTTTTCTATTTTTAGTAGAGATGGGATCTCGCTCTTGCTCAGGCTGGTCTCGAACTCCTGACCTCAAGCGATCCTCCTGCCTCAGCCTCCCAGAGTGCTAGGATTACAGGAGTGAGCCATCTACTTAGATATTTTTATAGACTCTTCAAATTCAATGTGTCTAAAACTGACTTTATTATCTTCCCTTCCAAGTCTGATCTTCCTCCAATATATGCTTAATTTACAACATCACCATCTAGTCTCTTAAGCATTTTCACCTTAACTAATTTTTACCTCCATTTACTTCTTTCTCCACCATGGTTGTTATTACTGTTGTTCAAACATCCACCATGCTTTACCTGAGCTGATGTAATAGGCTCCTACCTGGATTCTATGTTAACTTTATCCCTTCTAATCTTTTTCCCACATTACAGAAAATAGAAATGTAAATATTATCACACTCTTCTCCTTTCAAACTTCAGTAACTTCCTGTTATTGTTCATTGATACATCCATTGTATACTTCATCCCCATTGCCTCTGTGTTATTCTGCTAAACTCTTTGTTGTCAAGATTCCTGAATATGTCATTTTATCTCCTACCACAGGACCTTTGTGCATGTTGTTTTCTCTTCCTGGACCACTCTTCCAATCCCTATCTTTTTTGCCTAATTGGCTCCTAATCTTGTATTTCATATCTCTTATCCCTGGTCTCTATGAACAGGTTGATTCCCTATATTATATGCCTTTTGTAGCATTATATACCCCCTCGTTATAACATCTATTATAGTCAGCATTCTATATTTACTTTTATGTTTATTTAATTAAGAGATGTCTGCCCTACTTGATTATTAAGCCTATGATGACGCGAGGGCCGTTGTCTGTTTCTTCTTTTCCTTTTATCCTTAACACATGATGTCTGTATAACATTGGTACAAAATAAAAAATTCCATTTCTCCCAGAAAGAGGGACACTTAGAGGAGATACAAGCACTTAATGTCTTTTGGATAGTCCCTGTTTAGAGAAAAATGGCCAAAGACTTTATTGGTGGAGCTGGTAGGATCAGGAGCAGGTGTTCTCTGCTGTGGCAGACAGAACCAGCAAGAGGACTCTGTAGTGGCCCCAGGTGTGGGGACCCTGACGGAGTGGACCAGAAGGGAGAGAGCATGGTAGTACATAATTAACAGACCCCTATTGCCTTCAGGGAACTTGGAAGGTTTTTCTGCAGCTTCTATCTTTTGTGACGGTCTCTCTTGCCTTTAACTCAGAAAAGCTTCTATTTTCACTAAAGTTTTCTAATATCCTTCTTGAAAAAGCTTCACATTTTTCAGGGGGTGTTGGCTATTGTCTTCAAGAAGGAATATAAAATGTGCTCCCTAAAACTACTTATGTTAAACACCATACTAGTCGTACGTGGAATACCAGATACAGGTCCTTGAACACATATATTAGTGTTCTTGTTTGGTAGGTGAAAAAGTAAAGTGCCCAGAGGTTAAATAACCTCCCAAAATCTTACTGCTAAACAATGACAAAACCAGAATTTAAATTAGGTCTGCCTAACTCTAATCCCTCACATTGTCACTTATACGACTCTGATTCATAATGACCTGCTCCTAAGCAAGCTCACTGGCAATTCCTTTCCTCATTTTGTCAAGCTCTTCTTGGACCCAAATCACAGGAAATTCTGTGACTCCCATGGCAATACCTTAAAAAGTCATTAATAAAATAAATTAAGTGTTCAAAAGCATAAGTACATTTCTACTCTTGCATGCAAGCTTCTATCCACCGTGCACCTAGCAAGCATGTTTTATAAGGCAAATATTATAGGTTCAGGATGTATTAATTAGGGTTCTCCAGACAGACAGAGCCAACAGGATATATAACTAGAGATAGATGAGGGAGGGTGTATTAGCGGAATTGGCTCATGGGACTATGGAGACTTAGAAGTCCCACAACAGGCCCCCGGCAAGCTGGAGACGCTGGGAGGCTGGAAGCGTGGCCCCGTCTAAATTCGCAGGCCTCGGAACCAAGGAAGCAGATGATGTACCACTCAGTCTGAGAGGACAGAGGTGACAATATGGAGGTCACTGGTATGATTCATGGAGTCCCCAGGCCAGGGAGCGTGGAGTTGTCCAAGCACAGGAGAGAGAGTATATCCCAGCTCTAGCCAATAAACAGCCTTTTCTCTGTTTTTTTTTTTTTTTTTTTTTTTTTTTTTTTCTGTCTGGACTCCCAGCTCATTGAATGGTGCCTTACATGGAGGGCGGATCTTCCGCACCTAGTCCACTCAGACTGGTGTGCTAACCTCTGGAAACTCCCTCACTGAAAAACCAAAAAATAACACTTTACCTATCACAGAAGGGGATGAAATTTAAAAAATAAATAAATAAAGAGAGGATGAACTAGAATTTATTGAATTACTTACTATATGATACATCTTTAAGAAAACTTATTTGACATAATTCTCAAAATAAACATAAGTGATAGCATTGCCTTTACTTAGGTGAGGAAATTGAGGTTTGTAAAGGTAAAGTAATATATTTCTGGTCACTCATTTTAAAAGTGGCCAAAATTAAAGTGAAATCCAACATTGCCAGACTCCCAGGCCTTTGTTTCATGCTAGTTCTTGTATCACACTCTATGAATCAAATGCATTGACAGGACTGTCATTGCAACTACACCTGGGTGTATAAATTCACTTGTAGTCTTTGCAGTTTTAATTTCACTGTTGATTTAAACTCAGAATTGATTTTTCACGTTTCCCCAGGCTACATTTGGCCAGCTTCAAATAAGAAGAAACATACCACATGGATTTTACGTGGAGATCATTCAGTTTAGTGGGTACAGTCTTATTTTTTTGTGTTTTAGTGGGTATTATTCTCCATCATGTTCATAATTCTCTTTGTTGGCAGAGGCAGGGTGGAGTAGATTATCATATGCAAGTCATGCTTATTCCATGGCAGTCTTCAACTCACAGCAATTAAGTGAAACGAAATTCTTTAGTGTTGGCACAACTATTTATTTGTTTCCAAGTTCACCTGGAAAATTTAATGAGCTTACAAATGTGGGGGTGGAAACAATGACATTTTATAAGATGACAATAGGCCAAAACAGCATCTTGATGACACATTCTGTATCCCTGTCATTGGAATATTTACAAATTTAAAATATTAAGCCAGGCCATGGGGCACATGATTGTCCCTCTGCATTTACTCAGGAATGTAGCTAATGTAATGTTTTTTTAGGTTTATTTTCTTTTTTCTAATATTCTAGCCTGAATGAAGACACTGAAGTGAAAATAAAGCCTAAGAAGAGAAAGAAGAGAGGATAGTTCCTTTAAAACATTGGTTCCCCATGTACTTCCACAGTAAAAAGAACTATAAAATGTATAATCATATTTAATGAGAGAATATAGTGCATGATCTCAGGAAAAAAAAAATAAGTCCTGGAATTTGGGCTTTGATCTAGGTTTGTTTTGTCTGGTACCCCTTTGCCTAATGATTTAATAACAATAAAGTACTGCAACTAACTTTATGGGTAGAGGACCATCACGAGTCATGGGCTCATTTCAGCTGGCCCTAGAAGCTTCTCAGGCATTTTGGAAACAACCCACAAGGTCACGGTATGAAGGTCACGGTATGAAGAATTCGCATACATGACCCAGCTCTCAGCTTGGTTCTCTGGCTGTGTATTGACATCAGCACCAAGAGAAGCTGGTCCAGAGCGTGAAGCCAGGCAGCACAGCAGTGCAGACGCGCAGTGAGAATAGCACGCAAATCCACACAGACATCGACAGTGGGAGTATCTGTGCATCACGAGATGCTTCTGCAGTCTCCTCTGAAGCCAGGGGACAAGTGATTTCACCATTTTCCTCATGGCACTTTGTCCCATGAGAAGGACTTTGTGAGTGCAGAACCACAGTGAGGAGGCCAGGGTTGGATGGGAAAGTCCGTGAATTAGTCTATTTTCTGCTGCTATAACAGATACTACAGAGTGGGTAATTCATTTAAAAAGAAGTTTATTTGGCTTATGGTTCTAGAGGCTGGGAAGTCCAAGAGCATGGAACCAGCATCTGGAGAAGGTCATCCCAAGGCAAGAGGAGGAAGAGCAAGTGGGCACAGGAGATAGAGAGAGGAAGGCAGGCCAGACTCAACCCTTTATCAGGAGCTGACTCGTGTGATAACTAACCCACTCCTGCAATAACTAACCCACTCCCATGATAACAGCATTAATCTCTTCATGAGAGAGGAGCTTTCATGACCTAGTCACCTCTTAAAGATTTCTACTTCTTAATATTGTTACAATGGCAATTAGGTTTCCAACACATGGAATTTGGGGGGCATATTCAAACCATTGCAACCCTACCTTGAAGAATCAGGTGTAGAGTTCAGGAATGGATGAGGTCAGTGGCAGGTGGTTAACTCAGGAAATAAGGATTTGTTTGAAGCCTGAAAGAACATGTGTGAAGATGTGTCAAGATTATAAACCTTAAGAGTATACTAGGGTAAGGGTTGATATAACATGTGGAGCTTAAATCAGAGAATCCCTATAAATACATTTATTCATTTATTCATTAAGGTAACAGGTCCTGGGGTGCCAACAATGTGAGAAGGGCTGCACCAGTTGCTGGGGACATAGTGGAAATCCAAATGATAAATCACTGAAGAATATGGTCCTCTGAACCAGTGGAGCTTACAGTATAGTGTAAGACTTGTTGAGCTAATGACATTTAATTTGAGATTAAAAAAAAAAGAAAAGATGAGTGAGTATTTAAAAGAAAAGTAGGAGAATAATATTCCAGAGAGAAAGAAAACAACATGTGTCCAGACTATAAGGAGTTAAATGGTAGAAAAAATAAAAACAACAGGAGAGAGGTTGATAAGGGTGAGCAGTGTCCTATTGGGAGGATTTTTAGATCAAGAATTTTAGATATTATTGCTTGTATAATAGACTTTAAAAGTAGAATACACACACCACATGCACATACACAATACATACATATATAGATACGTATATATGATTCAATTTATATGTTAAAAAGTTTATATTTCCTGCTGCATGGAGAATTGTTTATGGGAGCATAATCATAAGAAGGGGCTAAAAGATAAAAACCAATGTATTATTTAATATTCTGTATATTTTATATATTGTCTATATATTTCCTATTTTTGTCCCCCAGGATTAATATTTTTTGCAGCTACGATTGTCATAAGTCAAACCACCAGTTTACAATGGATAATTTTTTACATTTTTAATATAAATATTTACCTGTGAAAGCATCACTGTAATTAAAACAAGGAATATATCTATAACTATGAAAAGTTTCCTCATCTCACTTTGTAATTTCTTTCCTCAAGAAAGAAACCGTCTCCCTCCCGACTCTTGACCCCAAGTATTTGCATACGTGCTTCCTATATATTGGCCTCTATTTTCCATAATTTTATATAACTGGAATTATATAATATGCACCCATTTTTTGTCTGACTTATTGCACTCAACATAATTATTCTGAGATTCTTCCATATTGCTGCTTAAATCTATAGTTCATTTCTTTTTAATGTTGAATAATATTCCATTGTATGGATATACCATGATTTGATTATCCATTTACCTGTTGGTGGGTGGTTGGGTTATTTCCATTTTTTTTTGCTATTGAAAATAAAGTTTCTATGAACATTTGGGTACACAATTAAATTATGGCTTCATTAGTCTTGGGTAATGGAATGGATGGATCATAAGGTAGGTGTGTGTTTAACTTTCTGTGAAGCTATTCTTTCAGGTGGACATATAATTTTACATTTCCACCAGAAGTATGTGAGAGTTCTAGTTGATCCACATCTTTTTCAACACTTACTATGGGGAGCCTTTAATTTCAGCTATTCTAGTAGAAGTGCCATATATATCATTATAGTTCATTATAGTTTAATTTGTGATTTCATAATAAAAAATTACATTGGCCATCTTTTAAGGTACTTATTAGCCATCCATATATCTTTGGGGAAGTGTCTATTGAAGTATTTTGCCCATTTTTAAATTGGATTGCTTATTATTGAGTTGTAAGTGATTCTTATGTATTATAGATCCAAGTCCATTATAGAATATATATTTTATAAATGTTTTTCCAAGACCATGTTTTGCCTTTTGATTTTCATAATGGTGTCTTTGACTAGCAAATCCTGTTAATGTTGATGAATTCCATTTTATTAATGTTTAAACATTTTATAGTTTGTATGCTTGTATTCCACTTAATAAATCTTTACTAAACCCATGATACTAAAATTTTCTTCTATATTTTCTTCTCATTTAATAGTTTGAAATTTTCCATTTAGGTATATTATCCTTTTTGTGTTTATATTTGTATAAGGTATGAAGTAGGGTCAAGGTTCATTTTTGTGGATATGGCTATGCCATTGTTGCAATTTCATTTTTTGAAAACACTGACCATCGAATTACTTTGGCATCATTGTCAAAAATCAATTGTCCACATCTGTTTACATATAATTATAATTATCATCCCCAATTCCAAGCTGCTCAAGGTAGAGGGATGGAGAAGGCAGTTTCTAGGGTTCATATACCTTAATTTTGCCAAATGGATGGAAGTAATGCATGCATTGGAGATATTTACAAGAGCGTAAATAACTGTAATCATGGGTTATGGTCTCTGTGTACATAAGCAGAAAAATAAACACAAGAGGAGGATAATTAACAAAGATAAATTGCTGGGTTCTATGGATACAAAGTCTTGATGAAATGGAAGAACTGTTTCGGTCGACATACTTCAGAAAAAAGAATTGAGAGTATAAATGGTAGTGGCTGAAAAATGAAATCTTTGTTTTTGAATTATTGTCATTTTTGCTCTGACAAGCCACAAGATATGACCTTGGTAATAGAGGCTGAGTTCTACTGTGCCAGATCATTGATTACTGAGGAGGTCACAGAGTGGGTGAATAAAATATACACATGCATGTTGAATTTTTTTCCCATGAGTGATGTCAATCTTAGTACTAGGAGGATGAATAGGAAACTGACAGTCAAGGACTAAATCAGAATCAGAAAAGGCATCAGCACTACAAAAACTAAGCTGGAAGACATCACTGGCACAGGAAAATTCAATTGCACATGTATTTGTCTCTCTGGCTGATTAATTGGGGCATCATCATAATTTCAAAGGTATATGTCCTCGCTAAGTCCCAAGGTCATGCAATGTCTTTTGATAATAAGCATTATAGTTGCATATCTGTGTGTGAGTTCTGTTTTAGCCAGGCAGATACCAAAAAATAACAGCTAGTTATTTTATAGAACTTTGCAAAGAAGTTGAATCTTAATAAATTCCTCATATTTTTTCCTATTCATGACAGAAGAGAAAGTTGGCTTTGAAAGACTCCCCCCAGCTCAGAAGTACAAGGATGAAGATTATTGCTGCTGTGCCCTGCTAGCATCCATTCTAATTCTGTTTTTCAAATTCACAGAGAGTGAAGAAGTTTACCAAAGGCAGGTGCTGTCAATTTCATGTATCATCTTTGGAATTGTCATCGTGGGCATGTTCTGTGCAGCATTCTACTTCAAAAGCAAGTAAGACCATTTCTCTCAAGTATTACCAGGTTACTTCTCAGAGAAAGCACTTTGTCTTTCTTTAAGTTTTCAGTCTCTGCTCCAAGGAGAGGGATCCTGTGCAAATGGGTCCATCAACATCTGCAAGTGACTTATGACCTTTTGTAGACTATGGTGAGGGTGTACAGGCATGTGCATATGTGTAAATGCATGTGTGTGTGCATGTGTGTGCACAGTTTACATTGTGCACTATGATGCACATAGTGATCATTCCTCTCAGGAATCTTGAACGTTATGTTCTTTGTACCAATTAATTATGTACCTGTATTAAAGGCTTGTTATTTTTGGATCAGATGGGGCACTGCCGTGGACCTAAACATTATCAAGCATTATCTAGCCTTTTCTGAGAAAAACATACAGAAAAAAATCACAGTTTTCCTTTCATACTGTTTTAACCTGATATTCATACAGCTTTTGGCCAAATATGAAACATGAATACTAAAAAAAATACTTTAGTTCACCAGCTGGTATGCACATTTCAAATATGCCCTAAAGTTGCCATTCTAAGAAACTAGACCTTATGTAGATGAAGGTGCTTACTATTAATTAAAAAGTAGAATATATATATATATATATACACATATATATATACATACAGACATGTAGGTATGTAAGTATGTGTGTATTTTTTCCCAAATGTACTCTGATAGAGGTATTTTATTTATGGAAATAATGTAATCTGCACTTAAAATAAGAAACACAGATAAAAACATTAGCCCCATGGTTTCTTATGCCTTAAGATGTTCGCACAGATTTTGTTCCTACAACTTGTCTGAAATCCAAGCCAAAGTGTAATTGCTTTTTGTTGGACCCAAATTTTCTTTTTACCTATTTACTCTTCTGAAAATGGATGTTTTCAAATATACTTTGTGATACCTGCTTGTATGTTGTGTATGTTGATTTTTAAAGAGAACCATGATTATGATTTTCTAAAATAATGGAAACTCAGGCATGAATCCAGAATTAGTAACTATTATTTTTTAATAAACAATTTCAGAAGAGTTTTATATATTCAGAATTACTGCGAAAATAATACAGTTTCTATATACTCCAAATGCAAACTTCCCATATTGCTAATGTCTTACATAATTATGGTACATTTGTCATAGTTGGAACAATATTGATACAATACTACTAAATAAAGTTCATATTTACAGATTTAATTAGTTTTTTAAATGTATTATTTTTAAATTCCAGGGCCCTATTCAGGGTACCAGATTACATTAACTGTCACATTTCCAAGGCAATTCTTGGCTGTGACAGTTGTAACTGTCAATTTTTGAGCACTTCCTCTTTGCCAGGCATACTAGGCTTTTTATGTTCTAGTTCCCATTCCCCACAACAATCAGAGTTGTGCATTACTACCGCATTTTTCCAAAATTATCAGAATTTATTTTAAAATATTAATTTTAAAAGCCACAAAGTAGGAAGTTATACATGAAGTCTTTGAATCTCAGCAGTTCTAGTTTAAATTACTTGCTCTAAACCACTGTACCACATTGGCTCATGTAGTCCTCCTGCTAGACGGTTAAACTGCTCAGAGTGAGTTCCGAATTGCAGTCTCTGGTGCGGCCCTGGTACTTTATCTTTTCTGTGGAGGTATCTGGCATAACGGTCATGGTTTTACGCTGGTCAGCCATACCTGGATTCAAATTTTTAGGCTGCCAGTGACTTGCTGTGTGTCATTAGGCAAATTACAAGATGTCTCTTAGCCTCAGTTTTCTTTGTGGTAAAATATGAACACACACACACAAATCCACCATACAGAATTTCATTGGGCCAGGCATCGTGGCTCACATCTGTAATCCTAGCACTCTGGGAGGCCAAGGCGGGCAGATCGTTTGAGCCCAGGAGTTCAAGACCAGCCTGAGCAAGAGTGAGACTCCGGTCTCTACTAAAAAAAAAAAAAAAAAAGAAAGAAAGAAATTAGCTGGACAACTAAAATATATATATATATATATATATATATATATATATATATATATATAAAATTAGCCCGGCATGGTGGTGCGTGCCTGTAGTCACAGCCACTCGGGAGGCTGAGGCAGTAGGATTGCTTGAGCCCAGGAGTTTGAGGTTGCTGTGAGCGAGGATGACGCCACAGCACTCTAGCCCAGGAAACAGAGTGAGACTGTCTCAAAAAAACAGAATTTTGTTAAGGATTAAATGGGATAATATTGTAAAAGGCACAGCACATTGTTTAAAAGAGTAAATACTCAATGCAGTCTTGCTGTTGTTAACACCCACTGGTTTTCCGCACCAGGACTAGGTAGTTACAAAGTTAAGAGCCTGGACTGGAGCGCAAGAGGGGTAATCACAGCCAGCAGGGTGACGGAAGGGTCTCCTTACCAGGGCTACAGAAGAGAAAGAAATTGTGTATTTAACAATAAGCAAATTACTAGGAAGAAGCAGTTAATCACTTATTTTTAGAGTGTAATTTGTAGTTGTACTACATTTAAACGAAAGACTGATTATGGTAATCAAGAGAGCAGAGAACAGCTGGATTACTAGGGGCTTCCATCTTCAGGGCCGTCAATCTCTGACTCCCTGGGCAGCAAGTGGGCTCTGAGACCCACATCATTCCCGGGGGCTCAGCGCGGGGCCGGAGTGTTTAGTGGAAACACTGTCCATGAGCAGATTCATTGTGCGGGCTCAGAGGACTGAGCCAATGGCAGAGCACCACTTGGGATACTGTTGTCTTTCTGCCTGCCAACCTGGGCACATTGTTATCTTTTTAAAAATCTATCAGTCAATACATGAACGTAAAAATAATAAAATAATGATAAATATTGAAGCCTTTTCCAACTGGAGTCATAATGTTCATCAGAGACCTAAAGTGTGTATTTCCTTCTTCTAGTATGATTTTTAGGTTTGGTCTTCTTTCACTTTTCTTTGCCTGAGAGAAAGGACACAACCCCACCAAGCACATAATTTATATTGCTAAGAGCAATATAGTTTTTTTTTTTTAATAACACCCTGGCACAAATTTATTTTATGAATTTCTGGATCTCTAGGTCTTTTCCCAAAACCTTGGGGAGAACAAAGCAGTCAGACACTACCTTGACCTCCCCTTACTCATAAAATAATGTAGTTTATATGTATACACTTTTGTTGACTTTAGCTTGAAAGCCTCAAGTCTTTCAGGATTCTAAGTCTTATTTATCACTGGTCACTGGAATCCAAATAAACTCACTTGAACTTCCATTTGGTATACTGGGATATGAAGTTCCTACCCAGAGAGAGTTGAGACTTACTTCAAAGCTCACATCCTCTTTTGGTCATTTATGTTCTATTTCCCAGAATCCCTCAGATCCTGCTACTCTGATCCTTTTTCCATTCCACTGTCACCTTGCTATGGCATGACTTCATTAGAAGGAATGTTACAGCAAATTGTATGTCTGAGGAAAGTGTGAAGCCAGGTAACATGATGAGGTGGAAGAAAGGAACACCACCTTGGATTTGGAGGATTTTCTGCTGGAGTTAACTGAACCCCCAGCGATTATAAAATACAAAGTGAAAGAAATTCTTCTCTCGTCACTCCCAATAAACCTCTGTGTTCTTACATATAGTTAATAAAACTATTAATTGAGCCCTTCAAGTCTAGCTGATATGGATCACATGGCAACTATAAATTCTTCTAGATTTTCTCTTTACTTTCAACTTATATAGGTAAGAGGGATAAGGCTGGATGTAGGAGTTCTTAGTAGACTTTGAAAATGCACGATTCAGCTCTAAAACCAGAATTGGGATAGGAGAGATGTGCCAGGAGGCAGAACCTGGGATGGTGACTATAAAAACTGGGAAAACAAAGAAAGATAAAAGAGAACTAGAGTTACCAGTAAAATATAGATCAGTAACAGCCTGCCCCTGGCTACAGGTTATCACCCTCTGAAGTACGAGATTTTAAATCTCAAGAAAAGCCTCCTAATGGCAGGCATTTAGGTACTCTGATACGCTGCTGTGATCCTCTTTGGCCGTGGAGGTCTTAGTCCCAGAGTTGCCAGCAGATGGTTGTGGAGAGTCACCTTTCTCAATCTCATGTCCTGTTCTGAGATTGCTCACCTCCAATGACATGTCAGTGTGGGGCTCTGAAGACCTAGACCCCAACTTGGGGTGCAAGGCTATGCCAGCTTCAGAGATCCCTGGGGGTTTGCTGAGGTCTTCACTGAGCCTGCATTGCATCCCAACTTCTCCCTCTGCCCAATCCTGCTTCCTTCTCCATCCTTTGCTTCCACCGTTGTAGATACCAAGAGCCCTCTCTAATAAAATCCCTGTGTGCTATCTCCATCTTAGGGTCTCTTCCCCAGGAACCCAATTTGCAACACTGCAAATAAGGTCTACCAGCAAGTTTATGACATCTATTCCACAACTTGCATCCCATTTCTTTCTAATGCGTTGAACCAGAGAAACTTAAAATTCAATGATCTGTACAGTTCAACACTGATATTGTTGGACTAATAGTGTCCCAGTGTGCAATGCATGCATCTTGTCCTCCCCAGAGCAACTGTTCTCATGAGAGAGTTAATGGTATTGCAATCAGATGCTGATCATTTCCTTGGCTCTTATTTGCTAGGGGAAGGGGGAAAGAGCAACAAAGTGTGTGCTTGTGAGAGGAGAAGGATGGTTGAGGCAAGGGAAGGTGGAAAGGAGGAGGCAAGGGAAGGTGGAGAGGAGGAGGCAGGCTCAGAAAGGAAAGGCCACTTATCCTGGAATGTTAGTGAGTCAGGACTTGAGTGAGAAGAGGCTAAAGAGGAATGCAAATTATAAAAGGATTTAGGAAATGCCATCAGATATTTTTATGAGGAAAATTCCTTTATAAGTTTGTATTTCCAGCACCCTGAATTGGATTATTGAAAAAGTAGTTAGTGTTTCTACGATTTTAATCCTCAGGAGAATAATTGAGTCCTTGCTCTGTGCCAGGTACCCTCTAAAAGATTCAGGATAATTTACCCAGCTAGAACCACCCAACTTACTATTTCCTTCATGAATGAATCCCTGATCGAATTTTGTGGCTGTAATGTGCTTCTTAAAATGCTGATATGATAGATTTATTTTTAACAATAGGCTACAGATTAGCTGTAAGGAAGTACATAGATTATTACAACTGGATTAAAGCAACTAAGAGTGCTAGAGGTAAAAGTCCCCCAAATAATTGAAAAGATAAAAGAAACATTGGAACAAAAAGAGATACACCACACTGGTGTTATAAATTCAAAAGGGGTAATGATGCTCAAAGCTTCCAAATCTTGCAGCAAATACTGGTGACTTTCTTGTGAAGATGCAGTTAGTTCAATCTTTTATTTTATCTTTGAGCCAATGTTCTAATTCTTCTGCAGCATCTGCCCATAAGGCAGAACTTGCTGCATGACGAAAAGGGAAAGAGATGAACACTTTGTGTGTGCTCCCATGTGTAGTCATCACAGCGTCTAGGGAAGATAGTTCTTATGAACTCCATTTACAGATGAGGAAACTGAGGCTCAATGAGGTTTAGGAAATCATTAGGGTATCAAAACTAGTGGATGGCAGGCTGGGATTAAAATGCCAGTCCCTGTGATTCCAGAGCCCATGCTCTGTAGGATGGAGAAGCTCACTACAGAAGACTGTGCATGTACCCCATGAATGGCTTTATCCTTGACAGGCATCTTGGGGGATTTGCAAAATTCAGTGAGAGGATTCTGCTATGAAAATTGTCAGAATCAAAGTGGAGTCATTTGAGTTAAAAACCCTGACGAATAGAGCCAGGGAAGGCCATGAAGGAGAGTTCTCATGCACAAATGCCTGACGACAAGAACTATCACAGAAGACTCTGCAGAAACCATAAGATTGCACAAAGGGCATCACAACCTTACAGAAAAAAAAAGCTCTTCTGCGAGGATATCTGCTCAGCAACTGCCTGTCAGCCTTGCACTGGTGCCACCCTTGTTATTGATCCTTGTAGTCATGGATGACCATCTCAAAACAGTTATGTAATCCTTCTTATTTTTCTTTTAAAAAGCTTTTTCTTCCTCTCCTGGAATACACACATAATTTACTATGGCACTCATATTAGTATTTCCCTTGCACTTTCTATTCCGGAATAAATATCATTTTCTTTTACGGAGTCCCTCTCTTTGTTTTTTATTTAGGTTGACACCGCAAAGCTTTTTGTTTATTTATGAGTACCAGGTCTTGCGCGAGTATGTATGTAATTGCTGTGAAGCTCCTGGGAGAGAACTGCTAATAAGGCAGTGGTTTGTTCTGTCCTTCTGATGCAGGCACCAAATGACCCAAATAACGGTCACTCCACACGTGCAAGCGCTTTACCTGGATTCCAAAGCCTACAGCAACTTAGTCTTGCCTCTTAAAAACCGTGAGACCATGGACAAGCGGCTTGGCAGTTCTGCCTGGTGGTTAAAGAGCTAGAGTACACAGCCAGATTGGCTGGGTTAAAATCCACACTCTGCCATTTACTGGCTGTGTGACCCTGGGAAAATGGGTTAGCTTCTCTGTGCCTCAGTTCTCAGCTATGAAATGGATGCAATATTATTGCCTCATCCTATAGAATTATTGTGAAGAATAGATGAGTTGATACATGTAAAATGCTTAAAATGATGCATGGCCCATTAATCAGTAATCGCTGGCTCTTTAAAGAGTTAACTATTTTTATTATTTGGACTGTTGGTGGCAATAAATGAGCTGTTTCTAAACTATAAAAGACAGCAAATATACACATTATAGCACATATGCAAGTCATGTAGTTAAGCTCAACATATTTGAATTGTACAAATGTAAATGTAACTTTGCAAATATGTTCTGTGTGGCCACTAGACCCAAGCCTCAAATTTTTCCTCCAGTCACTTCCCCATAGCATTTCCAATTCTTTGCAGCTGACCACGTAGGGCAGGGGCCTCTTGCATCCATGGGGGCCAGGACAATACATTATGTTTCTGCCTTTGAAATACTATTGAGTGTGAATCCTGGATGATAGTGGATGACACCAGGTTCTTCCTACAGTGGAAGTATTTTTTGGTGGGGTTGAAAATGAGAGAAAGCCTCCCTTTGTTAACTGAGTTTATCTAGCAAACAACAAAAATAGATGTTGAGAATATATAAACCTCAAAAATAGGAATAGAATGAATTTATACAAATATTTATACACATATTTATTTATACCTGCAGGAAACAAGCTAAACAAATCCAAGAGCAGCTGAAAGTGCCACAGAATGGTAAAAACTACAGTCTCAAAGCGTCCAGCACAATGACAAAGTCAGAAAACTTGGTGAAGAGTCATGTCCAGCTGCAAAATGTAAGTTTGCGTGTCTCCGCACCTGCTCCTGCAGCCACCTCAACACGTCCAGTCCAGAGGGGATGGGAGCCTGTGATCAGACATGTATATTTTTCAGAGTTTTTACAGATTTTTGATTAAATCATGTTGCATTTCTGGGGAAGGGAGTGTGCACACATGCATGTATGTATATATGTATTGGATTGGATGAAAGAGAGAAAAGTTAAATCTCAGCTCTTGATATAATCTTTAGTATCACTCTCTGGTAACAATTAGAGCTTCAGTTGTTTGTCCCATAAACACTTATTGAATCTTTAGTTTGTACCAGAAATAGTATTTGACATCAGGGACACAATGTTCCTTGCCCTATGGAAAGTTATGTGTAGCAAGAAATACAAACACCGCAGAACTAGAAGTGAGTGTGCTGAAGCCGTTGATGTTGCAGCAGAGCCTGGACGAGAGGAGGCCGATGGGGCCCATGGGTGCAGACCTGGGCGCTACCTCACAACAGAGTCAGGCTCAGACTTGATTTTGAAGGGCGTCAAAAGTTCATCAGAGTCAAAAGGCTAAGAGCAAGAGACTAGAACATACAGAACGAATAAAACCATGGCATCCCAATATTTGCTATGTTCAAGCAACTCCAAGTTAAGGAGTATGAGAAGGGTCAAAGGTGAAAGGTGAGAGGTATGATCTCAAAGTCAGTCCTTCTAACACCAGGCCTTATAAGGGACACCAGAACTTGAAGTTAATGCAAACTCTTTTCCTCCTACCTTCTTTGTAAGGCAGTTTTAATCATTTCTGAGATATATTGCAAAACACTAAATTAAAGACAAGTGAACACTGCCTAATACATGCAGAAATATTCCTCTTGGGTGGCAATTCTTTGCCCCCACACAGGATTGCACTTCCAGATTCCGAGGCACAAAAGGAAGGAACAAAGGCCACGGTATAAACCTAGCATTTGAGTATAATAGGCAATCACCCAGGACATACTCACACCCCTCCAAATGCTTAAATCGCTGGGAATTTATACATCATTTGTGATTCTAAGAAATCGTTACCCAAAGAGTTACCATTATGATGTGCATAACAGATGTACTTAGATAGTTTAATGCAGAATTCATAAATCAGAATCACTGCCTAGCAAAGTTTTGTTAAACATTTATTCATGGCAATGTGCAGGGATTGTTCTTTTCAGAAACACAGAAAATGGTTTTCCTAATGATATCTAATGAGTGTAATCCCACCTCCCTAAAACAATCACACTGATGGCAGGCTTGGAGTCCTTAGCAACTGCTCCTGTCAAAGATAAACAAAGCTGGACACTAGTTAAAGTGATAAGGACATATTTTAATCAGTAATATACTATTGCAGTAGGAAAGATAGTCCCCTGTGAACTGAACTCAACATCAATTTGTGCAGAGGTGACTTGGCTTTTTAAAGGGAGAATAAGGGAGTAGGGAAGGGGAGCTGCAGGGTCTTGAGCAGAGTCAGGGAAGGAAAAAATTACAGAGTTGGTCAGTGCTGATGCATTAGACCAGCTGTGTCCGTTAGATGGAAATTATTGCAGTTAGGATTCTATCCTCCCGCAGAGACTGGGAGACAGAGGCCCTTTGCCTTCTGATAATTGCATTTCAAAAAATGGCTTTCTGGTCCTTGACAAAGACATCCTTGAGGTGTAGGAGATGAGCAACATATTCACAATTTTAAGCGTCTTTTAGGAAATTCTCTAAGTAAAGGGAGGACAGGGGCCTATCATCGGTGTAGGCTAGAACAACTAGAGCAAACCTGAAATTCTTTTAATAGCCTTGAGCTCTTTCTTTTCTTCTTTTGCTTTCTTTTTTTCGTTTTCTTTTTTTTTCAGGCAGGCACTTTAAGGGTGGCCAGGGTCATCCTCGGAAGCAGCCCTGACATCTTCAAAACTATGTTAGTCTTTGTTCAAGTTTTAGTGGGGGTGGAAAAGGAGGTAGATGAAATCGTTTGGGCCTGTCTAAAATTAACTTAAGGAGAGAGTTTTTGACAGTCCCTGTGCAATTTACAGGCTTGCATTGTGGCCAGGGCCCACACAGTTTTACACCCTTTTTTTACATCTAACATGCCATCAGTAGCATTTTCTGTCTGCTTTACCGTCTCCACAAGCTTATGTGGAATGATTGTATCATGCTCCACACAGTGACCACCTCACAGTTTGCTCCTCCACCCCTCGTGATAGACATTCCGGTTCTTTCCCATTGTTTCCTATTATTGGCAAAGTAAACATAAACTCTTCACTCTTGTGCCTCCCTCCCCCATTTGACTGGAATTATTAGTATTAGAATTACAAGAAAGAAATTACTAGTTGTAGGGGTTTCAACACCTGAAAAACCCTGGATATATATGATTTTATTTCGATTTTTCTCTCCCTCTTCCCTCCTCTGCAGCCCACCCTTTCCCAACATTTGATATGTGGGCACAAGGCAGCAAGGCGTGAGCTCAACTGGATTATTCCTTTGGGGCCCAAGAGAGGGTGTAGGGATAGTGTCTTTTTGTGTTCGTCCCATTTTTGTGTAAGCAAAGTACAGGGGAGGAAAAAAATATTTGTCCTTCTATCTTTCTCAGTCCTCAGCTGGGACTCTGTAACAAAAGACAGATTAACAAGTGAAAAACAAACAGAAGTTTATTAACATGTGCATGGTACATGTTAACACATGGGAGCACTGAGAAATGAGTGAGTCAAAGCAACTCTAAAGGGTACTTAGAACCTAGGTTCATATACTATACTTAGGCTAAAATCAAGGGGTTTAGGATTCTGCGTGGAGGAGAGAAGTTATAGGACGGTGACCAAAAAAATTATGGTAAACAAGGGTTGTTTAGTAAGGGTTGTAATGCAGATTTAAGTGTCTTACCTGTTGATAAGAGTTGTGAAGCTTCCTCTTCATTTCTACAAATGAAAATTTCACTTACAAAAGGAAAAACATGTGCCCTATTTGTAGAGTTTTTCCTGCATTTGCAGGTTCTCAATGGTCTTTAGTTCAAAATAATCCATATGCCAAAAAGGCGTATTTCAGGATGGCACATTCTGATACCCCTAAAGAGCATGTAGAATACATTCTGTCTCTGAGATGTGGTGTGATCAGCTAAGATTACACATTCCAAGGGATTATTAGTTTAAAGAGGAGTTTAAGGAGAAATAGAGAGGCCAGACAGAGAGGAGATATTGGAGGAAGGCATTTAAGGACCCTGAAAAAGGAAAGCAAGGTGCATGGAACAGACATATGCACATGGTGACAGCATTCCACACATTGCCAGCTTGGGCTCAGGGGACTACCTGAGCAAGTCCCTTTAACAAGACTAAATTGGGATGAACAAATTGCTTTCCTGGAGGCATATGTCAATTTTATCACTAGAAGGCAGTGTGGGTCACTCTTATTTTTATGATACTTTTGTCAGCATTTCCCTTGCAAATTTAATAGTAGGAAATGACATTTTTAAAAAGTTGCATTTCTTTATTTGAGAGTGAAGTATATTCTCTGTCCACATCTTTCTAGTCAAATTTCCCCTTTGATAAATTACATATTGATGCCCTTTGCTCATAATTTTGTTACAGGAAGCAATTATCAATTTGACTGCAATTTTCCATACTGTGTGTTTTAGGAGAAAATAGTGATGAAGAATAGATATCAATAATCCATTAAAAAGAAATAGAAAAGTTTAAGAACATTTGCTTTCCTTCAGTGCTATCCTTAAGATATCTGTGCAGTTGGAGACAAGGAGCAGGTAGTCTTAGTCATTAGTAATCTGATGTGTGACTAAGAATTTTTGGATACATATTAAAATGTACATGTATTGAAGAAAATTCGGGGAAGCATTTTTCCTTTTCTGATCTATATATTTTATTTCTGGCAAGAACTATGAGGAAATACCAATGTCAATAATAATAACAAAAAATGGTAAATAAAATAGTAATAATAGTAATAGCAAATAACATGTACAGGGCAAATATATAGTATGATGCTAAATAATTAAAATGTATTGATAACAGAAAAAAACAAATTCTGCCAAAATATTTAAAGAGGTTTATTCTGAGCCAATATAAGTGACTGCAGTCCTGGGAACACAGTCTCAAGAGGTCTTGAGAAAGTGTGCCCAAGGCCAGAAGTCCCCAACCATTTTGGCACCAAGGACAAGTTTCATGGAAGACAATTTTTCCACTGACTGAGGTGGAGGAGGTGGGAAATGTTTTTGGGATGATTCAAGCACATTACATTTATTGTGCAGCCAAACTTCTCTGTTAATGATAATCTGTATTTGCAGCTGCTCCCCAGTGCTAGCATCACCACCTCAGCTCCACCTCAAATCATCAGACATTAGATTCTCATAAGGAGCATGCAACCTAGATCCCTCGAATGTGTGGTTTACAGTAAGGTTCGTGTTCCTATGAGACTCTAATGCCCGCCCTGATCTAACAGGAGGCGGAGCTTATGCCGTGATGTGAGCAATGGGGAGTGGCTGTAAATGCAAATGAAGCTTTGCTCCCTTGCAGGAGGTGAGCAGCCTGGTTCCAGTACCAGGTCTGTGGCCTGGGGGTTCGGGACCACAGCCCAAGGTGACTGGATTACAGTTTGGTTTTATACATTTCAGAAAGACAGAAATTGCAGGTAAAATCATAAATTAATACAGAGAAGGTATACTTTGGTTTGGCCTGAAAAGGAGGAACATTCTGAAGACGAGGCTTACAAGTCATAGGTAAGTTTTAGGGATTCTTTAGTTGGCAACTGGTTGAAAGAGTTAAGCTTTGTATAAAAACTTGGAGTCAGTCGGAAGGAATGCTTGAGTTAAGATAAGGGGGTCTGACATCTGTCATGTGACGCTATGCCAAAGTCAGGTTGGAAAGTAAGCCACATTATACCAGGTTAATGAAAAAAAAATTAATGAGATTTTATCATTTATAAGGCATGACTCCCCACAGGTCCCTTAGAAAGGAATTTGGGCAAGAGAAAAGATAAGGTCAGAGTTCAGTCCTCAGTATTGTCTTATTTAGTCCTAACAACAAACATTTTCATTATACCCATGATGTGCAGAAAAGGGAAATGGGACTCAGAGCCTAGAAAGTTACTGCTGACACCTGGTGAGTAGTGAGAGACAAACCCACATTCATATATTATAACTCAGTGGTTCTCAACAGGGGACATACACACACACACACACACACACACATTCGGCAAAGTCTGCAAACAACTTGGGAGACTAATGCTACAGACATCTAGTGTAGAGGTAGAGGTCAGCGGTGCTGAAAAACATCCTTCAATGCACGATAACCTTCCACAACAGAAAATTATCGTTCCCAAAGTGTCAGGAGCGGTGAGGAAGTCCAGAGTCCATGCTCAAGTTGCAAATAGAGACCATCAGGAAATTCTGAACACCCAGTTCCATCAGGAAGCTTCCCACCTCAGTCCTTTATTTCCACTGTGAGGAAGGTGACAGATTATCTAGGTAATATCACCCTTGGGAGGGAACATTTCCTGCCTGCTTATCCTATCAGGAAAATCTGTCTTTGTTTTATCTCGAATTCCAGGTTAGCTACTTGAAATTCTTTGCAAATTGCACTGTTTAACAAATGAATTGTCTGTGTCTGGCATTCCCTTAAGTTCATTAAACATTCATGGGGAAGGGTTTCACTTTGCAGCCATTTAACAAGATGTGAAACACCTAGTCAAGTGAAGCTACATGATATTTTGGAAACACTTGACTCAGGTGCTGCAGAGCTAGAGTGCATTATCCTGGCAGTGACTTGGAAGCATCTAGTCCTTGCCATCTTTTACAAATAAAGCATTTGTGAGGCAAAATGAACTGACCTCATTTACTGTCCCAAGAGAGAAAGAGCTGGGGATAGAATTAGCATCTCCAGAGCCTTCAAGGGAAGAGAGTGAAACTTCTCAGCCCGGGTCAGGGATCAAGAGAAGTCATCCAAAGATAGATGATCCGTTCTTCTCTCTTAAAATCAAGAGAAAAATATACACAATTGAAAAGTTAAAGAAGAAAATTACATACCCCTTTCAAACCTTTTTTTCAAAAACCATCTTAAGAAAAATGGGATTATGAGCGGTAACATTCAATGAGAGAGAACTGGAACATAACACTTCCATGTTAAAGGAGAATAATAAGAGTTTAATGCCTTAGTCTTAATAATGTGTAGTAAGGCATATATTTATTCAATAATGCTTACTGAAGACTTGTCTGTCTTGGTCACTGCATGAAGAGCTTAAAGTACAAACAGAAGAGATTGTTCCTGACCTCGGGATGCTCACAGGCTAGTGGCAGAGAAAAATATGTAAGCATATACGGTTTTATAAGGTAGATGCATTCAGTCAAAGTGCTGTCAGAGATTCTAAAAGGACTTCTGAATGTGACTGGGGTGATCTGAAGACTGCCTATAGTGGGTGACATTTGAATTCAGTCTTGAAAGTGAGTTAAAATTCATCAAATTGCTTGCAGAGGGGGATATAGGTCAGAAGATGTAATATCTTTGTAGCATTAATTAAACCTAATTTTGAGTAGTTCTAGTCTAAAATGTGGTTTTATGTTTTAAATGTCAAGTTCTAACTTATTGATTCAATATAGATTCATAGATTCATCTATTTCATTCCAATATTGATTAAATAGCTAGTAATGCCTACTAAATAGCTACAATACCTACTAAGGACCAGGGATATGATGGTGACCAAAAATGAGAATATCCCTGCTTTCAAGAAGTTTATTGATTCCTGCAGGTGATAGATATTAATCAAATACTCTCACAAATGTGGAATCTTTTCTGTGCCCAGGTCTACAGCCAATGGTGAATGGTGCTATCCGAGCTTATAGCAGGCAAGTTGGGGAGTTATATGACAACAGGAATAGCAAAGGGCTCCCTAAGAAGATGCGATAGCACAAGTTCAGTCCTCTGGGTGAAGCTGGCACCTTGTTGGAAAGGGGGGTGAGAGGAGGTGCTTAGTGTGCCTGGAGTCTGAAGGGGGTCTCATATTATTTCGCTTTAGAGCAGCGGTCCCCAACCTTTTTGACACTAGAGACCACTTTCGTAGAAGACAGTTTTTCCATGGACGGGGGACGGGGAGGACGTTGCAGCCTCGGCTCCACCTCAGATCATCAGGGGTTAAATTCTCACGGGAGCATGTAACCTGGATCCCTCACATGCAGTTTGCAGTGGGGTTCTTCCTGCTCCTATGAAGGTTTGATGCTGCTGATCTGGCCGGGAGCAGGGGCTTGGGTGGTGATGCCAGGGAGGAATGAGGGGCGGCTGTGGGTGCAGATGACACTTCACTTGCCTGCCACTGGCCTCCTCCTGGGAGACTCTCACCCATGCTGGTTGGGAACCGCAGCTGTATAAATATTGACAGTTGTTACAGTTCTTCCTGCTCTGGTGCATAATGCAAAAATTCTCAAAATAGCAACAGCGGTAAAGTTTTTTTTTAATTATTTACATTAGAAATCCAGATGAAATCACTCTTGAAAACATGTAACCATCAATTTCCCCATCCTCTGGGCTCATGAGTCAGTCCAGCAATAAAGAACCATTTGACACAGATATAGATGAGCTGGAGCAAAGCAGAGAGAATATTTAAAAACCGTTTTAACATATCTTCCTCCTGCATTTATTGCCTGGGGTTCCAGACCAGGTGATTATCAGCTCTGTCAAGATTGCTTTCCAAAACAAACTCCACTTGCATTTAACCTTCTACTCCCGCTGCACTGCACGTGTGTGGCAGACCCGGGAACAAACAATGCCGTTACTCTGCTGCTAACATGTGCCTGCCTCATTGGACCGGTCTGCTGACTTTAGCACTTCACCAACAATGTGTGAGGAGCAAGGCAGGTCATGGGCGGGTAACAGAGGACAGCCTCGGCACCCTGGAGCAACTTGCACAAGGTGGGGTTTTCAGGGAGGCCAACTGGACCTGCTTCCCCAAGAAATAACAGCGTGGACCAGAGCCTATGGGGCTATTTAAGAGGAAATCACTTGGGCTCATGCTGAGAGGACCAGTGAACAGACTGGGACTTCTCCTTATTCACTACTAAAGTAACATTTTGTACATTATACCAAATGAGATCTTAACCCAGCGTACACAGTTAGGGTCTGTGTCAAGGAAAGAACATATTATCAACTGCTAGACTTTGTAACATGGTAGAGAATGCTAATAGGGAGCTCCAAACAGGCAGCTGACCTGAGCACTTAAACCTCACTGGAGATAAGATCTGATGGCTAAAATTGTGCAGACCTTAAGTCCTCCCAGGGATGGAACTGCATACATTTTGGAAGAAACTGTAATAAATGCTTTCAGCATAGTGCACAAAATGTGCAACAATTATGATCCTGGTCATTTAAGCTAACTTTTAAGGAAGGTTGGTGCAGATAACTGTTTTGCTGAGTGGGGTGCACACCCTGAGGGCTTATACCTGAGCAACTCAGGAAACTAAAGGCAGACTAAATTCTATCTTTAGTCTCTAAATTTTTCTCTCTCTCTCTCTCTCTTTTTTTTTTTTTTTGGTGTGTATCTTTTGCTTTAAAAAAAAAACTTCTGTGTTTTAATTTTTCAAGTAGATTTTATTTTTTAGGACAGTTCCCATATACTCTGTAATCAATTTCCCTTATTATTAACATTGTACATTGGTGTATTAAATTTGTTAAAATTAATGAACTAATATTGAGGTGTTATTACTAACTATAATCCATAGTTTATCCAGATTTCTTGAGTTTTTACCTAATCGCTTCTTCTGTTCCAACCCCATCCAGGACAACAAATTACACTTAGTTGCCCTGTCTCCTTGGGCTCCTCTTGGCTGTGATGGTTTGTCAGGTTTTCCTTGTCACGACGACCCTTGGTAGTTTTGAGTACTGGTTAAAGTGTTTTGCATGATGCCCCTCTGTTGGCATTTGATGTTTTTCTCATGAGGTTACAGGTTTTTAATAGAAAGATAACAAATGCCATTTTCATCACATCATATCGAGGGCACACACTATCAGTCTGATTTTTCATTATTGATGCTTGCCTTATCTGTCCGAGGTAGTATTTGTCAGGTGTCTCCACTGTGAAGTGACTCTAGTCTTCTGTGTCCCCTTCATAGAGTACTCTTTGGGAGGAAGTGACTATGCATAGCCCACACTTAAGGAGTGTGGAGTTATGGTCCCCCTTCCTTCTGGTGGAATATCTACATAAGTTATTGGAAACTCTATACAAAGTTTGTGTCTTCTCCCCTACTTATTTATTCATGCTGTCATTTACTTTTATCAGCATGAACTCATGGATACTTATTTTATATTTTGATTTCTATTCCAAGTAGCCATATGCTTTATTTTGTGAGCAGTCTTTCTGGCTTTGGCTATCGATAGGTCTTTCAGTTGGCTCATGTGGTTTTGACATCATCCATTAATTCAGTGAGGTTTTTGGGGGGTTTTGTGGAGCACTACAAGATGCTTTAGGTTTATGTTGTCTATTTTCTGCCCTAGTCCTGGAATCGGCCATTTCTCTGAGGAGCCCTAGTTCCTTTTATTGCAGAATGCTATTGGAAACCAAGATTTGGGATCTCAGTGTCCTCACTGCTACTGGGGTGTCCTTGTTTCTAGGACTTCTCAGCAAACAGATCAAAGATTGTATGTATTATATAATATTACAGATATTATAGATATAGTAAAGATATATATATATAAAGAGCTAAATATTAAAGATTATATATATACACGCACTACCACATATCTATAAGTATTTCTTTATGTAATCATCTGTTTCTGTATTCCACTAAACATGGGCCCACACTGAGGTCTCCCCCAATTCTAATCCACTACCACATGGCTCGTTATAGCCTCCTCCCATTGCTTATCTATAAATTCCCACTTGAACAGTGAAAACCTGGCTCCCTCTATCCGACATCCATTTGCTTATTTGTTCAGTGGCAGAATATATGTATAGTGTTCTTGGAATTGACACACCATACCTGTGTGCTATACGACTTTGACAGCTAGGAGTGCTTAGATGCAGTACTTCTGCCTTTAGACTCATTTCCAAAGCTGCTCTGGGCAGCATTGCACCTCCCCCACCTTCCACCATCGCCCTTCCTTACATTTGTGGTGCAGCTGTACTCCCTCGTCAGTCCGAGTCTGCATTCCTTCCCCGGATCTCCAGGCCTCCTAAATAATACTGATGTTTTTAATAGCTGTATTTCTTTAATAGATTTATAACACTTAAGGTGAACTATTTCCCCTAGGGTGAATTTTGGTAGTTTGTATCTTTCGCAAAATTGGTCCATTTCAGCTAAGTTATTAAATTTGAGAACACAGAGTTTCTCAGAGGGTTCCTTTATCATCCATTTTATGACCATGGGAGCAGTAGTGACAGCCCCTCTTTCACTTGTTATTGGCAATTTGAATCTTCTCTTTTCTGTTATGAGTTAGCCAGACTAGAGATTTATCAAAATTATTGGTCTTTTCAAAGAATCATATTTGCTTTTGTTGATTTTTCTCAATCATTTTGCCGCTCTCGATTTCACTGATATCTTCGTGAACTTTTCATTATTTCTCTTATTCTGCTGGTTTTAGGCTTAAATTGTTCTTCTTTTTCTAGTATAGATTATCAATTTTAGATATTTATTTCTTTATCTATATAAAAATTTGATGCTATAAATTTATCTCTAGTCACTGTTTTCATTACCTTCCACAAATTTTGATAAACTGTATTTTCAATTTCATTTATTTAAGAATATTTTAAAATTTATGTTGAAACTTCTTCTTTGACCATTCTGTTATCAACATGTATGTTATTCAGTCTCTAAATATTTTGGGATTTTCCAACTATCTTTTTGATATCAATTTTTCTAGTTTAATTCCAGTGTGGTCCGAGAATATACTTTATAGAATTCCTAATCTTTTTAATTGCATAAGGTGAATTTTATGCACAAAAAATGTGGTTTATGTTGATTAATGTTTCATGTGAGCTTGAGAAGAAAGTGTAATTTGCTATTGTTGAAGGAATATTCTATAGACATCAATTAGATCAACTTCATTGAAAGTACCAGTCAGGTCAACTATACCTTTATTGATTTTTCTGCTTGCTGGATCTGTGAATTACTGATAGATGGGTATTGAACTCTCCAAGTGTTACAGTGGATTTATCTTTTTCTCTTTATAGTTCTTTGAATTTTTGCTTTATGAATTTTGATGCTCTGTTGTTAGGAGTATGAATGTTAACAATTATTTTATCTTCTTGGAAAATTAATCCCTTTGTTATTAGGTAAATGATACTTTTCTTATCCTTTTCTCATGCTTTTCCTTTTTTTGAAGTCTGCTTTGTCTGAAGTTACTATAGGTACTTCAGCTTTTTTTTTGATCAGTGTTAGCATGGTATATCTTTCTCTACCACGTTGCTTTTATCCTAACTTTATCTTTATATTTAAAATGGATTTCTTATATACCACATACATTTGTTGTTGATTTTTAAAATCCATTCTCATAATCTCTGTTTTTTAAATTGGTGTATTTGGACCAATCATTTAAAGTGATCATTAAGATAGTTTGATTAATATCTGCCATATTTGTAACTATTTTTTTGCACCTGTTCTTTGCTTTTTTTTTTTTTTTTGGTTCTCTTTTATTCTTTCCTTCTCTGATTTTTAAATAATTATTTTATACGATTTCATTTTCTCCCCCCTCTTGCCATATCAACTATACTTCTTTGCATATATATTTTTAGCTGTTACACAAGAGTTTGTAATACACATTAACAACTAATCTAAGTCTACTTTCAAATAACACTTTACCACTTCATAGCTCATACAGGTACTTTAATAAGAGAGTATTACCAATTCTTTTCTCCTGTTCTTTATGAAATTGCTGTCAATCACTAACATTCACCCAATACATTGCTACTATTATTACTTTGAACAAACATTTTCTATTTGATCAATGAAAAATAAGAATAATTCACCTCCATTTATTAGTTATCTGACACTTTTTCTTCTTTACATAGATCTGAGTTTATGTTCTATGTCATTTTCTCTCTCCCTGGTGAACTTCTTTTATAATTTCTGGCAAGACTGGTCTGGTGGTAATGAATTTCTTCAGTTTTCATTTATTTGAGAAAGTTTATTTCTCTTTCACTTTTATTGTATAGTTTCAGTGGAGATAGAGTTGTAGTTTTGTGTTTTTTTTTTTTTCTTTTGACACTTTAAATATTTCAGTCCTCTTCCTTCTTCTTTGCATGGTTTCTGATTGAAAACCCATGATATTTCTTAATATTTTTCCTCTGCAGTTAAGATTTTAGATTCTCTAGAGTTTCTTGTCTGTTATTTTTTCTTTTCTTTTTCTCTCTCCTTTTTTCAATTGGAATATGCCATTGTGTCAATTTTTTGGTATTTATCCTGCATGGTATTTTGATGTTCTATAAGCTACTTAGATCTGGGGTGAAGTGTCTGTCACTAACTTTGGACTTCTTGGTCATTATTACTTCAAATTTTTCTCCTACTCCATTCTCTCTTTCTTCCCCTTCTTGCATTCCAATTATGCATATGTTATACCTTTTGAAATTATCCTATAGTTCTTTAATATTCTCTTTTGCTTTTCTTTCTTTCCATTTTTTTTTTGTCCATTGAAGAACCTACCCAGTGCATTCATCACTTCTCTTGCAGTGTTTTTTATTTCTAGCATTTACTTTTCATTTCTAAGAATTTTCAAATCTCTGCTTACAGTACTCACCTGTTCTTGTATGTTGCCTACTCTTTCCTTTACAGCTACAGGGGCAAAAGAACCCCCTTTCTCACCCTTAAGGATTGATATTTGAATTTGATGAATAAACTGACAATAGACTGATTAACAAAAGAAAAAGCCTACAAATTTATTTATGTGCATGGGGGCATTACAAGAAGGTGAGTGCCTAATAACATAATGATGTCTAGAAGTTTATGTAGCCTTCTTCATGGGGAAAAGGGAAATAGGGAATGTTGGCAATTTTAGAGGGGTAGTAAATTATTTTTAGAAGAGATGAATGGGTTCATAGAACAGACATCTGGGACAAAGTTTGCTCTCTGGGTGTGGTGTTTGATTTTCAGTCTTCCTCTGTGATATGAGTTTAGTCTTCCTTGGTTAATAAAACTTCAGTAAGAAAATTGAAGGCATGTGTGTTCCTCTTCCACAGATCTGGTCTTTAGGTAGATAAACAAACTTCAGAGAAAAGCCTCTCCTTGTGATTCTGGAGAGACAGAGGGGCAGGAGAAGGTCAGAGAGAGATCTTGGTTCTGAGGCTGTTTTTTTTTTTTTTTTTTTTTTTTTTTTTATTTCAGCATATTACGTGGGTACAAATGTGTAGGTTACGTATATTGTCCTTGCTCCACCCAAATCAGAGTTTCAAGCGTGTCCATCCCCCAGACGGTGTGCACTGCACCCATTAGGTGGTATATACCTGTCCCCTCCTCCCACTTCCTACCTGCCCAACACCCAATGACTGTTATTACTACATGTGCACTTAAGTGTAGATCAGTTAAAACCAATTTGATGGTGAGTACATGTGGTGCTTGTTTTTCCATTCTTGTGATACTTCACTTAGTAGAATGGTTTCCAGCTCTATCCAGGATAATACAAGACCAAAAAGTCCCAAAACAATAAATGTTGGCATGGTTGCTGAGGCTGTTTCTTTAATTCAAAGTACCCAGCATGTCAAATCACCATGCTTTGGGCTGTTGTTTTCTTAGCCCCAACAGAGCCCTTGGCATAAGTTTCATGCTTATTTTAAGTGCCCTGTCTGATTATTCCAACATCTCTGTGCTATGTAAGTTCTGATGTTTATTTTGTCTCTTCAGATTGTGTTTTTTCTTGTCTTTTAGAATATCTTTTAATTTTAAGTTAAAAGGTGGACATAATATATCAGGTAATAAGGCCTTACTAACATAAATAGGCCTTTAGGGTAAGGTTTTATGTTAATATGGGTCATAGTTGGGTTTTGTTTAATGTTTGTGATAGCAGTAGGTGGCAGGGGATTTAAAATCCTCTAGTGTGTTAGTTTGTTTTCTGTTTTGGGGTTTCGTTTTTGTCTCACCTGATGTTTTTGAGTTTCCCTGAGAAATCCTTAAATAGAGTCTGTGTCTTGGAACCTTTTCAATTGTAACCCACTGTCATTAACTCTCATCCTAGCCCACATACACATTTCAGCAACTTGTCAAAATTACTACTTAAGCATTTCTACCAATTTATGGTTCCAGCAGACTCTGCTGCAGGAAGCTGATCTTGGCTGTGATTCTCTGTATGCACCTACTTCTACAGATTTCCCAGTGGTGCTTGGCCCTACAACTTCAATTATCTGATGAATGCAAGAATAGTCATTGATTTTCAGTTTGTTCTTTTTTTTTCTTATTGTAAAGACAGGAATAATGACTTCCAAGCTCTTTACTCGTCAGAGCTGACACTGGAAGCTATCTGTCAATTTATTTTGAACCAACTTTTTGGAATATCAGTTGGAAGGATTGACAAATTATTAGATTATTTTAATGTTTCCACATGTCTCAACCAACCCTAGATAGGAACACCAGCAATTGAAACCTGAATCTGAGGTTAAATGCAATCACTAAAGTGAAATGGTGTAAGAGAAAGGAAAAAGGTCTAAAATAATAAATTATGGAAATAAATTTATATTAGCGGACCAAAATAGTACAAATGAAAACAACTGTATAATGTAATAACAATCCAAACACTTGAAAGAAAGGATGTAGAAAATATCTATATGGATACTATGAATAAGCAGACAAAGAAGAGGTTGATTCTATTCATGACGATCACTCAGGACTTTGAACAAGGACCTCCATCTCTCAGGATTCAAAACAGAGTGTGAACTAATGGCTCCAAAGCTGAATTAGGTTTTTTGACATGAACAAGGGAAGGAAGGAAGGAAAGGAAGGAGGAAGGGAGGGAGGGAGGGAGGGAGAGAGGAAGGAAGGAGAGAAGGAACGAAGGGGTTACTGACTTTTAATGATTCAGCAATTTCTCCGGAAAACCTGGATGCTCCAGAAGCAGCTGGCCATGTTTTCCCAGTTGGTCTCTGCAGTTGCTGAGCAGAGTGTTGCTTTCTCCAGTTCGCCATGGATGTGTCCAGAGCATCTCACTTGTTTTTGTAGCTGGGTTTTCTAGGCGTTTGAGTTTTTCTTCTAAACCAATTTATTAGGAGTTGGGGAAAAAAAGATAACAAACCCTAATGTGTCTTTTCTAGAACCTGGAAGTCAGATGGAACTTTAGGATGTTGGTTACACTTTAGTAAACATGGCCATTCATCTCACTTCTTCCACAGATGGTTTGTAATTCACAACTGCAATTAATAACAAACCATACATGGAAGTATTTCCATTGTTTATTGGATCTTTGTCATTTGGGGATGTTGAAAACAATCATCTTTTCTAAATTATCTCCATGTCTTCTTTTTGTTCTGTGTCATTTTACTCCATTTTGGAAAAAGTCTGACCAGCTTGTACAGTCCCATTTTGAGGAATCTAGATTCTGGTTCAAGACATAGTCATTACTGCCACTATGTGGCTTATATTGAAAGTTACTGGAAACGAAAACATGTAGTTGGAGCTTTTGAACTTAAAGGTATATGACTTGATAGTTCTCCTAGTCTCCATAGCTCATACCTACGGATTTACTTTTCTCCAAACTAATAACTAATTAATAGTTATTAGTTTATCTTACATTTTTGAAAAATCTACATCCTGAGTAGTTGCATGAGAAACATACAGATGCACATGCACACACAAAGATATCTGTATATGTATATACAAAATCTGTACAGGTGTCTATAAACACAAAGGTAATATATGTATATCTATACAAAAATACACAGTATATGCATGTTTATTTATTGCATTTCCTTATCTACACAAATGAATTCATGAGCATACTTTTTTGAACCTTGCTTTTATTCTTTTCAATAGCTGTATAATATTCATTTGTGGACATTTCTATTATTTTCAGTTTTTTCTCTTTTGTATTTATTTTGTTCAGATATTAAAAATTATACTGCTGTAATACCCTGGGAATTCTATCATTTTGACCTTTTGTAATTGTATCAATGATGGAAATTCCCAGAAGTAATATTCTGGATCAAAGAGTATGGATATTTACTATTTTAAAGGATTTTGCCAATGCATTCTCCCAATTAGCACCAATGACACTTTTCCCAGGTTTTTCCCTTTATTAGATATTCTTGAAATTTAATTTTCTCTATTTTTTTTTTTTTTTTTTTTGAGACAGAGTCTCACTCTGTTGCCCGGGCTAGAATGAGTGCCGTGGCATCAGCCTAGCTCACAGCAACCTCAAACTCCTGGGTTTAAGCGATCCTACTGCCTCAGCCTCCCGAGTAGCTGGGACTACAGGCATGCGCCACCATGCCCAGCTAATTTTTTCTATATATATGTTTATGGTTGGCCAGATAATTTCTTTCTATTTTTAGTAGAGACGGGGGTCTCGCTCTTGCTCAGGCTGGTCTCGAACTCCTGACCTCGAGCAATCCGCCTGCCTCGGCCTCCCAGAGTGCTAGGATTACAGGCGTGAGCCACCGTTCCCGGCCAAATTTTCTATATTTTTTTTAAGAGACAGAGTCTCCCTTTGCTGCCCAGGCTGGAGTGCAGTGACTGTCCACATATTGCCTCAGCCTCCTGAGCAGCTGGGACTACAGGCTAGTGTCCCTGCACCCAGCTTAATTTCCCTATGCTGATTATTATCCTGTTACACTGAGTGCAGTTGTACACCTTCCCATATGTGTATTGCATATTTGTCTAGTTTTCTGTGAAATTCTTGTTCATTTCATTTTTTCCCCATTGATTTCTGTGAAAACTTTATATCTTAAGAATAGTCTTGAACTAACATTTGAATAGCCAACATGTTTCCAGCTTTTCACTTATATTTTGATTGGTTAATAATCAGTTTTGCTACTTAGGATATTTAAATTGGTAGTTAATCAAATTTAACATATATTTTTCTTTATGGTCTCTAAGTGTTTTGTCCTGGTAATCTCTCAACAGGTTATGAATAAATTTGCCTATGTAATCTTATAAAGTTTTTTTAAATGCACTTTTATTAACCAAATAGTTCATTAATATCTTCTATTTATCAAAATCTAAACATATAAATTAACCTAAAATTATACTTTATCATCTATAATTATGCTCGTTACCACACAAATTCTTTTTATTATATAGATCTTTTTTAGTACACTTATTTTAAATTCTGGTGTATTCAAATTATCAAAATTTTAATGGTTTATAACTTTTGTCACTTATTGAGAAAGTTTTTCATATCTAAGGTCATTGCCCTAACATTTTTTCTAGTATATTTATTATTTTTTTCATTTAGCTCCTTCATTAACCTGATTTTTTTTAATCCATGAAGTAACATAGAAAACAAAATCAATTTTATTTTCATGGATAACAATTGCTCCAGCCCCTTTATTCTTGAATTTTATATTTTCCCCTGTGACTCGAAATGCTACACATGTCTCTATAACAGGTAATAAATGCTGTCAATATGATCATCAGTTTGTCAAAGTCTTCATGCAATGCTTTTAGTTTTACTCTGTATTTTTGAGGCTAAGTCATTAGATAGATAAAAATGTATGAATATCACTTGGTGATTAATATGAAATAGCCATCTTTTTCTCTTTTAAAATGTACTTTGTACAAATTATATTTTATTTAATATTATAGCTGTTATAAGCCTTTTTTTCCTATAATTTGTAAGGTGCATCTTTACCCATTCTATTTGATCTTTTTCTCTGTTGTTTTAAAATGAGCTCTTTCAGATAATACATGAGTAGATTTTTAAAGTTAATATATGAATTTCTGTCTTTTAATATTAAAATATAACCATCCACAGTTATTGTCATCACTAATGGTTTCACACTTATCCCTGCCATATATATTTCCAATTTGCCATGCTTTCTTGATACAACTCCCTTTATTAATTTTGTTTTATTAATAATGTTTTTTCTCATTCATGGTTTTTATATTTTGTATTTCTTATATTCTAGTGCTAATTTTTAACACATACACATATATATATATATTTTTTGTTCATCAGTGTTCAAAATTAATCAGCATTCATATTTTAGCCTATCCTGATTCTCAACAACCACAGCCAGGATTAAAAAAAGAAATGAAAGATCATGCTTCTCTGTTCTCTTCTTTCTTCTTATCTCTAACTTCCAGCCATGTTGAAATTCTTTGGACTTTACTTTCAAGTGTTAATTCTAAAGCCTACATTTTTATAAAAAGTTTTTAATAAAATATATCCTGCTCCTTCCTCTTAGATTCATTTTTCTTCTGCCCATAACACTTTTCATAGTTCTTATTTCAGAAGTCATCCTTAGAATCTTTAAACATCTTAAAGTGTAATAGCCCTTGTTTTTTTATCTTCCTTTTACCTGATTCGGGTGCATTAAGTATTGCCTCATTAATTTTTTCAACAATACTATAAGAGTGATATTAATATTATTATCCCATCATATAGATTTGAGATTATAAAAGGTTGATTAACTTGATTTTTTCTTTCTTTCTTTCTTTTTTTTTTTTTGTCTGTGCCTCTAATACTGTCTTCTTTGCTTTTGGAGTGAAAAGAAGTCTACTGAATTTTATAGTTTTGCAGTTGCCCAGGATAACACTTAAAATGTGTAGCTTGATAAAACACTGTATATTGAATATCCCGATTCTAAAATCTCTTTTAGTTTGGTTAGCATTCCAAAAATGCCATTTATGAAGAAAGTCTTCACCTGCAGTTGCTAGATGCCTGTTCAAGTGCCAACTATCCAGGGAGTGTTAAACTTGACAACTTGCCTGCTCTTGAAAACCATATGATATTTCCTTTTGGGCAAAGTTTTTTCTTAAGGTGTCAGCTCTATAAGCTTTCTAAGGCTTCTGTGCCCTATGCGGTATTAAATATTATAGTCGAAGATGAAACTGAGGTTTAGGAACTATAAAGAGTGAAATGCTCACAAATTTCTCCTGTTAGACATGGTAATTACCTGTGAGGCTGAAAGGGAGAAGCAGTGGAGCGTGGTGGGCAGATATTCTGAATCGACGTCCTCTATAATTCTCAGAATAGTATGAGGTTCATTCAACCAATATCTATTGAAACCCTATTATTAGTAACCTAGCTACTAATTCAACTTTTTTTTTTTTTTTTAAGAAAATGTCCATCAAATGTAACATACTTGGAAGTGCTTTTTGGCGGTCAGGCACAGTGTGCCATGGGTGTAGACTGGAATGAGAAGACAGACTCAATTCTGAGGGAAGAGCCCTTTCAAATGGACTTTAATGGCAGAGAAGACTGGAGGAGGGGTGGGGGATACCCAGTGTGAGAGAAGTGTGCTGCAAATGATGTCTCTCCCACCCTTCTGATCAGGTGCCCAGCAGAAGCTGGCATTCCAGCAACTTCTCAGTGCCTCGCTGTGGTACTATAGGCCCTCCTCTCATAACACCCTCCAGCTCAACTCTGTGCATGTGATTTCCCACAGTATTCAAAGGCGGAAAGGCATCCTGTGACTGCATTGGAGAAAATGATGGAGTCAAGTTTTGTCGGCCCCCAGTCATTCCCCGAGGTCCCTTCTCCTGACAGAGGAAGCCAATCTGTCAAACACCACAGGTACAGGTAGCTAATCATGGTGGGAGTGGGCGCGGTCACACTGTGTATATGCTGGACAGCCCGTGCCGCGGAATGGCAACACGACTTGGGAGAGATGATTGCTCTTGCTTATCCTGTAGTTCTCCATGGAGCAGATGCTCAAGCAGCTCGCATCAGGTAAAGCAAAGACAACCAGCTTCTCCAGCAGGCAGCGCTGCTCCCCTGAGAGCCTGCTGGAACTCTTAACAATACCCATCAAAGCCACAGACACAAACCAGTGAAAGCAATGATTGTATTCTGAAAAACCATTAAAAATATGATTTTTTCCTAGCTTGATTTTTCTAGTACGCAAAGTGAATGGCTTCCCTAGGTACTTGACGTGATGGGTTTTAGGTCTTCCAACATGGTTCTTACGGAAAAAAAAAAAAAAAAAAAAAAAAAAAAAAACTTTCCAGGGGGAAGAAGCCTGGCAAATCTCCTTGGATCTGTAAGATCATCTGTTACCAATGGAGTTGTACTTTCTTCTAAGCTGACCTCATAAATTGGCTCTTTTGGAGAGAAGCCAAAAAATACAGTTATTTGATACATTTCATAGCCTTCTAAAGCTGAACATGTCCTTCAGCATCTTCTAGTGCACACTTTTGTGTTTTATACTTGAGGAATGAGGGACTCCAAATATTGAAGAAATTTGTTCTAAACCAAGTGGTGAAGTTTAGGACTAATGCTAGAAGAGATGATATGTTTATGTGTGTCCAAATATATATCCTGAATCTTTGTGGAAATTGTCGAGAGATTTAAACTTCCTTTTCTTAGTGAGAAGTATGGTATTTTAAAATTTGAGAAAAATATAAAGAAATAATATTTTAAAAAGTAAAAGGTAAATAATAACTGTCGCTCCCAGCAGTGAAAGATAAATGTTATTGACCGTTTGTTTTCACAGACTGGGCAACACTTTGCATACCACTGTGCCAAAACATACATTATGAAAGAAAACTACCTTCTCCCTTGCCTCTTAATGAGTCACAGGGAAAGGATTTTATTGTTCCTGGCCACATTTTCTTTCAGATTTTTGGCCACTCTTGACACTAATCCTCAGCACTTGATGGTGATTTTTGTTCTTATTCTACATGAGTAGAGACTAAGATAGCAAGGGTTTGCCAATTTTAAAAAAAATGGTTTAAATAAATACCTTCAACTTGGGATTAAAATATGTTTGGCTCTTGGATAATTGCTTTAGCTGTTTAGTGCAAGGTTTGATTTGTATCAACTGTCGTATTTATAGAATTTTTACAGAGCATTTCTTTTCTCTGGACCTAATGGAAATTGTCTTAATTAGGGAAATAAGTCCAAAATTACCAGCCTCTGAGAAGACACATATTTTCTCCAAAACAGTATTTTCCCCCATGCTCATTATAACACGTGTTGAAGTAGCATTCCACCTTGTCAAGTGAAATAATTCAATATAATATTGCTCTAGTACTGTATTAACTATATTATCCTCTAAATGCTTTAAAGTTGAGATTTAAAAAAATTATGACTTCTAATATGTTTGAGCTGCAGTACCTCTATTCCAAGTTCTTGTCTGTTTGTTTATATGCTCCCTCCTCTCCTAAACTTGGTTTCTACTGTGGTTTTTAGGAGCTACTCACAAATTAAATACGGTTGTCTTTAAGAGACCTTCCTTTTTGTTTGGTTCAAAGACATTGCAGTATGTGTTGGCATGCACTGTGTCCTTGTACATAGGCAAAAGTTGACTTATAAAGTGCTTTCAGAACTTTGTAAATTATAGCTTAATATATTATAGCTTTTGTTTTGTAAAACATGCAGTAGACTTAAACGTTTTCATGATTGATAACCAAGGCACTGATTTATATATCCTGCAAACTGCACCATAACTTCTTGAATGCCACTGAGTTAGAAGGCTTGAATAGTTGATTGATCAATAGGTATACAACTGTTTTTTAAGACAGGTCACTTGTTCATGCTGATAGACTTCATTGTTGTGACAGTTTAGCGAGCTATGAATAATTAATTTCTTTGTGTACACTGCAAATATGACTCATTTGGATAACTCAGTTATGAAACAAAGCTATTAATTCAAAGTCATTATTTCTAAGGTTTAAAAAAATCCTCCATCTGTTTAAAAATAAATCTATCATGGCATGTCCTATTTACTGCATTATATTTTGACAATATAGCTCACTTATTAAAAGCACATATGTGAGGTTTTTTGTTTTTTGTTTTTTTTTTTAACAGTGAAATAAGTCCAGTGGTTAGGATCATCCTTTGAATTGTCAGCTATGGCAGAAGAAGGAGGTGAACTCATCATGTTGAGCACCTACTATGTGCTAGACTCCACGCTCAACATTTTGCTTATTTCTCTCTTTTAACTTCCATAGCAATCCTATAAGCATTATATTTCCTTTTGCCAGTCCCCTCCTGCCCTACCATCTCGTCTCCACCTTATCTTGCCCTGCCCTGTGCAGCAGGAGGGCTGCAGACTCCCCTGGCCTCTGGTTTCTGTTGATTCATATGAGGAACAGACACGAGCTGGGAGGGCAGGAGGAGAGTGAGGTCATGGCACTTCCCCCTCCCTCCCTGCTTGGTGCCTCGGTTGAGTCCCTTTTCCCAGGGCCACAGAGCCTACCAGGTGGCCTTCCCCTTACAACTTGCTTTCTCTCCGTTCTGCTAGCTGCTTCCTCTCTTTGTCCTTTCAGTCAGAGGGATAACAGCAGCTTCCTGTTGTTACCAGCCCTGAAGTACAATAGTGTCCCTCTTCTTTTTCCTCTCAAACACTGAACACACCTTTAGTAAATAGAATCTCCTCAAATGACTCAATGTAAAGTGCCATCTGTCTCCCTTCAGGACTCTGACCGGTTCAAGTACCTCCCGCAGTGTCATGCTTCTGGTACCATACAGATCTGAGACTTGCACCCAGGTACACCGAACTCTGCACCCAAGTCTCCATACCCTGCAGACTCTACCATTGCTGCTGGATGGTAGACAGAAGTAGGAAGAAAGGGAAACACATTAGCTCCTTATACTTGTGGACTTAGCGACCTAACTAGACGTGCCTGTTGTTAGGCATTTTGGGACAAGTTATGCAAGAAGTATGGTGATAATGGATGAGGGTGTTGCCAGACATGATCCCATGTTTGTAGAAATTCAGGAAGTTAATGTTGACCCGAGGAACATAAAAGTTTGATCGGTCACATTGCCAAAGCCAGGAGAGTGGCCACTAGCACTCAAATGTCACAGTCTCAAACTCTGAGCTTTAATAATATTTACAACATTTTGGTTTGTATTTATTAAGTAGATATAACTTAAATATTAATGAGAGAAAAGTGATGGAACTCCAAATATAGTGAGTGATATGGGTAAAATTCCTTTGGGAGAACT
Organism: Varecia variegata; assembly: GCA_028533085.1. Classification (NCBI taxonomy): domain Eukaryota; kingdom Metazoa; phylum Chordata; class Mammalia; order Primates; family Lemuridae; genus Varecia; species Varecia variegata. The sequence continues at coordinate 7,449,858 of CM052446.1, read as the reverse complement.
TAAAAGATTTATTGAAATTTGGAAGATTTTTAAAATCTTTTTCTATAGAACAACATCTATAGGTGTTGTACCTATAGGTACAACATCTATAGGTGTTGTACCTATATTTTCAAAGTTAAACGAGAATGCAGCACAAAATTCACAGTTCGCTTATTACCTGAGCACTGCAGAACCAATTTGACCACATAATCCGACATCTCACGGAATGTCTACCCATGAACAAAGTTCTCCTCACCAGTCTGCAGGAGGGTAAATTCAGTCCGGTAGAGATGAGAATGGATGTGGAATAGGTAATGAGTCAAGTTAGCAATTAATTTTGACAGCACCTACTTCTTCTTTTGTATATAATCTATGTAGGAGTTCTCACTTTGTTAAGGACTGTGATAAAATCCACTCATGTCTTCTGCCCTTGATAGCATCTATAAACATATGAAGATTTGAGAATTTGGAAGTATGAGTCAAGTAAAATATATAATCAGATGTTTATCAAAAGCAAACTCAAAAGGAAAAAAATAGTTTCTCAAGATTGATGAAAATCTGAGGCAGTGAACTGGGAATTTAACACATATGTTAAGGAGAGAATGCCAACTAAAATAGAGTTTGTTTATTCTATCACCAACAAGTGAAAATTTCTCCAGAAATCCCTTCTGGGCTTCCTGTGTTTCTTTCTTGTCAGTGTCTGATAAGAAGGCCATTTTTATTTCTATTAGAGACAGCTACTGCGGCTTGGGTAATCCAGGTGGATGGGAATCAGGAGCGTGAGAATTCCTTCAGCGCACCTCTTATCCCTGGAAAGCTGCAATTATTTTCATCGGTTGTGCTCTAAACTGGAAAGCCAGAAACACAGGAACTTCTCTTTGTCTCAGTGTCTCCAAGAGTAAAGTGGATTGGGTAACTCCTGCTGCACTCCTGGCACATATACTACATCCGTGGCTGGCCCCTGGCCTAAGCTTTGAGCATCTGAGTTGCTAATGCAGTGTTGTGAAGTTTGGGCAGCCACCCATGAGGCTACTGCTATGATCTGTCTTTTTTTCCCCCCACCCCAGCAGGAGTCTCTCCTCTTGCTGCAGCCCAGGGCAAAGGAGTGGAATGCTCCACAGGAATGCCTTCAGGAGGACACCCCCCTCGCCCCGGAGTAGGCTAGGTGGAATTGTGGGACCAGCATATCAGCAACTTGAAGAATCAAGGATCCCAGACCAAGATACGATACCTTGCCAAGGGTAGGTCCTAAAAGCAATGGAATTTAGGGAGGGTGTCTTTATTGCCATAGCTTTAAATTAAGTTGTAAAGTTTTGGGGGTTTTATTCATTGATTTCCTTATTAATTGGTTATTTGTGCTTATTACAATCTTTATTCCACAAAAGGTGAACGAACTTAAAAGAATAGGTATAATGGATACAGGTACCAGGGAAATGCCATAGTGAAAAGAAATATAACACCAGGAAGAAAGTAAATGTATTATAGATATCTAGGCAATATGTTATTACATCATTGCTAAAACAACTGGGAATTTGTCTTTGATTTGAAAATAATAATAGTAATAATAATAATACCTGTTTCTTAGGAGGACTAAAGTGTTCCTTTATCTGTTGGTTAGAAAAATGAAATGACTTAATTCTCTAATTAGTATTGTGGACAATATCCTAAACAATAACCTACAGCACACACAGTGTCTTCATCCACTGAGCTTGAGTGTGGAATTTAGGTCAATGTTGAGAGAATAATGTCACAGTACAGGGGTGGAAGGGTGGGCATGACAACCACGGCTGCTGCTCCTTACGGTGCGAAAGCCGTCCCTTCCTCTGGTGGGCACAGGCCCTTACAGGGCTCCAAGCGTGGTGAATAGAGCGCATGATGAACTCTAGCCATCATTCACATGGTTGGCATAAGCTGCCCAACCAAACATGGCAGCCTGTACTTAACCTTACTTTAACCGGGAGTTCAAGTCCTATTTCTGCCCCTTACTACTCATGTAAGTTTGAGAAAATTTTATCATGAGCTTAAGTTTTCTCATCTATAAATTGAACAAAATAATACCAGCCCCCTGCGGACTATTGGGCAGATTTTACAAAGTTGTATGTATAAAGAGCTTTTACCTGCCACAAAATAAGCAGAGAAGTAGTACTGGTATTTTTGTGTGTGTGTGTGTCACGGTAATTGTCATAATGGTATCATTAATTTCAAGAGCAACACAAACAGGATTTACTCCAGAAATTTCAGGAATCAGTTTCCTCACTCAAGCCAGGTTCTTGTTGCTCTAGTTTGTCTCTCTCTGAATGCACCAGGCCAGGATTCTATGCTGCTTTGGCCTGAGTGATTTTTCCATACTGTCTATATCAGGCTAAAGACCAAAACAGATGGCAGGTCTAGCACGGAGCCTTACCTCTCTCTTTTCTGGGCATGAGATACATGGAACAGTGCCCTGTTTAACAAAGCTCAGCAACAGATTTCTTTAGAAAGACCAAAAGTTAGGCAATAAATGGCCTGTGGGTAGGTTTTGTAATTTTGAAGCAATTCCAAATGGACTGTAAAAGGCATTTAGTACAGATTTAGGGTGACAGTTGCAAATTCACCATAACAGCCAAGTTGTCCAAAATGTATAATTCAAGTCAAGAAGCAGTTTGCATTTCTCTTGGCCTTATCTCTGGAAAAGGGACTTGCATTTAGCCTAAAATTATAACTAATCATGTTTCATACTGACTTTTCTTTATAAATCACTAGTGATGCCTCTTAGGAGTATGACATGCACTCTCTCTTTGTTTCTTTCTTTCTCTCTCTCTCTCTGTTCTATATATAAATGTATAAAATTCTCAGGGTGAATGTTAGGAGGAGAACGAATAGTGATGGGAAATCAACTTCAGAGATTTTCTGAGTGCACAGAACACCCAGCCCGCGGTGGCCTTCCTTCTGTGGGGGCACTGTTACAGCTATCATTCCTTGTGTTCTGACTGCAAGGATCCTCTGAGCCTGTGGCAGGCTCAGGCCATACATACATATCTATCTTTGGGGCTCAGAGATCTCACTGCATGTTCGGGCAATGCAATCCCCTCCTGGGATACTCACACTTATCGTCTGCATGGTAGTGGATTTGTTTTGGCTCAGTCACCATTGGGTTGGGAATATTCTCTCCAGCTGGCTTGCCACACGTATTTCCCTGTGTGTGATATGCACCCGATGTTGATAAATGGCGACGCTAAGCATAAGTCTCTGTGTGTTCAGCACAATGAATCTCAGGGAGCAATCTCATTCTCAGTTTTTGAAAACAGCTATTTTCCACTCCCGGGGGACTAACTGTCTCTCTGGACTGGAAATGGGATTGGTAATAGAATTTCACAGCTAAAGGCCTTCTTCAAATCTGGCCCTCGCCTGGAGGGGGAGGGAATGAATTTGCAAGAGGCATCAGCCATCTGCTCCTTGTTTGCCAAGCATGTGGGTGCTGTCTGCTGCACTTAGGCTCCCAGTGTGTGGCACTTCTCTTCTTGGCATGAACTTCAGCCTAGCTTGAACCCAGCACCTACCTTCATGTAGTCTGGAGAAGGAGTGAGGTAGAGAGGAGATTCTTGAGGAACCTTTCCCCGATCAGAGCTCTGGTCAGTGACAACCATGGTAATGGCTCACAGAGCTTTGATCTGGCTTATGTCGGACACATCAAACCATAACAATGTGTTCATGTGCTACACAGAAAGAAATGGAATCACAAAAGTTAGATTCACATCTTAAAAGTAGAAGGGATGCAAAATATACTGAGTACCTACCACACCCAGCTAATAACAATATACTTCACTTCAGCTATTTAGAAATTTTATAGATGAATACACTAAGGATAGTAGAGTTTAAAAGGCTAGGCTATGAGGACATACACTGTCCCATGTAAAAGAGCTGAAATTGAATACTGGCCTTTCTGACTATGTAAACAACTAAATCAGAAAAGGGATGTGAAGAAAATCACATTTATGGCTGATGGTTTGCAAACAGAATATTTAATTGTATGGCTCCAGGGGGGGAAGTGGATTCCTGCAATTTAGTCCAGCCATTGCCACATGCCCCAGGAACTGAGTCTTGGAGTCCCCTAGAGAAACACACATTCCTTCGCCTGACCTGTGAATTACTGGGAACCAAACCAAAGTGACTAATTGTTGGAATCTTTCTTTTTTAAAAGGATGCTTTGACTCACATAGTCATAGACAAAATGCATTTGTGATTTCTTTGTTGAGGGATGAGAGGAAAGGCAATCCAAACTGGAATGACAAGCTCATGGCTCCAACTTGTGAAAGAGTCATTGACTCTCAATGGTTGCAGAACTCTGAATGTCTTTTAACTCTAAATCACAACTAGAAATTTAGCGCCCACTTAAGCTTCCACTGGAAAACCAGTTCTGGGACACTCCCAGCAACTCTAGGGAGGAAGTGAGGATACCATTGTGCTTCTGGTAGAACAGTGCAGAGGTGTTATTTCAATTACTCCTCAGAGAAATCCCCCTCCCCAGAGAGTAATCAAGTAAGTATTACTAGCTGATTGTTTTAATTGATGGGAAAACTAAAGGGAGGCTGCCATTTGTCTGATATTCCAGAGCCTGTAATGGTGCTGTGACTTGAAATCATGTTTGATTCAAAGCAAAATCACATATTGGAGAGTTCTCATTGTCTAAAGCCCATCTTTATGTTATGGTAACATTTTAGATTTCAGTTGTTGCCAACCATGTGTTAAATACCAGGCTTGGAAAGTGGCACATAATCATCAACTGCAATTCCTCTTTCTCATCTAAATCCTTAATTCTGCACTCAGGCATATTAGAGGAATGCTCCAACTTTGGTATGAATTGCCTTTGATAATGTCTTAGCCATGCCATGTTGTTGAATTGTTGAATTTACCATTTAAAAACATCCCCTAAGATATTTACCCCTTTATCCAACATTTTTACAAATAATGTTTAGATCCTGGTGTGATAATTTGTACCTGACACCATCACATTTCAAATTATTAGATTCCACCTGCTGATACACCCTGATTATATGCATGTGAAATATAATTTTATCTGAGCCATATTTCTTGGCTCTGTTCCACCTGATCGGGGAGGCAGACTTTCTACATCTTCATACCCACTAATGATGCTAACAAGATAGTGCTGAGGACAAAATGCAAGGCCTGAAATTTGTCCCCTTTCTTCTTGTTGAAATTGATTCATCAATCAAAACCTACAGGCTCAGATTTTCAGCCATATAACACTAAAGTGAAGGGAGTAAGATCCCCCAGGGAATTCCCAAATACAGGGCTGTACAGTTTGTTTGAGTAAAGATTATATACCCCCAAAGAGGTGTTCGGGTTCACCTTAGGGTATCCATTTATTAGCAGCCTCTGACTTTGATAGTAATAGAATACGACCACTTGGGTTTAAATTCTTCTTCTGCCGCTTACTAAATGTGTAATTTGGGGCAAGTCATTTGGGTGCTTCTTAGTCTAGTTTACTCCTCCATTACACAGTAATAATAATAAATAAACTGCAAGGTTTCTAAAAAATAAAATAAGGTAATTGGAGGTCAAAATGAGTTCTAAAAGCACTATACAGATGTTAGCTGTTGTTGTGATGTTTAAAAATGGGTATTAATTGGGATGTAAAGGGAGCATTTACCTTGATTTGTTTTTGTGTTTATGTGTTCATTCAATCAGTTTATCTATTGCCAACTCTGTATCAGGCACAGTAAGAGTGGGTAGAACTACAAAGACCTAAGTCCGTTCCTTATCTTTGATCACTGTCTGGTGGAAAGACAGATGTCTAAAATATTTCCATCATATCCTTCCAATCCAGACTTCTATTTAGTATGCAACACACTTCATCGCAATTGCTATCTACATGTATAAACACAATTTTTAGTTACATTATAATGTAAGTCAAGGAAATGAGATTCATTATGTGGTGGGTTAATATGTTTAAATTGTGTGGAAATATTAATGTTTAATTTAATGTTTAAATAAAGGAAAAATAACTGAGAAAATGGAATTAAAAAACTACTGTTCAAGTTTCAAAAACCCCTTTCTATGAACCTACTGCGTATTTGTCCCACTTTCTGTCACGGGAAAGCTCAGAGGAAGATTTATTAGTCCTCTCAGGCAAGGAGGAGACTGGCCAGGTGGTGGCATACTGACCTTGCGTGCATGGCACCTTGGCGTTCTTGACAAGCCCTTGCCATGCACCGATGCAGCCTAGCTTCCTTGGCTTCCAGAACTGTATGTAGCAAGCTGCTGGACTGATAGCGGCCCTGTGAAACCCACTTCATCTTCATTCCTGGGCAGGCAAAGGAATTGCGTACCTGCCACTCCCATCTTGAGTCTCAGCAATCTGCAGAGAGAGTTCTGTAGAGCAGAGTGACAGTGGGATTTGGATCTGGATCCCCTAAAGTCTGCTTTAAGCAAAATCTCAGGACTGTAGGACCCTGATGCTTAATACCGGGTTTCAACTAGGTTGGCCACACGAGTCTACTGGACTAACCCAGGGCTGAGAGGGTGGTTGAGTTGATGGAGTGGAGTAATGCCATTATGGGTTTCCTGTGTGTCACTATGGAAGGGCCACACTTACCTGCTCAACCCCCATTTACTTTGTATTCTAGGATAGAGGTCAGGAAGACTATATCCCACCTGCCTATACAGCTGTGGTGTGTTGAAAGACCCCTGGACTTAAAGTAAGAAGATCTGGGTTTGAGTCTCAGTCTGTCACTTATTTTCTGTGTGACCTTGGGCAAGTCACTTCACCTATCTGAGCTTCAGTTTACTTCTTTGTTTAACTGGGAACATAGTATCCGTCTCATGGGGTTGCTGTGAGAATTCAGTGAGATGATGCATGTGGAAAGTGCTTTGTGGATTGAATATTGCTCTAACAAAACACAGCAGAAAGCATGTGTAACACTTTGTTTCTTTTTCAGGTATTCATCGAATGGTTTAAAAACCCAACAAAATGCATCAATAAATATGCAACTGCCTTCACGAGAGACAAACCCCTATTTTAATAGCTTGGAGCAAAAGGACCTGGTGGGATATTCATCCACAAGGGCCAGTTCTGTGCCCATCATCCCTTCAGTGGGTCTAGAGGAAACCTGCATGCAAATGCCAGGGATTTCTGAAGTCAAAAGCATCAAATGGTGCAAAAACACCTACTCTGCTGACGTTGTCAATGTGAGTATTCCAGTCAGCGATTGTCTTATAGCAGAACAACAAGAAGTGAAAATATTGCTAGAAACTGTCCAGGAGCAGATCCGAATTCTGACTGATGCCAGGAGGTCAGAAGACTACGAACTGGCCAGCGTAGAAACCGAGGACAGTGCGAGTGAAAACACAGCCTTTCTCCCCCTGAGTCCCACGGCCAAATCTGAACGAGAGGCACAATTTGTCTTAAGAAACGAAATACAAAGAGACTCTGCACTGACCAAGTGACTTGAGATGTAGGAATCTGTGCATTCTATGCTTTGCTCAACAGGAAAGAAAGGAAATTAAATACAAATTATTTATATGCATTAATTTAAGAGCATCTACTTAGAAGAAACCAAATAGTCTATCGCCCTCATATCATAGTGTTTTTTAACAAAATATTTTTTTAAAGGGAAAGAAATGTTTCAGGAGGGAAAAAGCTTACCACTGAAGCTTTTGGGTAGAATTCTGAATCCAATTTCAGTTAGTCCCAACACTGCCCTCTTTGGCTCTTAGAAGATGTGGGCGATTCTGAACCTTGGTCCCACAGTGCCAGTGTCCTCGTCAAAAAGCACTGGCAGTTACCTGGTTTCAAAGACAAGAGCTGTATCTGGAGGGTTGATGTGCCAGTGAAGAAGTGGCCCTTGTCGTTTGGCTTGCCAATCCCAAGCCCTAAATTTCTATTCACCCAATAGCCTCATCACAGGTTATGTCATGTCAACAAATGTAGTGTTTTCTATTTGATTTTCGAAGAATGGCACAAAGACTCTGGAACAGGAAGGAGGACAGGAGATAGATAGAGTGGGTGATCAGGGGGCAATCTTAACTATTCTTGTGTGCCATCTTCCTCTGAAATTTGAAAGCGTAGAATCTCAGAGGGAGGTATAAATTTATTAGAGAAAAAGAGACAAAAAAATCACAATGTCGTGTCACTAAAATCATGCTAATAGAAATGTTTTTCCTCGAGATTGTTTAGAGGCTCCGAGGGAGCCTTTCGCAGTTTGTGTGTGCCCGTGTGCACGTGTGTGTGCGAGTGTGTGTGTGTGGGCTTGCTCACTCGAGCACATATGCTGTATGCACATGTGTTCATTGTGTGTGTGTGTGTGTGTGCATGTGTGTGTATTAAGCTTGCTAAAATTTGTTCTGAGACATCAGGGAATCTATTAATAATATTTAGAAAAGAAATTCCCTCTTAGATCTGTTCACTTTAAATTTTTCCATTACGTATAAAGTTCAGTAAGTTCTTAAATCAAGGTCACTTGCATGGTGGGGTCCTCTAAAACTCTTGACAATGTCTAGACCATTTTCTGATGTGAGTACTTTTGAGAGGAATAACTATTGGCTCATTAATGAGATCAGCATCACAAGGCAAGTTAATTGAGGATGTGTGTTTGCTTTGAGTCATACCTACTTAAATTATTTACACAAGGCAATTAACAAATTGACAGTTACTATTTGCTTTCTCATCATCCTCATTACCATTTATTTTATAGCAAGTCTACTACTTGTGGACCAAGGCATCGGCTTCTGTAGTTAATATGGGAAGAATAAATTGTTGAAACCACAATGCCCAGACTATTCAGTTCACAAGAAGCCCCCCAAAGAACAGTAAATTGTGTTGTATGTTCATTTGGAATAAAGCAATATTTTTACCACTGCTAAGGTGAACTGAAACCTCTCCTGAAGATCTGTCTGTTTATTTACCCTCACTTTCATGGGGCATCCAAGGAAATTAGTGTTCACATCCCCAGTCTTCTTCCAATTATTGGTGGTGTTGAGTTGTTATGTTTACAATGTTTTAAATAAAAAGGCACAGTATTTGAAAGTATATAAAAGATTTCTTTTACTGCAGTTTGGGGAAACATTGGTTTAAATTTCTTTGTGGAAGACTCACATTCCATGGAAAGGGAATGTAACTATTTCTGAATCAGGCAGTGACTATGTACAATTCTTATTTCAGGTTAAGTTTTCTCTGTTGAAAATATATTGAAAATTGCTGTTTGAGAATATTTGTTCATAATAGACATAATGCCATCCAGGGGAAAGAAAGAACAGTATGTTTTTATCAGAACTGCTTAATAGAAATTCAAGGTCTCAAATGATGAAAACACTTTAGTAGAAATAACAAAAGGTTGTATGACATTTATTAGTTGTCCCATTATAGTTCTGTTTTTTTTTAAATATAGAGGTCATATTGTTTGAATTTTAAAAGATTATTTAAAATTTTTAGTGTCTAGATCATCTAAGTTCTCATTTAAAAATATTTTATCTTTGGGAAAATTTTAGAAAGATGGTCTTAACTGACAGGTGTATAAGAACCCCATTAGTTGAGTGTCCAATACATTATTGTATTGTATTGAAATTTATCACAGTTGCCAAACGACTAGAAGCCTTCACAAGTCTGTTGAAGTCAACTTTGTTCTTGTTTTTTATACTAAGATGTTAGCTGTTGCTTATCGAAAGGATCTGTTGAGAATTCACTGTTAGGAGGGTATATGCTCTGTGACTCACTGCAGTTATTTTAATATATTATTTTACACTGAAAACATTAAGATTGTCAGTGAAACTTGAGTCTTGATCTAACTAACCCTTTATTTAAGAAAAAATGAATGAAGTACAACCATATATTATGTGATTATAACCACCACCACCCCGTGTATTCTAAAAAGCGTGAATATCAGGCACATCCATGGGCAGTCTTAAATAAGTTTAGAGATACAGTTACATCCTTAATTAACAGTCAAGACGAAGTCCTCTGTAAAGAGCAAATATTAATGATTACCTTCAGTGGTCATTTGTCTCCTTTTGAAATATGATGCTCTCATGTGAAAAGTGTCCAAACTCCAAATGCAACTCCTTGGGCACTAGCTGACCAGTGCTGAAGGCATCAAGACATTCAAAGTTAATCTAACACAACAAACACCCAGAGCCATCAGTACTTTGTCCTTCAAGCTCTTTTGCCTATAGGGAAAAGTGCTTATTTCTACAAAACATCTTTGATTTTGCTTTATTTTTCTTGTCTTTATTATGTGAATAGATGTTTGGAAATTTGTAATTAAATAGACTACATATTCATTATTTACTGGCAAATGAATGCTACCATTAGTTTTTACTTTCAATCATGTTCTGATGTCTTTTTTTTTTTTATGAAGCATATGTTATTTCTAATTTGCCAGTGACTACTGTGGAATGCTGTTGTTCAAAATATGTTGACCGATCTTATGGTAATAAGAAAAAATAGAAATGACGTTAGAAAATGAGCATCAAAATTTTCTTGCTGAATTCCCTATGTACATTAAGTGCTGTATGTTTTTACACGCTGGTCCAATATCTACCTTGCTAGGGGCTAAGGACTAAATATTTGTAAATTTATCACACCTTCATAATTTACATTCTTTCTAAGTAGCAGTAGCAAGGTCCTCTGGAGGAGGAAAAGTGCTATTTATAGGACTTCACAAATTAATCTGTTTTGATTATAATAACATATCAGACCTACCAAAAAGAGAACAGAAGGGCCAGCAGACTTCAAGAGAATGCCCATTGGCTTACGGATCGAATGACAGCTACAGTGGAGTGGGACCTCTGGTGCCTATGGCCAAGGCATCAGTAGCCAGGTCACTACCAGAATATGTTTGCTGTATGTATGCTGCAGCCATGCACACCTGTCCTGCAGTCCGGTGCTATAGAAAACCATGACTCCCTGACTGAGCGTGTGTGCGCGCATGCGTGTTGAGGCGGGAGGAATGGTGGTCCTTTTGATTCCAGCCCTGTAAACCAGAAAATATTACACTGAGACAAGTGCTGTGAGACATTTCTCAAAAAAGTATAAAGTAAATTTAGGAACATAGCAGGAGGGGTGGGATTTTTATTTGACCTTTTGGTACCTGGGAGACGTTTTATATACAAAGAATACTTTTTTATTATTATTCAATTGTATAGATTCAGTGTTTTCAATGGCTAGCATGTCTATAGTGTGTTCGTACTCTTATCTTTAGAAATTCAATACTCATCTAGGCAAAACCAGCACAAGGTTTCTGGGCTGTTCTCAATTTTAAATACATCCCAATATGCCCTGGGAAATGAAGCCTTTAAATAAGCTTTATCTCTTCCTCTTTCATTCTTTCTTTCCCTTTTAAAGAAATAGTGAGGGTAAAGGAAGAAAATCACTCCTTAACGTCCATATTGTTCTCTTATATTAATCTGTTTTCTACTGTGACCACACACACACACATACACACATACACACACCTATTACATTTGTGTGTTTGACTATTTTAGTAGCTTTATATTTGCTTAATTTAGCAAATATCAAAATGATTGCCTCATGGAATGCCAACGAAATCAAAGCATTTAGAGACAAGCCAAGTTGGCAACATTTTGATCATACAGGCATTTTCAGTTCCTTTTCCTTCTTAGTCAAGCAGAAATAGCCTTGGATTGGAAAAGCCACAAGATCCTAGAATAAACTCTCCACTAGATTCTCTCTTAGAAGCGAAAATTAAAAGATGGCTGTCAATGATTGTTGTCCCTATAGTGTGTGACGGTCTCCAATGTATTATTTACAAATTTAACCGTAATTTCTCCCAAAGGTGCCTAAACATGTACCTTTGACTTCTGGTGCCCATTGAACTCTAGTAATAACAGTGTGTGTGTGGGGGTGTGTGTGTGTGTATGTGTAGTGAAAGGAGTTACTAAGTGCTGATGTTGGATATCCCAGTGAAGATAATAGCAGGGGTGACCAGACACAATCTTGGTAAAAATAGAGAACAGGTTTCTAGTACTTCCATAATTTTTGTCATGAATACCTGTATTAATTGCATGTGTATTGTTGCCTATGAAAGAATTCATTGTGTGATAGCAAACTATCTTATTGTTGGAAATGAATTAGAGAATCTTTATATTGAAAGTTGTCTTTGTGAAAGCTTCTAACATATCTATATTACGTAAGAATATCTTCATGACCTCATCTGTCAGATAAGGTGGGTGATCTAGTTCATCTTTGATTTCCCTTCTAAATTGATATCTTGTTAGCCAGTCATCCTAACTCAGACTTTACCTAGTCACTTGTCATTCAATCACTTCAACACAGCTCTTTATAAAGTTAATGGCTGTAATTCTGTCTCACTAAGACTCAAAAATCATTGGAACCTGTATATCAATCTATGAACCAGGTTTATATTTATAATATCACACTTAATTTCCATGGAGAAATAGGCAGGATTGTTTTTGTGGTTGTTTTGAATGTACGTTTACCTAGGACAGGTAATAAGAAGGGAAGGCCAAGAAAATATCCAATTCTGAAGCTTAAGAAGGTCAAAATTTGCCCCCTATTTTTTTTTTAAGGAATTGTGATGATTTATTAAAGATGGAATAAGGGGATAGCTAGAGAAGGCACGAGACCTTGAAGATGTTCTTCTCTTACAAAGGCAGTGGACACACTCTCACTGGATATGCATAAATACAATATATGTATTGATATTCTTAATTATTTTCATTTCAACCTTTTTTAACATAAACTCTCCAACTAATAATGAATGAATTCTCTGGAGACATTTTCACATCATGGTTAAGAATAATCCTATTTTTGACTGCACAATTGACAAAAATTTTCAGGGTTTACTTGCTTACTGAATTTTGGTTGTAATTGCTGTTTTTGACAAATCAATATCTATATTCTCTTCCAAAAGCATTCTGACTAGCACTAATCCTTCCATATATAATTTGTCTTGGTCAAGATCCCAAAGTCTGAATTTCTACTCTTCAATAAAACAATGTGAAATGTCAAAATACTTGAATCAAAGACAGTAAAATTAAGTTGTTTTGTGTTTTTAAAGTTATAAGGAGCCTATGTAGTTGTTTAAAAAATTGAATTAGGAAAAAAAAACAACATTTTTTGAACATGTTGTTGGTGTATTTATGTGATGAAACACTCATGGAACCTGGTTACACTCTACATTGATGATGTCCTTTCTGAAATAAATTTAAATTTAAGGGCTTTAAAAATTACACACACACACACACACACACACACACACTGCCACAATTCACATGATGTGTTGAAACTCAATGACATGAAAGACTTTGGATTCAGTTATCTTTCACAGAAAATGCATGTAGCAAGAAAGTGTAGTGGTGACTGTCTAAGGTTTATTCTTCACAGCCTGCTTTGGATTCCTGTCTTTCTCAATAAATGTCTGCAGAATAGATACATTTGTTAAATCTCATACAAATGGAAGAACATTTAAGAATTCACCTTAAAAATCACTACACATTTACCACTGGCCACCGTGTGTATTTTAAAGATAATTAGAGGGAAATACCTTGGTTCTTATTGTTTCATGTATGCAATTGTACACATTGAATATAAATCATAAATGAATTCTCTGGTTCTTAATAATTAATACACTTTAGGCCAGGCAATATGATGCACACCTGTAATCTGGGGCACTTGGGAGGCTGAGGCAGGAGGATTGCTTGAGGCCAAGAGTTCAAGACCAGCCTGAGCAACATAGTGAGGCCCTATTTCTACCAAAAAAAAAAACAATTAGCCAGACATAGTGGTGTGTACCTGTAGTCCCAGCTACTCAGGAGGCTGAGGTGGGAAGGATCACTTGAGTCCAGGAGTTCAAGGTTGCAGTGAGCTGTGATCGCACCACTGCACTCCAGCCAGATGACAGAGTGAGATTCTGTCTTATAATAATAATAATAATTAATATACTTTATTAATCCATTTGACCATATTTTAAATAAATAATGTAAATCACACACAGAAGAATACATGTAAAATGGTCAGGAGAATATTTTCAATTGCCATTTAAAAATTATGGGGAAAAAAAATCTCTCATGCCTCTGATCAAAAAAAAAATTGTGTAAAGGAGTACACATACATGGATCTCCTGTATTTTCTCTGGAGAAACCATTTCAAAATGGAGTCTACTACCCTGTGGGGATATGAAGGCCGTGGGAAATATGCTAGATGCATGGCCCACCTCATCCTTGTAAAGTTTGTGTCCATTATGTCTGCTTTTTGTTTAGGGGGAGAGATATCATACTGCTTATTAAAAATTAAGATATGAATTTAACGATCGATTTGCATCCTGGCGTCATCAAGTACGTTTCATCCGTGGTGGGAATCCTTGACTACCCCTTCCCAGTTGTGTCTCCTTGGTATCCTTTGCTGAAGCTGGACACAGACTTCCTCTGGTTGTGTTCTTGTCCCTCAGGTTGTGTTCTTGCTGCTGGTATCGCTCATCTCATTCCCTTTTGTTACACAGGGAATTTTCAGCTAAAATGACAGACCAATGTGATTTTGCAGAGAAAAATAGCTTTGTTCATTTGAATTGTTAGTAGAGAAATAAACTAGGAACCTTTAAAATGTAAATGATAATAAGGTTCATGACTTTAGCCACTATCTTCTCACATACAGACATACCCTAGGGCCCAGTAATTTTCCTACATTGTTAACAGACTTCTTGACCTTCTTAGAATTGCTTCTTAAAACAGCGTTTTCCATTTTGTAAGAGAAAGACACAATCATATGTGTGTGTAAAAGAACAAAACAATAAATAAATAAAATCAGCATTTATTAAACAATGAAATAAAATAAACCAATAACAGTGTGTGTAAAGGCTTTAAGTAAAATATTAACTTATTGAAAATGAAATAAAATCTTAGGCTAAAAATAATGTAAGGGAATATTAGGCAAATGGTTATGCTCAATAAAGTGTTTTTTTTCCCCACATCTCTTCTCTGTAAACTAGATGCTTTTTCTATAACAATAGTTCACTTCGTTTTAAAGAATTATCTACTAGACACTAATTATGGATAACAAGATCAAACATTTAAATATACTAAAATGTCTACGTTTGCCATATATTCTAACTTGACACAAAATTTATGAAAATCTGCGTTTAAGATAAAAAAATACAGATTTGTAAAAAGAAATCATTACATTTTAACCTGTCTTTATTTTCTCACTGGAAACTGCCACTGAATGCTCCCATCTTTTAAGCTAAACATAGAGGCAGCTATTGAATCAAATGTAGGGGCAGACGAAAACATGTTTTTAAAATTTCAATGTATGACACAGGTAAAAGGAACTGCAGTCTTCCTTGGATCCAGATAACCTAAATAGATGAAAAGCATACCATTTGAGAAATGGGGGATTCTTTTGTTTAAGAAAAAAAGAGGGAGCTTATCCAGCAGATTACAGCTTAAAAAAATAAAAGGAATGATCTCTGTGAGGTCTTTCTTTAATGTAAAAGAAGAGACAGGAACTTCATGTCACGAACATTTCCAAAAGAGATAGTTAGATTTAACTATCTAGATAGTTAGGTAGTTAATGATTTATGTATTTATCTTATTATTTTAAAATTAATGTTACTGAAAGTGGAAAAAAAATTTAAAAATCAACCATTCATTCACCTATGCCAAGACCATAATGACTTGTGTCCTTGTATATTTCCTTCTTATTTTCCACATATGTGCCTATTTTTACAACATTATTTTCCAACTATGTTGTATTATAACGTAAAAAAATAATATGCCATACTGTCCCATGGCAATACATAGTCTTCATAAACATTTAAGACCACATAAATTTTAGCTTGTTTTTATATTATGACTTACTTAGACATTCTATTATTATTTGACACTCAAATTGCTTCTATTCATTCACTACCATAAGTGATTCCACAATTCATATTATAATACATGTTACTTTTTCTTTCATTTGGAAAGAAACTGCAGATCCGTGAACAATTTTTACAGGGTCTATAAACACTTGAAATTGTAAGTAATGCTTGTGGAAAGGTTAGTATGTATATTTTTTGGTGAAAAGGAAAAGTCTATAACTAAAAATTGCATAAGGTTTGTAAGGAAGTCTGTTCATCTCAACAGTTAAGAGTAACTCCTTTAAATAATTTCTTGGTTATAAATTGCAAGAAATGGTATGGCTGGGTCAATGAGTATGACTTCCTGAAAATTCATTTTAGACATTACTCAATTGTTTTCTGGAAGTGGCTAATATATACAGTTTTAACATCTATGGAGCTTTTTCTTTGTTTTTTTTAATTTACTTTGCATAACAATATAATATGTTGTGGCTAAACTATGATTGATTTGGTGTGATCATAAATGCATAATTTTAATGAAGCTTACTTTTATTTTCTAATTAGAAAAATATTACATGTTTGCATATAAAATATAAAAGGAGAAAAATAAAAATCATCATCAGGAGATAATCACTATTAATATTTGAACACATTTCCTTCCAATCTTTTTTTATTGGTAATATTTACACACACACACACACACACACACACACACACTATATGTCCTTTACAAAATTGGGGTCATCTAGTATGTAGTTAAAACATTTTATCCCACTTTATTAACTTTATGTATGGTCTGTGATAATTTTCTTTATTAGTAAAGTATGCTTACACATATGTTTAATGGCTACAAAAGCCATTCTATGCATAACACATAAAGCACATTCATATTTTCAAAGGGCTCTTTAAATATTTATCATATGCTATATTATTCAATTGATTTTAAATGTTTACTCTATTTGACTTTTGTCAATATTTAATAATATATGTACACATACATGCATTAATGTTTTCTTGGGGTTAGCATATTTCCATGTATAGATAGACAAAGGTATTAGGTTCTCTCACAGTACGAATTTTGGTTTTTGGAGCATTTTCCTTGAGGATTTTGGTGGCCAAATCATAACATTCTGCTAATATATACAGCTTGATTTAAAAAAACAAAAGCCCTAGAGAAACCACCACACAACTGTCTAAATCCACATCTTCCAATTTGTACTAGAAGTAATAGAAGGAGGAGGAGGAGGAGGAGGAAGAGGAAGAGGAAAAAGAGGAGAAGGAGAAGAAGGAGATTTTTAAAATGCCATCTTCTTTGGAATATGGGAGAAGTGACATTAACATATAGGCAAACCATTATAAAGAACTGCAAACCATTATAAAGAACTGAGAATATGCATGGCACTAGATGTTTTACATACATTAACTAATTTAGTCTTCATACTAACCCTATGAAGTAGGTATTCACATCATCCTTATTTTAAAGATAAGGAAACCAAGGCACAGAGAAGTTAGGAAACTTGCCTAACATTATACAGATTTAAAAAAAAAAAATCATAAGGGACTGAAGTTTAACCCACAGTCCATGAAGCCTTCCCCTTTATTTTCTCGTCTCCATCATTTTCTTTCTTGTGAATTTCTGATAGTAATAGTTCAAATATCCAAGACAGGTTAGAATCTTCAGGACTAAGTGAGAATGATCCTGACCCTAATTCACCAAACCCATAGGTGGGATATAACATGTACTAGAAATGAGGGAAGACCATAGAAATAATAAATGGTACTAGATGCACCCAATTATGTGGGATATTTGAAATACTGGCATGCAAAATACAGTGATCAAATAGTTAGCAACATCGCTGTTTCTTATTTCAAATGTGGCAGGTGGCAGTTCTGAGAAGGAGTCCAGAAGGACCACACCCAAAACAGTCACTATGTCCACTGCTTGCATCATGGGAAGAATAAGTACTTCAACACCCCGAGAGCCAATGCTGTGTGTGGCTGCACTTCCCTGCCCATCACCTCAAGTTGTCAAATGACTGAAATGTGATTATAAACATATACCAGTTGTTTCTCAAGCCTAAGATCAGAAAGAAGGATTTTGTGTGCAAGTGTGTAGTCAATAGAAAAACTGAAGATTCATTTGACCTCTTCCATGTTCACCATTCTCAAATCTCTGCACAGGCAAGGCATAGAGATAACAAAGTATCTCAAAGGGAGCACCATGAAGCCATTCGTAGGAATAAACAAGGCCAAATGTATCACTTTCAATATACAGAGCTCATGACTCCTTTCAAAATGAGATTTGTTCCAGTGTTGCACCTTAGAAATTATCTGCTATTCTATAAAAATGGTAAGGAAGTGTATATTCAGTTATAAGCTAAAAGGTTAAGGTCAATGTCTTACAGTAAAAGAGAGAACACATTATACAAGAAGAAAGTCAAGGAAAAAAAATTTAAAAGAAGAATAAAAAAGGAAGCAGAACTGAAATGTGACAGAATTTGTAAAAAAAAAAAAATTGTCAATGTAAAATTATGTCCCTGTAGTATTGACATTAAAAAATAAGCTGTTTAATTTCTTCCTCTTCTTCACTAAGACATGTCTCAAAATTTTAAAATTATAGAAAAAGAGAGAATAACTTTTAGAAATTAAAAAAAAAAAACAGTAATCACACTCTACTAAATAATGTGTCAAAGGGAAAATAAAAGTTTCAGTTAAAAGAAATTTGGAAAATAAAAAGCAAGACTTAAAAAAAAGTTTAAAACCAGCCAAAGCTGTATCTGGAATATATGATACAATATATATTAATAAAACAGTAAAGAAGGTAAAGAAGTGTTGAACTAAGATTTGAACTGAGAAAGTTAGAAAATATTAATAATATCATCTACTTTTAAAAATAAGAGAAATGATATAATAAAAATAAAGGCTGAAAATTACATATTTGGAATAAGAATAATAGTGGAATTAATCCTTTGAAAATATAACAAATGCAAATTTAGGAAAACAGTAATTTTAAAATGAAAATAAAACCAAAATGAAAATAAAACCAAAATAAAATAAAACCAAACACACAAAGAAAACAGAAAGTTTATAAATCATAAGTATGGAAATATTTTCAAAAATATTGTTTAATAGCATAAATGAGTCTTTGTTCATTACTATGAAAATCTCAATGAAATGGATGAATTTTCAGAGAATAAAATGTACCACAATGATATAAAAACAGAAAATTTTAGTTACAGGAATATTTATGAGAGAATAAATAGAAAAAAAAGCTTCCCTTTCATGAATTACTTACACTGAGTTTCTAAGTCTAAATAGTTTTGTATATAGCATATTATATATGTATGTATGCATACATATGTAGTACATTATATAATCATATACAGATGCTCCCCAACTTACAAATGGGTCACCCCCATTGTAAATTGAAAATATTGTAAGTTTAAAATGCTTTTAATACACCTACCCTATTGAACATCCTAGCTTAGCCTAGCCCACCTTAAATGTACTCAGAACATTTATATTAGCCTATAGTTGGGCAAAATCATGTAACACAAGCCTACTTACAATAAGGTATTGATTATTTTATGCAATTTATTGAATACTGAAAGTGAAAAACAGAATGGTCACATGGGTATTTTTGTAGTATGGTTTCTACTGAGTGTGTATTGCTTTTGCACCATTGTAAAGTCGAAAAATTTCTAAGCTGAACCATTGTAAGTTGGGGACTCTCTGTATATCACTGTAAGTATATATCATAAAATTAATATACATTAATACATAGACATATATTATTATAATACACACACACATATGTATATGTACACACACATAAATAGATAGGATTTAACAAATGATACTCTTTCTCTCCAAATTTTGACTGAAGCCTAAAGGTTGAAAAAAATACACTAGGACCTTTGTGCCTCCACTTCCTAGAGCAAGCTTTGGGTCACATCAGAAGGACATGCTAAAAGCTGTTAAAGCCATTCTCCCAGTATTAGCAGTTACACACACCTGTCTATAATAATGAAAGCTTTGAAAGGAGAGAGAATTCTTTTTGAGAGAATTGTCAGAATTCTGTGTTGCTCCATTTTTCAGATGAAGAAAAGATGGTTTCCCCTCACAAGCCAAGTGCAAGGGCATTCAAAGAACCTTCGGTAGGTCCATGGTATCTGTCTCTCTTGAAGTTTGAGCCTGGGGAAAGTGAAAGACCAAAATTCTGGCTAGAGCTTGCCTAGCAACTGATAGACACAGAGACATTATGGGGGCACATGTGCTGGTCTCAGGGTCTCCTCCCTCCTCTGGAAAGGACCATGATGTGTGCTGGTTTTCCTAGTGGGAGAATGGATGCCTGCCAGCATGACTCTGGAGGACCACTGGTGTGTAGAAGAGGTGGTAGAATCTGGAGTCTTGCTGGGATAACTTCCTGGGTAGCTGGTTGCGCTAGAGGTTCAGCTCCTCCAAGATATCACCATAGGAAGGCATCGCTTGGCATTTTCTCCAAGGTGTTGGAGTTGATGGATTTTATCATGCAAAACATGACCACAGATTTGGATCGAGGCAAACCCTTCTCAAGAATGAGTGGCAGGAACGTGACAAAGGGCCTGAGTTCTGTCCGAGGTGTGCGTGGAAGCCGGAGAGCAAAGGATTGCAAACCTCAGGGGACAGTGTTATTTGGAGAAAATGGGAAGATTTGTTACCCCTATTCCAAAGAAGACAACTATTCTCATAATTGGTGTGTATCCTAGGTAGGAAGGATTCTTGGGGTTCCCACCCCCACCACCAAAATCAGGCAATTTTTTAATCTAGTATCTCAAATTCCTTATCTGATTAATATAAAAGCATATATTTCATCTGATGTTTTTTGGTTGGTGAATATTTACTAAATAGTATTCCTCATTTATATCATCAATATAAATAAAGAACCTGAGTAGGATCAAGAAAAAAAAAAAAAAAAAAAAAACTCCTGCCTCTGTGAGCACCTGCGGCAAGAAGAGCTACCTGGAGGAGCCAGGTCATCGCAACAGAGAGTCTATGTGATGGCCCAAGGCTGAGGTCGGGTCAAACCAGGATGCTGGGGATGTATCAGCCGCAGAGGCATCAGCTACGGCAGGTGAGATGCACAAACAGATCCTCCAGTGGAGGTTCTCCAACAATTCCAGAAGGGCGCTCCACAAGAGAAAACTCAAGTACTTGTTTGCCTCATTCAAAGGATTTAATCCATGCCTGCTCATTTCCTCACCACCCGGGTCTAACCTGGGGCCAGATACCATAGTCAGCAAGTAGGAAGCAAGGTGAGCGAGGAAGAGGGAAGCCAACCAGTTTCTCCCTTTAGACATCAGACCGTTCCCAGAAATATTTGCATCACAAAACCTTTTTAGCTCCCTAAGAACATTTAGTATTTCACTATATTAATGTCTGACAGAACCTTCTTTTAGAAAATTGCTATGGTCCAATGTCACTTATAAATACATATGCATAAAATCTAAACAAAATACTTACAAATGAGTTATAGTCATAATAAAAATAGAAATCACCGTGACAGCATAAGGTTTATTTTAATAATGTGAAGACACTTTAATGTTAGTGCATTTTGTAACATGATTTATCTCCATAAATAGAAAACATCAGATATGATTTAATTTCCATTCCAGAACAAAGCATTTAGTTAATGAGTGGAAAAAATCTACTTCTTTAACAACACAAAGTCAACGGCCAGCATGAGGCTGGGCAGTTAAACATTACACTTATTTCTATCAGCATGAAGAACAAGGCCCCTTTTCCACTGTTAATGTTATTAACCATGTTAACACAGATGAGCAAGAGCTAGCACTGTGAAAAGAATAAGAAAAGAAAATTGATATAAATGTGGCAGAGGTGGAGTCACAACCATCCAAAAGAAAATTCAGAAGTCAGCATAATGATACTATAAGGGATTTCAGAGATAAGCCGATAGACAAAATAGGATAAACGACTAGAAAATATAAACCAAATAAGATCCAATTTGCAATACTAACATAAATATACATCACCTTGAAATGAACCTAAGGAAAGTATCAAATAAGAGAGCAAATATTTAAGTAAATTATAATATAATTTTTCTTGTATTGGGAAAACTCTGGATTTTAAACTTGCCAAGAGTCTTCAGTTTCATTCATATGTATAATGCAATTGAACAAAAAAAATACGGGGAGTATTTTGGAGAATACATTTATGAGAATAGTCAAAATCATTTTCAAAAATGAAACTATATGGAGAGAATGAGGAACAATTTAATATATAATCAAAGATATTATTATGCTGTAATTATTAAACCTTATTGTGTTGTAAGTATAAAGAGAAATGAAACATAAGAAACAGCCCAGCAACACGTTCATAAATTTAAAAATTTAATAGAAATTAAAGGCATTTTAAGTTCATTTTAAGTTAAAAAATGTTACTAGAATCTTTACTATCTTAAAAAAGGAAATTTAGGTTCCTACCTCATACCATATCTTATGATAAAATATGAATGGACTAAAGAGTTAAATAAAATCATAAAATACTTAAAGCCATAAAAGACCTAGAAGAAGTAGAGTTGGGCAAGAACTTTCTAGGAGTGGAAGCTAAGAGAAAAACCAAAAATAAATTAGATTTATAGGAATAAAATTTAAAATTGATACTGATAAAAATAGAAAGTATATGATGAATTTGGAATAATGTTTACAACATCTATGACAAAAGTTTATTATACTAAATAAAGAGCTCTTAAAAATCAAAAAACAATAAACACCTAAATATCAATTAATTAGTTATTTCAACAAACACTAATTGCATGCCTACTATGTGCTGAGCAACGTTCTAAATGTTGTGGATGTAGCAATGGACAGTAGGATGTAATAGTATTGAATTATTAACATTAAATCTCAGGCTTTAAGAGAATATATATTACTTTAGAAATTGTCCTCAAAATAAGCTACTGGAAGGAAACATTAAACTATTAACCAGTGTTATTTCTGCGTGGTGAGATGAGAATTTTACACAGTTTTCGACATGTTACTTTTTTTATAATAGTCATGTTTTACAATTATATTCAGAAGATATATATAATTTTCAGAGTCCAATTTAGGGAACCCATTTCAATATTCCTTGAAAAGTAATGACTTTGTTTTCTATCCTTACAACCGTAATTAGTACATTGTTTTACGGCGTTTTCTTTGAAGGGATTTGCTTTTTAATCTTTGGCATGCTCTTTGGTTTGATGAAAGGGGGGTTTCTGCTCTGCTCCTCTGCATTGCCACTAAGTGTTGTGGAGGAGGTGATAAGCAGCAGAACAATATTTTTATGTTCTCCCCCAAGGCCTCCTATTTTCCAGAGACTAGACGTATTTGCTCAACAGCGCCAAGTTGCTGTAACAATTTCTCTCTAATTCCCCTTGCACTCAGGGGCAAATGGTAATGTTCTTGTCTGTCACTGCCCAACGTTGCGAGCTGATGCATCTTTTGTTCATTATTTAATACTTGACAGATGGTTCCCAGAATCAAACCATCCATGAAAATTGCTGCCCTCTGGCAAGCTGAAGAGCTGTAGATGCTTTTAACATTCTCATAGCCAAGAATGGATTTGGGGACGTTTCAAAAATCCCTTAAAATCATATGGGGCGCTGAGCCGGTTCATAGAATTCCATTCGCCATTAATAAAATGACATTAATTGCCACTTCCCAGAAGCAAACTTGAAATGTGTCTTCATGCCCTTTGGTAATGTGAAGTCTGACGAGAGTCAGGGAGACAGTCGTCCACTGTTAGAGCCCATGTGACAGGAGACACACTTCTGCTGTGCTGCTAACCAACCGTGGTGTTCTCGGTGTGGTGAGAAAGGGCTTCCTCCTGTGCATGCAAGGGCCTCTTCCTTAAAACCCATGACGACCAAGTTTTTTCTGTGCAGAGTGACTGGGTAGAAAGAATGGGTGATAATTCTTCACATGTATGTCCCCCCTATGTAAACATGTTCACGTGTCTTCTTCTTCCCTGCTCCCTCCCTTCCAGAGGCATCTACTGGGTGTTTTCCAAGGGTGAGATCAAGGTCTGAGAGCTGCAGATACAGTGGCAAACAAAACAGACAAGGGCCTTACTTTCACGGGGCTAGAATTCTGTGGGGAAGGCAGACAATGAATAAGCAAGCAATTACGTAATAGGGTTTCAGCTTGTGATTGAACAACCTAAGGCAATAGGCGGTAGGAATGGAAGTGGAGGAGATATTTTAGACAGGCTGATTGGAAAAGCCACCTCTGGGGAGATTCCACATGTGTCGATGAAGGGGTGAAGGGAAACTTGCCCTTTCTCCCAAAAGTTCACTGAAAGATCAACTCACAATTAAGGCAGATTAATAAGAGAAATATTTATTTACCATGTGCATGGAGAGAAATCATAGAGTCATTACCCAATATCCTGATGAAGTTCAGATATTTTTATACACACCTTTTATGGAGTGGGGGAAGTGAGTAGTACAGGTAATTCTGCTTAGGGGCTAGATGGCTGTTGGGGACAACAAATGAATGGGGGAGACAAATCAACTTGTAAATGATTTTCTTTGCAAATTAAATTAACATGAGAGACAAGTATTAAGTTTCAAATGATTTGGGCCTTGTCTGGTTGCATTTTTGATCTTCTTTCCTGCAATACATTGTGATAACAGGGACAGGAAGGGAAGTCAATCCCCCTTTGATTGTTTGATTGGTCAGTCTGGCTTATGCAGACAGAGGGAAAGCCCCCTCTAATCTCCAGGGGCCGGTAATTCAAAAAAACTCTTTATACCAAGGAGTCATATTTTGGGGTGAAATTTCCTGAGCTCCTTCATCAACGTAGGACTGAATAACGAAAAGGAGTCACCCAGTCAAAGTCCCCAGCAAGGACAACCCAGGGAGAAGGAACACCAGGTGTGAGCCCTGGAGCAGGAGGAAAAGCAGGAGCAAGAGGCTGGAGAGCCCTGCAACAGAGCTAGCTAGGATGAGCTGAAGGAACAGCAATGTAGGGCTGGCTGGCACAAGCCAGGTCATACAGCCTCCTAAACGTGGTATGAAATTTTGTGTTTAGTTTAAGTGCAATGTAATGTCATTGGAAAATTTTAAAGATATGAAGGATTTCTTTAGATTTTCTTTTATTGCACTCCGGCTTCTGTGTATAAAATGACTTCAGGGTAGTAAGTGTGGAGAAAAAGAACCCAATAGAGTAACACAGTGAGAATTGGTTGTTGGTTGGACTGGGGTGTATGCAAACAATTAGACATAGATAGGGAAAAAATTATTCCTTTAGCATTTTATGTTTGCAGTAGGATTTCTCATGCTTTATCTCAAATTATCGTTAAGGTCCCTGCCAATGCTAAAGATCTGGTGGTTAATTGTTTATGACCTTAGGGGGACTCAACAGTAACTTTTTCATTCTCCAAAATCATTATAGTTGATAGCAACGCTGCACCACCCATATCAATCCCTGTATACCTCCGTTTTAAAATGTTTTCAAATTTTTAATTTTAGAGAATTACTCAAGGCATATTGCATATGTTAACTGTTTTGGATGCTACATATCAACTTTTAGATTAACGTTTGTTCTTTATAATTATAGTTTAATTGGTACTTTCAATTCCGTAGATTCTAGAGCTAGACTGTCTGGGTGACTTCTCAGTCAGGGCAACTCTGAAGTGATGACAACACATATATGATAGCTGATACGTTGTGATATGGATAATAAAGGTACATTGAGGAGCAGAATTTAAGAATTCCTCTCTTACTGTTCTAAATAATTAATACTTTGCAAAAATTATATTGTGATCTTTGAAATTGTGACCAACTTTTATTCATTCAACAACTTGGTAGCATATTGGTTAATAAAATAGACATGGTCCCAACCTGCACTGCTTACAGTAAGTTTCTGAGACAACAAAATGAATAAAGAAACACAAGCCTGCATGTGCCTGTGAGTGTGTGTGTGTGTGTGTGTGTGTAGGTAAGTGTCATGAAGGATATCGACAGGCCAAAACAACACAGAGCAGGGCATATGGCATCCACTTATCAAGAGGGTTAAAAAGGACCTTTCTCAGGAGGACATATTCAAGCCCATTCATCCTTTTACTGTGTAAAGACCAGGAGGGCAGCAATCCAGGTAGTGGAAATTTCATACACAGAATTTCTTAGTTAGAAAGGGGCATCAGAAGTTTAGGGAAGAGAAAGGAGGCCAGAAGGGCTGCAAATAGTCAAGGGAACCCTAAGAACAGGCTGGAGTTAGGTCATAGTAGAACTGTGCCACGATGATTTTAGTTCAAGGGCATGTGAAAGACGTTAGAGGGCCTAAGGAGGGAAATACAATGACTGGATGTGTGTGTGTGTGTGTGTGTGTGTGTGTGTGTGTGTGTTTTCAGGAGATTACCCTGGCTGCCATATTAAAAAATAGGGTGGAGAAAGACAAGAACTGGAAAGATGTAGCCCAGTAAAGAAATTATTTCATGATTAGAGGAGAGATGATGACTGCTTGATTTATATTAGAGATGAAATACGTGGGAAAAGTTGACATTAAAGATACATTTTGGAGATAGATTTAACTAGATATAATAATATTGGATGGATATGAGGTGATGAATAGAAAGAAAAAATGAATAACTCCCAAGATTCTGATTTTGCTAATGGTGGATGGAGGTGTCACTTTGCAAGGAAAGGAAGACTGGGAGAAAAGATTTGTTGGGAAAAAAATCAACTTTATTTTAAAAGACCTTAGACCAATAGTCTCAAAATGTCAGGGAATGTTTAAAGAGCATTAAGAGGAAGTCAAATTTAAGTTAAGAACCTGTTGGTGTTAGCTAAAGAGGTTAAGAATAGGGTTTCCAACTAGGAAGTCAACAACAATAAAAAATCCAACATTAAAACCTTAAATGTAAAAAGCATAGATCAAGAAAATGGACAAGACTGCTATGGTTGATGTGGTGGGGGGAGGCAAGAAAGCAAGAGAGAACAAAAGGTGGAATGAGGTTACAAAGAAAGGAACAGCATAACATGGAGGAAGAGGAGGAGGAGGATGGTGATGACAATGAAGACGATGGTGATGAGAGCTAAGATGAAGACAGCTAATGTTTTTTAAACCATTTTGCACTAGTTGCATAGGCCAAGTTGTGTAATAGTAATAAAGTCTCCAAAATGTCAGTGGTTTAAAAACAATTGGTATATTTCTCACTCATGCTTAATGTGTGTTTTTGATCAATTGAATGTTCTGTTCCATACTGGTCTCCCTGTGAAACCCTTGAAGATCGGGCAGTCACCCTTTGGGGCACTGCCAGTCACTGTAGAAAGAGGAAAGAAGGCATGGCAAATTGCCCCCTAGTTCTTAAAGCTTCTACACGAAGTCAACACATACGACTTCCAACCAAGCCACGCGAGCACAGCTAATAACAAAGGGCTGAGGAAGGGCAACACAGTTATGTTCCTTGGAGAGGTAAAAATGTTTGGTGGACTTCACTAGTGAGCATCTGTCTATTTACCATACTTCAATTAGATTATCGTATTTGATCTTCTCATAATGCTCTGAGATAGTACTATTCTTTTAATTCTCGCTTAATGAGAAAACTAAAATTTAAAGAGGTTAAGTAACATCTGGTTTAGAGAGGTTAGGGCACAGACATGTGAGTGGGCCTCAGTCTGAACTCAGAGAATATATGCTGACCTCTTAGCTATACTACCTCTGCTGGTCATGTTGGGGATCTGAACTATACCCCAAAGCAAAGAGAAAGCATTTAAATGTTTAAAGAATGGGATTGTTAGACTTCCACTTTAAGAAATAGTGAGTATAAATTTAATGCATCACAAAAGTTTGCCTTACAAATATTTCCACCTTATAAATGGATCTTAATTTCTAGTAGGAGTCACCATTCCATTGGTATGTAAAAACAATCTCAGTCGATTTTGAGCTATTACTTTCATTGATGAGAGCTGGGGGTGGGGGCTGGATGCACAATTATTTTCTTGAAATGATTATTCTCTATTAGTGTTTGCATTTGCTGAGATATTCTTAATTTTTTTTTGTTTTTTTTTTTCTCTGACCGTATAGACAGGTTCCCAACAATATTGCCCATTTGTTTCTGGTGTTATCTCAGATAATACTTCAGAGCATCCACTGGCTTCAGTGCAACAGATGGGCTGCTAGCAGAAAACACTATCTCAGGGAGCACTCCATTCACATTTGTGTGCCAGTCAGGAAGTGCTTGTAGGTGTTAGAAATGGAAACAAGGCATCCACATCACCACAAAACATTGCCTAGGTCAGGGCTGTCAATGGAGGCTCCATAATGATGACAAGGAATCAGATGACTTGGAGCTGTCATCGCCATCTTTTGGGTGACACCCTCATCTTCATACTTCTTATTCAGGAAAATTTTTAAAAATACTGGTATTGGTTAAATAACTTTTACTTGAATATTATACTATTGAAGTCAAAAGTATCCTAGCTAATTAGCTCATATGTTTAGAAAGGAATTATTTGAACATTTTTACTAGCTGGGAGAAAGGAGTTTGTGAGAAAAGAGGAGGTTGAAGACAAAGAAAGTAACAGTGAAGGCTGATGCTATAAGGGCCCAGAAGACGTGAGAAAGGATGAGCTCGTTGGGAAGAGTGGAAGTGGTTGGCAGGAATGAGACAACACACACATCATTCTTCATAACTGATGAGGAAGAGAGGGTGGGCGTGTTTGTAGATGTCAAAATGGAGCATGGTGGCAAAATTATGTCTGTCATGAGTTTAAGTGCTTTGGTTTGCTGAAAGTAAGATAGCTACCTTGGTAGAGGCCTGAAGAAATGTAATAAATGTTTCACATAGAAACTGAGAGAAACAGTGGGAGGAGCTGATCAAATAAAGGCCTTTAAAGGCAATTTTAGGGACCAAGCTGAGTTTGGAAACTTTGGACGTGAAATGCTTATGAGTTCAAATCTCTTATGGGAGGGCAGTAGAAAGGGAAAAGATAGGTTGGAAAATTAATCCAGGGTTTTGGTTTCTTCTGATAATTAAGACAGAAGGGGTGGACTGCAAAAGAGTTTATGTTAAGAATATGGGTTAGGCCAGGCGCGGTGGCTCACGCCTGTAATCCTAGCACTTGGGAGGCCGAGGCGGGCGGATTGTTTGAGCTCAGGAGTTCCAGACCAGCCTGAGCAAGAGCGAGACCCGTCTCTACTAAAAATAGAAAGAAATTCTATGGACAGCTAAAAATATATATATATAAAATTAGCCGGGCATGGTGGTGCATGTCTGTAGTCCCAGCTACTCAGGAGGCTGAGGCAGGAGGATCGCTTAAGCCCAGGAGTTTGAGGTTGCTGTGAGCTAGGCTGACGCCACAGCACTCACTCTAGCCCGGGCAACAAAGCGAGACTCTGTCTCAAAAAAAAAAAAAAGAATATGGGTTATGCAAACTATTCGTGCATCCATGATTGGCTAGAGAAGGATGAAAAACCAGGAGGCCTTTGATAGTTGTAAGGGAAGTAGATAGAGAAATAACAATGTGAGAATTGCATAGATAGCATCTACTGAGTGTCTACTGTATGCCAGGAGTTGTACTGCATAAAGCCACAACCTCAGAGATGGGTATTATTCCCTTTGTCCAGCTGAGTCATTTTAGCCTTGGGAAGAATAATTTTACCTGCAAAATCATTTATTGATGACTGAGGTGAAATACCAGGTTGGTCTGACTCCAGTGTCTGCGTTTTCAAACTCTCAGGGGCTTGGAGTTTACTAAGATATCAAAGGCAGTAGACATGCATGTATAACACATGGATAGGGGGTAGGTTGTGGTCTGAGGGAGGAATGTTAGGGGTCAAACTTTCATCATTTAGTTCTTTACTACTAATGCCCATGTTAAGGATGTGTATGACCAAAGTTGAACACAGGTGAAGATCACTTGATAAGGGGCTCTTAGAAATTGCTGTGACTGTCCTCTTAGAAGGATTGCATGTATGAACATTGAAATTTGCTAGAATTATAGCAAGCATTAAAACGGAAGGAGGGAGGAAGAGAATAAAAAAAGAAAGACAAGAGTTGCATAGCGATAGGAACTAGGAATTAGAGGTTGAGGGAATCAGAATTTATTATAATATGGCAGGGATATCTCATGAACCCAAGGGCATTAATGCAACTGAACCTCAGGAAAGGCTGGTACAAAGGGCAGGAGGTGTTACAGTCCAACCTGTTCCCTTGCCCACCACCCAGTGAAGGCCAATATACTGAGACAGCTGCGGTTGTAGTAGAGAAAGAGTTTTATTTCATAAAGCCCCAGGTGAGGAAATGATAGTAATTTCTCAAATACGTCTCCTTAAGAATGTGGGGACTGATGTTTTTAAAGGTGGTTTGGCAAACGAAGGGCTAGGGAATTGGGTCTGCTGATTGGTGGGAGTTGGGAGTTGGGAGATTTCCTGGGTAGGGTTCTCAAGGCTGTTGTATCAGTTCCCACGCCTACCCACAGGTCTGGTTGGCATCAGTAGGTAAACCCCCCAAGATGCTGAGTCTGAAAAATACCTCAAAGACCAGTTTTAGGGTTTATAACAGCAATGTTATCTATACAATTACCAGTCTTGGGACTTACAACAGCAATGTTATGTATAGAAGTAGTTTGGGGGATTCACAGATCTTGCACCTGTTAGGGAGGACGGTGCCATTAAGCAGTAACCAGTAATAGCAGTAAGGACAGTTACGGAACAACGGCTGGTTAACTTCTGGCTCTATCTATGCTTTCATAAAAAATAGACTTTTGTTTACTATTTATGCCTTATGGTTCTACATTCTTTTAATATGGAAAGTTTCAGAGGGACGTAGGCAGCACCAGTAGTGCCATCAAGCCATCCTCTTTCTCTGATCCACTTCCTCTGCTCTGTAGTGTGCACAGCTGAAAACGACTCGCCTCCGTTCCTGAGATTTTACATCTGCTCCGTTTACTATGCTCACCTGTCTTGAGACTCAGTTTTCCAAATTCCTGGAAAAGAGAGTACTTGGGAGCCAGGTCCTCACCATAAGATCACATCGTACAGTGTTTGCTGGGTTAAGGAGGCGTGGTGGTGAGGCAGCTTCCCGGGAAGTGGAAATGAATGGGTGACCCTCACATCATCCTTCTTAGTATGGGTCTATCTTGGAGAAACATCTGTCAACCCAAATAAGTGACTGAGGAAAATCTCAACCAATGGAGGTTAATTAAACCAAAGTTGAGGATGTGCCCAGGAAAACAGGAACTGCAGACAAAGCTGTGGTTGTTTTTCTGAAGGGGCAGTTGGGACTGTCAGCATTTCAAAGGCATACAGACAGAAGGAAAGGTGCAAGGTGGGGCGATCAGGCAAAGTGGTTATCTTCTTGTGAGGCCCATGAAATCTACATTTTACATAAAATATGGGGAAGGTAGAAGGGAAAAGGGGAGTGAAGGAAGCACCAATTATGTCCCTGGATAAGTGGAAGAATGTCTGATTCTGTGCATCTCCAGTCTGTTACCTGCAAAGATACACTTGTAATTCATCATTAGTGTGGAGTCCACCAGGCTTTGGTTTTAGGTGTTAGACGTGGTTACAGTTTGTATTTCCTTGCTTAGGGAGGTCAGCAAGGACTTTCCTTAATGAAAGACTTATGGGGCCAGCTCGTCACAGATGCCTTTTCTTTTGCATAAGGAGTTGAGGGGAGGATCGCCCTGAGATTTTGATTTTCTTTTTTTACATGCTTCCAATTTTTAAACTTCGAATTCTGTGAGGATTTGCTTCCTATTCTGTCTACCTCCTCTCCTATTTCGTGATAGCATTATTGCAAAATAAGTTGAAGGCAGAAAATCTAAAAATAAACTAGTGTCGACCAGGAAACCAAAACAAACATACTCAAGAATCTCAAACAAGTTAGGATTTGTATTAAAACTTTGTAGATTCTACGTTTCTTCTTACCGTGTCTGGTAGTTCTCAATTCTAGCAACATCATAACTACATAGTAGTTACAGAATGTTAGGAAGTTAATGTTTTCCTTTGAGTATTTACGCTGAGATGGATTCCAAAACGGGTAAATTGTTAATGCACCATATTAGAATGAGTGTAAATTCAAATAGAATTGATGCTTTTTAAATAAAGAACCACTTTAAGTGGTTTCATTAATTATTGCCACAGTACAACTAGGTGACTAAAAATGTGCTTATACTAATGCATGTGTAGGAAGCATTTTTTCCCTTCCTAAGTATCTTCTCATTCGTTCTCGGAGGAGGCAAAATGGTTCCGGATGTACTTTGTGTAGAGAGTAGGGAAGAAAAAGCTACTAAAAATTTTTTAAAGACCTACTTTATAACAGTATCAAAAGTACTGGTTAAATTATTCATCATTTAATATGTATTACTTTGGGGGGAGCTACTATAAACTCTTCATCAAAATATAATTTTACTTTATTATATATAAATAATATAATTACCTAAGTATAATTATAAAACACGAAATTGCCCTGTCAAGGGACCATCAAATATTTTACCTTTGAGCTCTGGGCTTTTTTTTACACTTTAGAATAGTCAGAATCCTGGCCCCTGAAGGGATTAGGGTTGATTTTCAGGGCTGGGTAGGCAGGTGCTGAGTACTTTGTTGGAAGAGGAGGGGCTCTCTAAAACCAGAGAGGAGTGCAGGGTTTTGTGGGTGCCACAAGAGGCAGTGGTATATCTGTCTGCCACAGAGTACACCACAAGAGGAAAGATTTAGACTGGTGACAGCTGCTTGGATGTCTATGAAGGTAATTCCTACTTTCCCCACTTGAGTCCAGTGGTTTGTCTAAGGCCAACAGAGAGGTCGTTGGTGAAGGTCAGAGCTCCGACATCATCTCCCAGAAGATGAGCTGGGCTGACATTCTATAGGGCACCATGTAGCAAGAAGCAATAGTAACTTCAGAGGACCAAAGGCTAGGTAGGCCTTTCTCATTATTTCATGACTTTGATATGTAGGAGGTTTCATGTATAATCCAAACAAGGGAAAGAAAGCATTGAAGAATTTCTGTGGATTGCCTTCTCTTTGATCTTGGCAAGAGGCAATATAGGGCTATATTTGGTGTATTTTTTCAATAAAATATGTAAAAAAATTTGATTTTAAAATGTCTTGCACTTTGTAATTATATAATTAGCACATTATATGACCAATATATGTCAAAGTGAAGATTGAAATTAAGACCATTCTTTCTTTCTCTGTCTCTGTCCCTTCTAATTATTTTCCACATATGCATAGAGAAATAGATTGGTAAATATATATCTTTCGATATATGCATATGTAATCTTAATATAAGTGTGACTCTCCTTCTGTAACTCTCTCTCTCATCTTTTCTCTTTCTTTTTCTCAAAATAGACCTTTCTTTATTTATATTTATTCATATATGAGCGCAGCTATCTCTATTATTCTCTTAAGGTAAATAAGTAAATTTTGCTTAAAGGTATATACTATTAGGACAATCAACTTTCCATGTTTGCCCATGACTGTCCCAATTTTAGAACTAAAGTCTCATGTCCCAAGAAACTGCTTGGTCCCAGGAAAATTGGGCCAGCTGTTCATCTGAAATTCAATGGAGCTTCCAAACAAAGAAATTAAAAAATGAAAAGTTAGGAAATTGTAATGCAAAATGGCATATGACAATTCATAACTCAGGGTGAATATAGCATTAAGTATAAGTCATTCCAAAATTTAGACCAAAAAATAAAAAATAACCTAATAAATTAAGATGTGCTTTTTTCTTTTATAAATTTCACTCAGAGAAAAGGCAAGATATACCACTTTATTCTTAAATTTCAAATATTTAGAAATGTCATGTAACAAATATTTATAAAAGAAGGTTAAGGTCACCATTGGGAGAATAAAAATAGATTTTACAAAACATTTATATATATGATATATGAAGGCTGTCCGGAAAGTATCCAGCCACGTGATATGGTCTTGTTATATTAACGATGGCTAGATACTTCCCAGACAGCCTTTGTACATATATACACATATATGCATCTTTACATACATTATATGTCATTCTGCTTTGTTATTTCTGGTTTCTCATGAATACATTTGTATTTCAAAAAATATACATTTACATCATAATTTGTAAAGGCTGCATAGCATTCCATTTTATTGAATTGTTACAGTTTGGTAGCTGAGAGCAGACTCTGGAACCAAATAGTCTTTGTGCCTTTAGGCAGGCTAATTAATATCTCCATGCCTCAGATGGGAAAATTAAGCATTTATAAGGATTTTTAAAATATATGGTACAAGAATGTCAGCTATTATAAATTGCTATTAATGCATCATAATATATTTAATGCATGTAATTTATCAATTATATTTGTGGGTCCATTGTTTCCTATAAAATAACTTCAATTTGATTTTTGACTAAAAAAAATGCTTATTTATTAGTATTTTCTCCATAAATTTCTCTGTATTAGAAGTCAATAAAGGCCATTAAAATCCATGCTCTTACAGGTGATCCCGTGTTCACAACTACACTTATAGTAAAACCTGTGCCCTTTCAATGTATTGACATATATCAGAAATAATATAAGCATATATGTAAATAATCATAATATTCACGAAAATACCCATACTAATCAAGTAAGAATTGTATCTGTTACCTGAAATTCATGTGTAATCTCAATTCTGATGATGTGGAACCAACCTTGAGTGTTTCTTAAAAACAGAATTCCAAGGAGTGATTGAGAAGAATAATTCTTTATTTTCTTAGCTCACAGGGGGAAAGAAACTTGCTTTTATCAGATTAATACCAGCAATTCAACTTCATTGGACTGGATTTGTCTTGTCTAAGGCCTCATTTGAGATGTTAGTATTCTGAGCCTCACAGGCAACAAAAGTGATTTGCCCAAGATCATACAAGTATTGTATGGGAAATTCAGATTTCTATAGCTTGGGTAGCCCCACGTTTTCAAGCCTTCTGGGACCGCCCCCCTTTTATGCTTCAGGAGGTCCAAAATCCTTCCCAAATTCCCCAAAGTTTTGGTGGGAAAGCAGTGAACAATTTGCTGGAAATGAGCCCACGCCGGTCAACTCCTTTCCCACGTTTGGTTCCTGTGTTTCTGGGCACTGCTTCTCCCTGCTACTACACTCCCCAGGCACATTTCTAGGGCAGTGTTGCTGTGAATGGTCCACTTATACTTAAAATTTGAGGATAACAATGAGAAATTGCAACAAAATGTAGGAGGTAAGTTTGCATTCAATATCAGATATCACTATTCTGAAAAAAAAAAATAGCTATTTTCTGCTACAAGAGTGCTCCCAAGTGTTTATGGCTCTCTTAGGAGTCCATCTCCCTCCACATGTTAAGTCATTCGCCTGCTCTTCCATTGTTTCTATCTCTTTCCCCACCTGCCCCACATCTAATTCTCCTTATATTTTCTTCTCTTCATTGTAAAACACTTCCCCTCCTCCATCCTAGGCTATTGCTTCAAACCTCAAAATTTCTGTTGCTGTATTATTAATATTTATCCCTCTCCTGGAAGCTTTACTTTTTATACTTAAAGAGAATATGTATTTTTTCCAAAGACAGTAAAACTGACCTCTCTAAATGCATTACTTTACTTTTATAAAAGACCAAACGTCGGCAGTCAATGTTTAAATAGCATCTTTTCCCACAACATTTTGAAAAAAAAATATTGATTCTAGAGGATATCTCTTGGGTCCTATTGGAAAAAACATTGTTTCCCAACAGGAGAATGTGGTTTCTTGAAGATGAAGATTTTCCTGGGAAACGGCTTTTGAGGAACAAGGTCTGTGTACTTGACTACACTTTAGTAGGTTACCCAAAAGCAATAAATCAAAAAGCTTGAAAGACATTCTGGAACTCCGTCACATTTCTAGAACATGCTCCAAAGTGTCTCTAGCATCTTGTATGGGAAGAAAGAATCTTTTCTTATTTGCGAGTCATACTAAATGCACAATAGATTGCTCAAGGAAGGGACAATGCGCACAAGTCCTCTTCTGTACTTTTGTGTCTTCTGCCTGACTCCAACCCATTAGGTCACCAGAATGTTCTAAGATGTCAGGTTCAGAGCCACATGTGGAGGCACAGCTTGAGGTTCAAGGGTAGAGGACACACAAGGAACATGCGTCTTCATTTCCCTTTCCTTGCCTCTATGGCATACCCTCTTAGCCCTATCTTTAAAAAATTTTCCCCAGACTCTGGTGACCACATTGCCTCTTTCCCTGGCATCATGATTTCTGGCATTTACTCTATTCCCAGCCTCTCCTCATTCAGAACTTCACTTTTACTTCACACATATGTAGCTTTGGTAACTTGCCTATGTCCTGATCAAGTCTAATTTGGAATTGCACCTTGTTTTTAGCTTCACACTGTCTTTGCCTCTTTGAGAACTCTACCCCATAAAGCACCACTGGCAAAGGGGGCTCTACCACGAAGCTACTGAACCTTAAGCTTCAAGGCCCCTCACGTAGATGGACCCCTATGGGGGCTGCCAGATCCTAAGACTGTAAAGTATTTTTGGGGAGAAGTCAGGTTGCATTTCTACATGAGCATTTCTGACAAGTTGTCTAAAGGAATCTCAAAAGAAAGGGACCTGGGTATGCAAGACTCCAATAAATGTTTGCAATTTTTTCTCATTCTAAATAAATATTCTATTTAATGTCTAATTTTCAACTAGTATTCTTTTCCTTAAAAAGGCCTCCTCAAATTGCATAAGCTTGAGGCTGCTTACAACCTGGATCAGACCTTGACCATCAGATACAGATTATTCATAATGACTTTCAAGCAGTATCAGGACTGGCTAAATTGAAATATCCTCAGTGCTTGAAAAATAAGGTGACATTGAAGAGCAAAAGTAGAAAATTCAGCAAATTTATTGATAATATGAGCTAACTGCAGAAGTGCTAAGAATTA
Organism: Varecia variegata; assembly: GCA_028533085.1. Taxonomy (NCBI): domain Eukaryota; kingdom Metazoa; phylum Chordata; class Mammalia; order Primates; family Lemuridae; genus Varecia; species Varecia variegata. Next base: position 7,413,189 of record CM052446.1, on the reverse strand, counting down.
GAATATATACCAGGTATAAAGCAGAAATATTAAGTCCTGAGAAATTAGTCAAGTCTTCTCTTTAGGAGTACAGAAGCCATGTATGACTTTTTACAATCACATACCAGTTTCTACATGATTCCTGGCACAGCTGGCACTTAACAAACATTTGTATAGGCCGGGCGCGGTGGCTCAGGCCTGTAATCCTAGCACTCCAGGAGGCCGAGGCGGGCGGATTGTTTGAGCTCAGGAGTTCGAGACCAGCCTGAGCAAGAGCGAGACCCCGTCTCTACTAAAAATAGAAAGAAATTATATGGACAGCTAAAAATATATAGAGAAAAAAATTAGCCGGGCATGGTGGTGCATGCCTGTAGTCCCAGCTACTCGGGAGGCTGAGGCAGTAGGATTGCTTGAGCCCAGGAGTTTGAGGTTGCTGTGAGCTAGGCTGACGCCACGGCACTCACTCTAGCCCAGGCAACAGAGGGAGACTCTGTCTCAAAAAAAAAAAAAAAAAAGAAAAGAAAAAAAAACATTTGTATAATAAATGAATTAATAGGTGAGTATAAAAGAAGCCATAGTCTTATACAAGCTCTGACTAAAAGGCTTTAATTGTATAGGGTTTGAAAAAAGAAAGCAAGAACTGGAATATGTTAATATTTTCAGCACTATCTAGGGAAGAATATGTTCTGGAATCCGCAGATGCTCGGTGTCCTTGACAGCGCTCTGCCTGCCACGGAGTTTGCACTGTAGTGTAACAGAGCTCCAGGGCACTATCACTAAGACCATCCACAGTATTCCCTCTCTTGGATTTCCACCCTTGCAAGCTGCTTGCTGATTTGCAATGCAGTGTCTTAGAAAGAATATCCTTGAGGGAGAGATTCTGGTGACAGAGAAGCAAGTTCTGGTCATCAATTAAGTTCACATAAGATTTCTATTTCTCATTGTAATTTAATTTTTTTGTATTATAAGGGGAGATTGAATAGAGGCATCTTTAGTACTTACTCAGAAAAATAAGAAGACTCTTGAAAAGTGAAACTAATAAGTGGTGATGTTAGTTACTGGAGAATTGCTGTCTACATAAGGCTTTTGGACTGTGGAAATCAGTGCTCCTGTCTGGCTGCCCTTTTAGAGTTCAGTTGTAGACCAGGGTCTGCACTGGGCTATTCCCTGACAGGAGGCTCAATTAGAGCATCCACGTGGCTCCAGCAAAGATACCACAATACCTCTCCTTAACATCACTATATTAGAGAGACTTAGTTCTATGCTGTGTTGTCAGCCCAAATTCCCAGAACGTGATCAGTGGTGTTTTACTTTCTAGAAGAAATACTGACAATTATAGAAGAAAAGATCTTTCATTAAGTAGGAAAAGGGACAGGAGGGTTGTGACATCCAGAGGAGACGTACCCAATTATAGTTGCTGACAATACATCCAGGGGGTTTAAGTCCTAGATCAGGGTGGTCCCCTCTGTCTTTCAAGATACTATCACTAGGTATCAAAATATACAAATAATGGTGAAATGTTAAGGAGAAACAAGATATTTGCATAGCTTCAAAATCCCTTCCCCATAATATTTATTAATTTCTGTGATTGCTTTAACCTGTTCATACATGATTTGACACTCCTCTCTCCAGGAGGTGGAGCTTAATTTTTTTCCCTCAAATGTGGCCTGGACTTAGTGACTGACTTCTTGTGAATAGATTAAGCAAAGGGAAACAGGACTTTTACAATGGAGAAATCTGACAGACACCACTTTAACCAAGTGATCCAGGTTAACATTATATGTCATGCTCATGTCATTTACCCCCAAAACGATGTGACAGAAAGAGTACTTAACCTCTGAGGTATTTTTTCCAGAAACAAATAACTTCCTGGGAAAATATCAAACACAAATAAATTTAGAGATAGTCTGTATAACACTAGGTCTGTATACCTCAGAAGTTTCAAGGTCAAAACAAATAAACAAACAAACAAATGAAAAAGACTGAGAGTCACAGATTAGAGGGGACTGAAGAAACATGATGACAAAATAAAACATAGTGTCATGGGCTAAGTCATGTCCCTCCAAATGTCATCTAACCCTTGTTATCTCAGAATGTAACTGTATTTGGAGATGGGGTCTTTAAAGAGGTAATTAACTAAAATAAGTTAGTATGCCTGGGCTCAAATCGACTGTGACCAATGTCCCTATAAGAAGAGGAGATTAGGCCACAGACACACACACACGGAGAAAACCATGTGAGGACACAGGGAGAAGATGTCCCTCCACGGAGCGATGCCTCAGAAGAAACCTCCCCTGCCTGTACGTTGATTTCTGGCCTCCAGAACAGTGAGAAAATACATTTCTGCTGTTTAAGTCGGTCTGCGGTACTTTATTCCGGCAGCCAGAGAAGACTAATACACACGGTTCTGGACTGGGTTCTGGAATACAAAAAGGACACTATTGGAAAAGCAGGTGAAATCTAAAGAAAGCCTATAATACAGTTAATAGTAGTGTGCACATATTAATGTCTTAGTTTTGATAAATGAGCCAGAGGTTAGGATGTGAACAGGGAAAACTGAGTACATGGAAATTCTCTCTACAACCTTCAGTTCTTTTGTGAATATAAAAACATTTCAAAATGAAAAGTTATAAAAATCTAAGATCAGATGAAAAAAACGAAACACAGGTAAGACAGGACATCTCAGTAAAAAGAAAATGAACCTGGCCTCAGTATAAAAAAGTACAACAAAGAAGACACCCAGAGGTGACATCAGAGAGGCTGTCACGGTGGCAGAGGGAAGGATGCCAAGGAGATGCTGCTCTTTGATTGAGCACTCTCAGCTTTATGTGCATAGTTTTGCTTAATCCTCAGGCAACCTCAGTTATAGTTATTGGGATGTTCCCCCATTTTAGTCCTGAGAAGATTAAATTTGAACCCCAAATCTTCAAAGGATTGGTGAATGGGGGATTCAGAAGGCTTTTACTGCTGAGCGATTAACACACTGAAAACTAAGCCCAGAGTGCTCACCCCCAGTTGTGTTTCCCGTCTCATTAAAGACATCACTTCCTTGTGTTTTATGCACACCTGATTCATCACCAAGATTGGTCCCTTTGAACTCTCACGTTTCTCTTCCGCAAGTATTTCTCCTTTTATGCTGCCACCACCCTAACGATGATGATGATGACTGCCTGGGTATTTGTGCTCTACAGTCCCTGAGGCCCAGAAGGCGTGTGGAGCCTCGTGTTGTGAACTCACACTGTGTGAGAAAGCTGGCAGTGGTTTCTTAGCGCTGTGCTTACCCAGTGCCTTCCCTTGTACTTCAGACAGGGAAAAACAACCCGGATCCTCAACAGGGCCTAGGAGACCCTTCACAGACTCTTGTTTATTTCTCAGGTTTGTTCTCTGTTTCTGCATCATGATCTATGCTCCCTTAATATGCACTAAATGGATGAATTAATGCAAAATTCATAAGAGAAAGTATTTGAATGGACGATCTCAATTTCTACCATCATTTAGTGAGATCATTAAGGACAACATTGTAAGTGCTGTAAAAGGAGCGTGCAGAGAGCAAAGTCCGAGGCTTAGCTGAGGAGGTCAGGCAAGGAGGGCAGAGTTTATGACTTAGTATATCTGAATTCTGAAGGACATTTAAGAGTTCACTCTTCATTCAAAGGTAGAATTACATTTCAGGCTGGGAAGCAGGATACGTAGATGTGCAGAGGGGTGGGACAAACCAACACTTTTAGAGAACTATGAATCTTTACCTCATTTGAAATATCCCTTACCCATGTTTGAACTTCTATACATCCTTAGTATTGTTTGAAATAATCATAATATCTGGGCTGACTCAGTTTACTTCCTTGAATCTACTGTTACTTGAACACAATGTCTGTGTGCTGAAAACGTAAATAGACTTCTTTGCATGGATCTGGATATTCAGAAGCTCAGAGGACACTTCAGTTAGATAGATAGATTGATAGATAACAATCAATACATTTGGGTCATTATTTGTCAATATAAAATCTTAAACTCAGGAGACATTTACACTTTAACAAAAATATGTTATGAAAATTTGCCACCACACTTGAATATCAACAAAGAAAATTCCTATATTCTGGAACTTGAACCCTAGGAGGAGAGAGAGACAAAAAGTCTGATGCACTTAACTGAAATCACACTTAAAAGATTTTTTGCTAAAGTATGAAGAGAGAACACGTAGATAGTGCATTACTAAAGAGAGAGAGACTTAAATAGATTAAAAAAAAAAAACTATGAGTGGGCATTCCTGAGGCTTAACAGGGACACCGAACTCGTGTTACAGGGGGAAAAAAAAGCAAAATTGTTTTCATATCTCTATTCTTAAATAGGACAAGCTGTCATTAATTGCTGTAATCTAAATGTCCAAGTGACAAATGTGTTCTAGAAAAAGCTAATAAGCCTTAAATGTTCCAGAAATCTCTGGTCTTGGGTTGATAACCACTCATCTCCAAGAATAATGCCACATTTGACATTATCTGAATTCTGGCCAATCCCCGTGAGCATTTACATAACATTCTTTTTTATAGAAACCCTTCCAAAAGATGCCTTACAAGAATACATTATATATGACTCTAGCCTCTTTACTTAGGCTGGGAACAAATCAGTATTGAGTTCATTAAAGAAGTAGACTCTGGGGAATTAGTTTGGAACCTAAATTATGCAGGCTGGAGCAATGCAGGGCTAGCAAGCATAGTACAAGGCAAGGAGCAAGACCTTTGTTACCAGGCAGACCTGACTGTCAATCAAAGCTCTACCACATGTATACTGTAAAACCTTGGGAGCACTGTCTGTCACTTTCCTCATTTATAATGTTAATATTATAATTCCTAACTCATAGGGTTGACATAAAGAGATAAAATATGTGACAAATAATATTTTTAAACATTAGTGGCCATTTTCCCCCTGACTACAATATTTTATTTTATCCCTTGCCTTTCTATTGCAGATGAGTAGGTTATTCCAACTCTTAACAAGTCGGAGAAACAATGACATAGCAGAACATAAAAGTGATACAAAGAAAGCCTTGGCTTTTTGCCTTGAAAGCACTCTCTCTGAGGGCATTTCAGGCATGGGAGAATGCAGGCGATATAAGGAGTGAGTTCCCTTCACTGAGGTTACAGAACATCATCTTTACTGGGACCAGGGAGAAAGACTCGGGGAAGCAAAAGGGAAGCAAATACAAAAGGTTTCTTTTTATTTTGTTTTATTGTTTAATTTCATGTCCTTGTGGTAATAACCCTTAACATGAGACTCTAAACAAATTTCTAAATGTACAATACAGTATTGCTAACTACAAGAAGAATGCTGTACCGCAGATCTCTAGAACTTATTCATCTTGCTAAACTGAAACTTCATACCCATTAATTAGTAACTACCCATTATCGCCCCCAGCCCTTGGTACTCACTATTCCACTCTCTGATTCTATGAATTTAATTACTTTAGATACCTGGTATAAGTGGAACCATGCAGTATTTGTCCTCCTGGGACTGGCTACTTTTACCCAGCACAAAGTCCTCCAGGTTCATCCATGTTCTTGCGTATTGCACACTTTCTTTCATTTATGGCTGAGTAACATTCCATTGTATACATGCACTACATTTTATTTATCCATTCAGACACAAAGTGTTTCTTTTTTTTAATTTATTTATTCATTTATTTATTTATTTATTATAGCTTATTATGGGGGTACAACCATTCTGGTTAAATATATTGCCCATGCCCCTCCCAACCCCCCGAGTCTGAGCTTCAAGAGTGTCCATTCCCCAGACAGTGCACATAGCACTCATCATGTAGGTATACACCCATCCTCTCCCCCATCCCCATCCCCCCGAATCAAATCTTTAAGCGTAACCATTCCCCAGACAGTGCGTACAAAGTGTTTCTTAAAGCAATCCTATGCGCTCCCCCTTGGCTGACCTCCCAAGGCTTGATGCTAGGAGGAGGGGTGTTAGGCCTGGTGAGGTGAGGAGGGCCCTGCTTGGGGGCATCAGAGGTGGCAGCCCAGAGTGGGGGTTGGAGCCCAAGAAGGGGAGAGGGGCCTCCCGTCATGGGGCAGTGGTGACAGTAACCCAGAGTAGGGAGTCAAAGTCTGAGTGAGGTGCAAAAGTTGTGTGTGAGAGAAGGAAGGTAGCTCTTAAACAGGAGACTCATTGCATACAAGGGAGACTGATTAAATAGTGCAGACTTCAAGATAATGGGAGCAAGGTTTCTCACCGATGGATAGGAGAAGCACAAATATGAAAAGAGAGAAAATAAGAATAAAGCCTATGACGTTGCAGTAGAAGTATCAGTGTGAACTCGTGGTTTTCAATCTAAGTATAATAGAAAAAAAATAAAGCAAAAAGTGTATGTATATGTGTGTATGTGTGTGCTTTTCCCAGCTTTCTCTAGTGATGGGCCCTGGGAATAGCCACACCCCAGTGCTTGTAAGCACACACAGCACCTCGGTCTTGACTTCCAAATACTATGTTCTACTAAAACGAACATGGATTCCTTGGAGAAATGACTGATCGGAGGGCCCAGAAAGTACAAAATGAGCCTGGAACACTTTTTAATGCCAGGAAGTAAGGAGGAACTCAAAGAATGGTGAGATCATGTCAAAAGAACAAAGAAGACAACTTGGAGAGGGTCCCTGTTAGAAAAATTTGGAAAAAATTGAGCATCCAAATAAGTAATGGTTGGGACCAGTTATATCCCAATGAATAAAGTAGGAGTTCTTGAGTCCCTACTGATATAAATAAACAATATAAGTGAGTAATTCGAGGGAAGAAAAATTTCCTTTACAGTAGAATGCCAACTAATAAGAGTAGCAGAAATAGTGAGATGAGAAAATCACCTTTGGCAATTGGAATAATAATAATATGGCCAAGAAATGGTAATGACACTAACACAAAAGGGTAATATTTCAAAAGGGGTGAGATATTTATATAGTCTCAAAGTACCACTGCAAAAATAATAACAAATTACCAGGAAAAAAAGGGACAGCCTAACAGTGGAGAAATTCAGCCACCATCATTTTTATTCAAAGTACCAAAGTTAACATCAACATCCATGAGACAAATCAAAATTGTGCACCACCTAAAAGGATGCAATGAAAAGAACACAGCATCATTTTTTTGATGTTCTTGCCCCAAATGAATAATCTGGATTTAATCATGATAAAACAGTACACACACCCAGACTGAGAGATATTCCACAAAATAACTGGACTATAATTTTTAAAGGAATAAAGTTTGTGAAAGTCAATAAAGATTGAGGATAATTCAGCCAAGAAATATGACAACTAAATGTGATTATAATGTACTGGAGGTAATGTATCAATGGCAGTGACATATTAATATTAGTTTCATGTTTCACTTTTTTCCCAAGGCATTGAAATCTACATCTGGGGATGACAATAGTTAAACTTTTCGGAGTTGACACACTTTAGAGTTCTAGAATGTGGATTGCTGGGACAGAAGACAATCATTAGAAAGTTATGTGTTGTGTGTTAAGTTTCTAAGTCTAGAGTAAATTTTGCCAAAGTTGGAATGAGAAAAATCCTTTTCTCAGTTTGCTCAAGAACACAGAAATGATAAACTTTAAACACTGGGCTTTGTCTCCTAGAAGTGGCATGCAACACAGTATCCAGGCTTAAAATTGCAGGTTTCCAAATCCACCATGCTTTGATGTGGTTTTGACGAAGGGACAGTATGTTTATGGGCTCATATTTCTTCCCTACTCAGTCTCAGGATTTAAATCCAAGTGTAGGAGATAAATCAGTAGAGAAATTGGCAGAAGTTTGGGTGTTCTAATGCACATTATAAAAATTTAGTCCCCATGGTAATGAACACAAAGTACTCAAATGATAACCTATGTCTATCTTGTTTTCTTTTATATTCACAGTGCCTAGAACACTAAATGGGATATAGCAGGCAGGCAATAATTATTTGTTGAATGAATCAACAAATTAAGTAAACAGAAGAATGCATAGGTGAGAAAACATGATATAAAGAGCATCAACACCTCTTTCTTCCCTTTCAAGGAATGATTGCTAATTAAGTTCATTTATCTCTGGGTGGGCTCCAAATTAGACAACTATCTTACTCTTATGATTTTTTTTTAAATCAGAAATGTCACCATGAAGAGCAGAATTTTATAAATTGAAAGCATTGATTTAGACAACAAGGTATAATATACTTGATTGAATAGGAGGTCTAATTAACTTTTTTTCCCTAATTTTTAAAACAGTGTTAACAAGCAAAATTTAAAAGTTCCAGTTATTTTCCAAGGGAATAAAGAATCTTAGCCTCTGAGTTCGGGTCATTTTCTAACAGTTGTTTCATTTTTGAGAAGGACTAGTAATACGTGTACTACCTTTACTCGGAGCTTTAACTTACATGATTAATGAAAGCATTTTCTTCCAATTCATATGGAGGTTTTTAATGAAGATATTAATTTTTGCGTGTGTGTGTTTCACAACTTAAAGGTACAAGACAACCTGATTTCTGCTCTTTGTAATGCCTATATCAAATTCACCTACATACTGGTTGGGTCCTGTCAAACTAATTGCTTATTTGTGTGCACTTTCTCTCTCTCTCTCTCTCTCTCTCTCTCTCCCTCTACTCCTACCCTCCCAGCAATCTATTAGGTAAATGCTGTCTTTTGTTTTAACTGTCCTGCTTTCTATCACTCTATATTTAAGCAATATAAATATACTCAAGGAAATATTTTCTGCCCCACATTACTATTCATATTTTGGGGATTTTATTTTTACTAACTGTTATGTTTTTTCATTTGCAAGATTTCCAGTGGGTATTTGTGGATAACCATCAAAATTCTCACATTATAAATAAAATGACCTCAATTATCTTTCAAAAATTTCATTGATCATAGTTCTAAAGTGCTTTTTTTGCCTGCTGTATTAGCTCTGTTTCTTTGGGTGATGTTTCTTCATGGTGTTAGCATTATCCATTCTTCCTGTAAGTTTTATTTGTGAGCTCCTGTTTCAATTTAGGATTTTCTTAAAATCCTTTAGCTAACTTTATGAATTTATCTGAATGCATGAATTTCCTCAAACCCGGATAGCTTTTCATTACCTTGAAGTTTAATCCCTATGTTGTTGCTTCTACCTTCCCTGTTAACACTGTCTAGTAGTTTCTAGAAGGACTCGTCTTTTTCCTCTTTGATAAATTCCAAGTTTGCCCTCAGCCTGTCATGGCTATTTCATAGCCTCATTCTACCAAAATTTATCCTTCTCACATTTACACACAATCATGCATTTACTCATTGCCCCTCAATATTTCCAGAATGTGGTACAGTATACATCATTCTGACCTTCTAATTATTTACAGCAATTATATAATGCTATTATCTGAATAACTTTGCAATTATAAAAATATATTATGAGAAAAAAGTCAGATTACAGTCGGTGGATATTTTGTGTCTAACTATTTTTTGTCCAGCATACATACTAAGCATTACACAGGAGCAGCAGCAGTAATAGGATCCCTGTAGTAGGGTGTACATTTTCACAATCTTCCAACTGTTTTCACACCTATTATATTTCATGTTGGTTTTGATGCTTAAAATGTCCCTGTGTAGTGGGCAGAACAAGCATTACTTTACTCAATTGACAGGTGAGAAAACAATGCATTGCTTTCTTCTTTATAATGGAAAAATTATGAAACATTTTCAAACTCACTGATTCTAAATTCAGCAAATTACTTTTATGCCATGGCAATATTTCTCTTAGTAGTAATATCATGCATTAAATAAATACATATTATAAATATATATGTATTTGTATGCATGTGTTATATATCTGTACCTATATCTATCTATCTTCTATCTTTCTATATCTCTCCTAATGTAAGAAGGTAAGGTAAAATTTTTCCCATTTCAGAAATAAGAAAAACTGAGGCTCAAGAGGCATAATTAACTTGTTTAAGGACAAGGAGCAACAAGCAATAAAACACAAATACGGTCTCTTATAAAAAATTCTGCCTCCCGAAAACAGTACAACACAATCATCATCTGATTAATGTGGAAGAATGGCATAGTACAAGAGACATTTAAGATGTACTACAAAGAATATACTTTCAATGACACAGAAACTTACTATTTAATATTCTCCTAGGAACTTAAAACTTAAAATTGATTGAGATTTACAACAAAAAAGTATATAAACATAGAATATTACTTTCCTTTCTTATAAGAACTCCCAGATAAGCAGAGAGGGAATTTATAGAGATCCTTAAATTCATTATCTATAATGTGTTATAGAAAAGACTCTAAAATAAATAAAGATTAATTGATTTGTTAATGTCATTAAAATTTTATGATGGAGCCTAGACTTGGACCTATGTTTAAAATACAAATCTTTTATATTTTTATTACCACATAGTTCCTTTACCCAGGGGAAAAGTTAATCTCTTTAAACAATCAATAAGCTCATACTGTGCACAAAGCAAAATCAATAAGTGATCAGGCAGGAAGTGGTACTTTTAACCGGAATGGAGAAATCTGAAAGAGAAACAGGTGGCGTGGGAGGCAAAACTGTAAAAGTATTTTGAGGGCCATGGACAGCGGCTTGTATCTGTAATCCTACCACTCTGGGAGGCCAATGTGGGAGGATCACTTGAGCTCAGAAGTTTGAGACCAGCTGAGCAAGAGCAAGACCCTGTCTCTACAAAAAGTAGAAAAATTAGCCAGGTGTGGTAATGTGCACCTGTAGTCCCAGCTATCCAGGAGGCTGAGGCAGGAGGATCACTTGAGCCCAGGAGTTTGATGTTGTAGTGAGCTACGATCACGCCACTACACTCCAGCTCAGGCAACAGAGTGACTCTGTTTCAACTAAAAAAGTATATATTTTGTGGACAACTGGGCACATGTAAGTTCATCTAAGTACTTGTACAGTCTTATTAACATTCCCCTATGAAATATTCTTCTTTTAATACATTACATTTTCCTATGTAAGCCAATACAAACCTGTGTTCCTTATTCTTTATATTTGCATGATATTCCATTATAAGAATGCACTGTATTTAAATAATTTTCTATTGATTGGCAGTTTTCATTCAAATTTTTGTTACTATAGATAATACTGAATATCTATGTTCAAATAACTCAGCATACTTTTGTAAATATATTTGGGACATTAATTTTGACAGCTTTATTCACATACAATAAAAGTCACCCATGTAAAGTGTACAATTGGATGAGTTTTGGCAGATGTGTACTGTCATCTAACCACCACGATGATGTTTTTTTCTTTTTAAGGCTTATCAAAAATTTATTAAGTATCATGTAAGGAATGGGTTCATCCAGAATCAAAGATCATCAGATGGGCTGGATATTTCAGTTGTTTTCACCCAGAGTCTTGCTGTGGCCTTAAAAGAGAGAAACTGTATTTATTTAACAAATAACACATATGATTATTAATCTGTGTGACCTTGGATAAATCACACAGTGAAAAGTTCCTTTTTTGGACCTCAGTTACTTCATCTGTAAAATGAGGATATTGTACTTAGAAATCTGTTCTCAATGTTCACTCCAGACTTTGCATGTCAGCTGTTATTTCTTCCTTGGTCTTAGGCAAAATGGTGCACACAATTATGGATGATTTTTTAAAAACTTTTGAAATTAATTCAGATGTGTTATTCATTGCCTTTATTGGTCCATATTCCCTGCCACCACCACAATCTTGGTATGGATATTTCCTTCACCCCAAAAAGTTCCCTTGCTAGTCCTTCCCCATTTCCCCCAGGACCGAGGAACTGCTGATCTGGTCTCTGTCACTACAGCTTTGCCTTTTCTCTAATTTTATATGAATGGGATCATAGACTGTGTACACATTTATGTTACTTTTACATATCATTCTGCTTCTGTGATTGAATTTTCTTTTGTTGTACATCATTAGTTTGCACTGCTGACAACAATATTGAGTCTTCCAATCCAACATGAAAGTTTATTTCTTCACTTATTTAGGTCTTTTTAAATTTTTTTTCATCAATATTTTATGGTTTCAATGTAAAGGTTTATATATACACACACACACATTTCATATACTGTATGTGTATATGTGTATGTGTATATATGTGCCAATAATATATGTGTGTGTGTATATATATATTTTTGTTTTTGTGTTTATATTTATGTAGTTTAGCTTGCTGATGCTAGTTTAATTTTTTTTAAATTACAGTTTCTAATTGCCTGTGCTAGTATATAGAAATACAATTGATTTTTTTATATTGACCTTGTATCCTTCTGCCTTAAATTCACCTACAAGTTCAAATAGCTTACTTATAGATTCCTGAGAATTTTATATTTGTGTGAGGATAATCAGGTCATTAGTCTTTCTTTAATCAATGCACATTTTATTTCTTTATTTTTCTTTATTACCATGGGTAGGGCCATCAGTACAATGTAGGGTAGAAAGGGTAAGAGTAGAAACACCTTGTTCCTGATATTAACAGGGAAAGCACTCTATGTTCACTATTAGTACATTTCTGATTCTTGTTTATCTGGCAATGTCTTCATTTTGTCTTTATTTTTTAAAAATAACTGTGCAGAACATAAAATTTTTTGTTTGAAGGCCCTCACCACCACCTCCAACACTTTGAATGTCATTGCATTTTTCTGCCCTCCATTATTTCTTATGAGAAGTCAGCCATCATAGTATTGTTGTATTGTTATTTTCATGTACATGAAGCATTTTTTTTTTTTGCTTTCAAGATTTTTTTTTTCATCTTTGCATTTCATCAGTTTAGCTATGTGTGGCTGTGTGTCCAGGTGTGGGTTTCTTTGTGCTTAACCTACTTTCTTGAGCTTCTTGGGCCTATAGATACATAATTTTCATCAAATTTGTAATAATGATGTGCATTATTTCTTCACGTATTTCTTTTTGCTTCTGACTCTAAAAATGTCTTGTCCTTCTGTTTCTCCCAGTATGCATTTGTTGGTACATTAATAGTTTTCCAAAAGTTGTTGAGGTTCTGTTCATCTGTCTCCAATATATTTTTCTGTATATTTTTAGATTGGATAATTTCCATTGAGCTATCTTTAAGTTTACAGATTCTTTTGGTATTTCAAACCTGCTATTGAGCCCTTCTAATAAATTTTTCATGTTGGTTATTACAATTTTAACCTTAAGAATTTCCATTCATAATTTATCTCCATATTGTCATTAAACATGGTCTCTTTTAGTCTTTTGAACGTACTGATAATAGCTGCATGGGTTTTGTCATCTAAATCCAATATGTAGGAACACTCAGAGTCAGTTTCTATTGACACTTTTTTTCTTGTGTATGGATCTTAGTGATGAGTTTCTTTTCATGTCTGATGCTATTTCACTGAATACTGGACATTTGAGATAATATATTGTAATAACTCTGAATTCTGACATTCTCTCCTCCACGGGTGGTGGTTGGTAATGTCGCTGTAACTTGCCTAAACTTAATCTGTAAAGTCTATCTTCCATAGGCTGAAATTTAGTTCTGGATATCAATGGTCTAGCTGGGAATTTAACTGGCAGTTCTGGGTGGTGAGACAGCCATAGGGAGTTTGCTAATCTCCATGGTACCCTGGTTTGATTGAAGACAGTGTGCTGGTGTAGCAGAGATCATAAAGGGATTTTAAGTCTACTTTTATGCAGGTCATCATAACTTTTGATCAATCCAAAATTGGGCTGAGGTTGTGTTCAAACATTTTGAGCTATAAGGTTTCCAATATGCTTATAGATCTGTGTGTTAGCTGGGAAACAGATACAAACATAAGGCTCTTCTAAAGTCTCCTCCAGGTCTTACTTTCCACTATTCTCTCTCTCACATTTTGTCCACACACGCATGCAGGGTTTGTCATCAAGGATGTGTGGGTGGCTTGCTCTCTTTCCAGCTGCACACGCACATGGCCTTCAGTAAGGCCAGGCTACCATGGAGATAGCAAGCTCCCTATGACTGTCTCACCACCCAGAACTCCCGGTTCAATTCCTAGCTTGTCTGCTGAGCTGTTGCTTGTCACCAGTCAGGCCTTCAAACCATTAGCTCTCCTTGTGTACTTGCCAGATTGTTACTTGCATTGTTACATTATTATATTATTGTTTCTTAAAAAAAAAAAAATAAGACAAAGACAGAGCGGGCAAGGAGAGGAAGGAAAGGAGAGAGACTTTCCAATCAAGTTTCCTTTATGACCTATACAATGTTAAAGGTTTCTTCATATAGGCCCTGTGCATTTTTTATAAATAAAATCTTAATTATTTTATATTTCTGGTTACCATATAAATGGGATTATTTTTTCTCATAAATATCATGTTGTATTTAATTGTTCAGAAAATATTCTAATGTAAAACTGTAGCATCTCTAACAATGGAAGGAAGGATTGTTGTTTTCCATAGTCACATCTTAGTAATGCTTACTCATAAAATACTATAATTATCAGCCTAAATTCAAACACAACTTCAGAATAAGGGTAATATAAACTCTATTCAAACATCATAAATATTTTATTATGCATTTAATTTTCCATTTATATTTTTATGACATTTTCTTCAGAAATATTGACATCAGGACTTGCCTTGAAAAGGGAATTGTTTTCTTTAGTGTATACTGAAGATTGTCAATGTAGACTCATCATGAGACTTTACCCAAATCAAATCTTTGCATTTTATAGATGAGAACTTTAAATATTGACAGAAGCAAGAATATACTGTACTATTGCAATTATAGCATTTTTAGATATAAAAGGATTTAAGTCCTATAAATTCTTCTTGTCAAAGCACAGTAGGTTTTATTAATTCATAGAATATGAGAAACAGCCAGGTATGATGGCTCATGTCTGTAATCCCAGCACTTTGGGAGGCTGAAGCAAGAGGATCACTTGAGACCAGGAGTTCGAGACCAGCCTGGGCAACACAGTAAGACTCCATCTATTAAAAAAAAAAAAAAAATTAGCTGGGCATGGAGAATCATGCCTGTAGTCCCAGTTACTTGGGATGCTGAGGCAGGAAGATCTCTTGAGCCCAGGAGTTCAAGGCTGCAGTGAGCTATGATGATGCCACTGCACTCCAGCCTGGACAATAGACTGAGAGAGTGAGACCCTGTCTCCAAAAAAAAAAAAAAAAAAAATGAAGAAAGAATATGAGAAACAAAATTATGAAACAAAGAGGAGAAATTTCCAAATTACCTAGAAACCAAAGGCAAAATGGGAATACAAAGCAATTATAGAGTCAGTCACACATTCATGTATGTTTTATGTATGTTTCAGTGATTGAGATAAAATTCTGAAAAGCACATTTCCCAGAATTTATTTCTAGTAAATTCTAACTTACACTCCATCGGTGAGAGTTACTGCCATAAAATTTGGAAGTCACAGAATTCTTACTCCACCTGTAGAATCAGCAAGGCAGAGGACTTTTAGAGCTGTACACATAAGGCTTTGCAGCATCTTTCCAAAATCTTCCAAGGAATCACTTGCTTTAGTACTGCAACATTGGGTATCCCTGTAATGATTCATACAACTTCTTACTTCCTCAAAATCATTATTTTTTCCTGACCTCTACAATGCCATTTCTTACAGGTATAATGTAAGTGCTCAGTTCCTTGTATTTAATTCCTGAAATATTTTCCTGAGCAAATCATTGGTGTAGTGTTTGGAGATTCAGTGAACAATCATTAAATACTTAGAAGCCAAGATGGACTATGTGGCAGGTACATTTACTGGTCACCTGTTCATGTGCTCTCTCGCATTTCCTAGAGTCTTTTCAGTTACGTGGGGCTTGAGGTTTAGTTCTGCCACAGGATCTAAGAGGAAATTACTGAGATGGATTCTGGCATAAAAATCAGGATATTAAATGAATATTAAATGATTTTGTCTTCCTGTGGCCTACATATGTTCTTAAGGGCAAAATAGGGTTTTGTTCTCAAGGATCAGGTATCTACCTGCTTGAGCCCTTTGGACAATGTTGCACTGAGACCCCAAAGTTAGATGCCAATGCATGTTAAGGGAGATTCTTTTACCCTTGTTTTATTTTCCTTATGATGTGAATGCAATACAAGTAATTTCATACTGTGTTTACTATTCATAATTCCATGGGCATAGTTCACACTTACAAAAAATAAATGTGTATAGTATACAAAAT
Organism: Varecia variegata; assembly: GCA_028533085.1. Taxonomy (NCBI): domain Eukaryota; kingdom Metazoa; phylum Chordata; class Mammalia; order Primates; family Lemuridae; genus Varecia; species Varecia variegata. The sequence goes on along the minus strand of CM052446.1, from coordinate 7,397,074 downwards.
TGCATAAAATAGCATTCATTAGATGTTTATGAATTAATTGTAGGTAATAATCTGTTTTTATAATATTATTATTTGCCAATAGTAAGTATGTTCTTGAGATAGAAGTTAAGACATCTATGGTTATACTGAGTATTGAAAAATCTCTGCATTTATTTCTTCATTCAACAAACATCTTTTAAGAAACTTCTTTGTACCAAACATTGTTCTAAGGATATTAATGTGGACCATATATATTAATATTAATCAACTTGGGCTGCCATAACATAATACCACAGACTGGGGGGGCTTAAATAACAGAAACTTATTTTTCACAGTTCTGGAGGCTAGAAGTACAAGATCAAGTACAAGATCAAGCATTGCTTTAATTCTGGGCACTCAGCCCTTGTTTATAGATGACGCCTTCTTACTGTGTCTTCACATGGCCTTTTCTCTGTGTACCCAAGGAAAGAGATAGTACTCTAGTGTCACCTCCTTTTCTTATAAGGACACAAGCCTTGTTGGATCAGGGCTCCACTCTCATGACTTCATTTAACTTTAATTACCTCCCAAAAGGGGGTTAGGGCTTTAACATATGAATTTGGGGGGAATAATTCAGTCCATAATACCATGCAAGCAAAGTTATTATAGGGTTTAATTTTCTCAAAAGAGGTCTACATTAATAAAGTTGTAAAATATTTGTTTGCCAGAATGAAGCAAGACTTAGGAAGAGCACCCTTTTCTAATATTTAAAGTACTTAATGCTACAGATAGAATTCCAAATGTAGGTCTTCTGAGTTTTAATACTTAAAAACTATTTACATAAATTATATAAAAGTAGTTTGGTGAGCTCAATGATGCAGGTTTTTCTAGTTGTCACTTTCTAACCCTTGATTAACTTTATTGTCAGTTATTTTTCTCCTAATTTCAAGATTTTAAGATGTACCTTTAAAACTGATCATCTCTAAAATGTGAAAAGTATTCAACATATACAGAAGTAAAAATCGGTACTTAAAAGTTACTTGAGAGGTCATGTACTTTTAATCTTTGATATTAAGCAAGCATTGAAACAAAGCGAATCTGACATTTTGTTGGACCAGCATGTATGAAAAAAAGTATCTACTCTTTTGACTTTACATATTGCATCAGTTGAATTCATTAATTATGCCTGCACTTTGGAAAGTTTCCAATCCCTTGTTATTCTGACACATGTCAAAGAATCTATGGCATTTAACTGTGGTGTCAAAGAAGAAAGGCTGCAGAAGAAAAATTTCAGGTCCCAAGAGAACAGTGATATTTTAAAACACAAAGACTATAAAATGAAATGCTTCTTATATTCTATACAGATAAAAAGAAAAATGAAAATGGTTGCTTTATATATTATCTCATTATTTCATGGTTATGTAACATTAAAACAAAGTGAAAATTCAATATTTTCCAATATTCATTTTTTTCTGGTTCAATAACAAATCTGTCCTCTTTACTTCTCACATAAAGTATTAGGTGTGCTTATATTTTTTCTGTTTTCATTTTTATATTATTGCAAAGCATAAGAGAATAATAAAACTAAGAATTTTTTTTTAATTACCTACCATTTACTTAATTCAAATGTGTTCCTTTTACCTCTCTTAGTTTCTATCAGTGAACACTAGCGTGCATCAAAATCAGCTCCAGGACTTGTGAAAGCACAGATTTGCTGGGCTCCTTCTCCAGGCTTTTTGTTTGATTGTTTTTGTGTTTGTCTTTTTTGTAGAGATGAGCCCAGTCTGGAGTGCGGTGGTATACATAGCTCACTGCAGCCTCCAACTCCTGGGCTCAAGTGATCCTCCTGCTTCTGAGTAGCTGGGATTATAAAATGTGCACCCAGGCCCATTTGATTAAAAATAAAAAATTACAGACAGGGCCCCTTTGTGTTGCACAGGCTGGTCTTGAATTCCTGGGCTCAAGGGATCCCTCTGTCTCTGTCACCCAGGTAGCTGACACTACAGGCACGAGGCACCACACCTGGCCAGGGTTTCTGATTCACAGGTCTGGAATGATAGGTTTGTTTTCATCCTTCTGCATCTCCTTTTCTTTCTCTGCGTAATTCTGGGCAATTTCTTCATATCTCATTTTAAATTCATTTATTATTCACTCATCAGTTATTTATTCATTTATTTTTCCAAAGATAAAGGGCTGATAACTAGAATGTATATAGAACTCAGGAAAATCAGAAAAAAAAAAAAAAATCAAGCAACCCTATCAAAAAGTGGGCAAAGGACATGAACAGAAACTTCTCTCATCAGTTATGTCATCAGTTAATATTTCTGAATGAATGAACAACTGTTTGGCTCATGTTGGGGCCTGTTTTGCTCATGTGTTAATCCAGACCCATCTTTTGTGTCCATGGCAGGTGACTCTAGACCTACATTGTTGCTGAGTTGTTTATTTAGATACTGTCTAGCACTCCGGTCCTTTCAGGAAAGAAGTCCCATCCTGTGCCATCTTCCTGTCACGTTACCCTAGTGCAGTGACCTGGGCTTCCTCGATGCCAACTGTTTCAGTAATTGTATTAGTTCTCTACTGCTGCATAAAAATCACATGAACACCTGGAGTTGTTTAACACCAGTAACTTGATGATATATTCTTTGCTCTTCATAGGATGAAATCAAAATTTGAATCACTAATGTTGTAAGCAAATCATTTTACTCAATTAAATGGACTAATTGTTTTACTCCTCTATTTTAAGTACACACAAATTCACATCTTGACTAATGATTAAGACCTTAATAGATTAATTGGCATATTTGTGGCAATGCTTATCAAGGCAGGAGCAGATGTATGTTTGAATGTTAAAACAGAAAGTTAAAAAATAAAAAAAAATGCATAGGTCATTATGATCAAGTTTTTGATTTCATATATTCATGAATACAGTTGAATATGAGAACTTGCTCTAGATTAAAAGAACACCAAAGGCAGGGTCAATATCAGTAAGAAAGTTATTATAGTTGCTATTATCAGAAAGGAAAGTTAAAAGTGACCTTTTTTTCTCTTTCATATGAAAAATTGCCTAAAGTAGGGCAGCCCTACAGATGGCGAGAGGATTTGTGGTCATCAGGGATCATTTTTTGTTGTCATTTTTGCTTTCTTTTAAACAAGGTAGCACAAAGAATATATTGTAGACTAACAGCAATCTTTGTCATGGTATATTTCTTTTGGAAAATATTTTTTCCATACATAGACAACTTCAAAATTTCATCCTCTCCGTATCTGTTGCAGTCCTTTCTTCAGTTCCAAATAGGCTTCCTTTTGATCCAGTGACCTACAAGCCAAAAGAAAAATTACCTCTTCTCAATACAATCAGTATACAATGATGAGGGGAGGGGAGGGCAGAATTACAATATTTAAAAATGCCCTAAGAAGACAAGAGATAAGGAAACATTTGCAGTCACTGGTCATGGCACTACTGACAAGAGTGGGCCGCAGGGGTTCCTTCCTAGCTGAAAGTGGGTCCTCATGATCTGCTCTTTTGGAATAAACTCCCTTATTCATTATTCTTTGTTTCCTCTGTGTTTGAATTCTGGAAATCTGTGTGTGTATATATTACACATGTCCATTATCTTCCCAAAACGGAAGCAGCCCATCCTAGTTTCTCTTCCTATTTATGAAATCTTTCTGCAGTCAGAACCTCCTTAAACTCTTCTTTTAAATCTCAGTTACCAGAATTTAGGCACACAGATATGTAACCTTTCAGTTGGGCATATCCCTGCCTTTAGTAAATCAGAGCCCTCTTATTAAGGAACAAAAGGAGACTAGATATTAGGAAAATAGCAATCATTGCCATAGAGGTTATCATCAGGAGCCCTTTGTAAGTAGGGACAGAGTAAGATGCAATGCTGTAAACATGACAGGAAATTGATCAAGATGGTCATTGTAGTTGGAATTATCCCCCACCCTACTCCCAACACAATTAGCTTTATTTGGAAGCATTACAAAGCTACCTCGATAGTACAAAATTTCGTGCACTATCATCATTACTTAGCACCTTAGAGTGTATGGACCGTGGCAAGATTTCAGTGACATTCTTATGGACAGAAGATAATTAGCCTAAGGATGGGGAATGGGTGCTCGTGTGATGATCCAAGTTGTATAACCAACATGGATCAAATTAGTGTCTCTAACATATGGGGATAAATTTGAGGTTGATCCAGGTGAGTTGTGACCTTCATGTATTTTTGTGATTATGCTCCATTCATAGCAGAGCTTGTAGTAAGTCAAGTACAGCAACCAATTTCTGGATGGTTCTGGAGGCTTTCATTGAGATCATACAGAGGTCCAGGAATGTTGAGTGAAGTTTGACAAAGGTCGGATGGAGGATAGCACCCAAGTCAAACAGACAGAGGGGGTCACTGCAGATAAGCTGGAATAGGCTCAGAAAATCAAAGCTAAATCTCAGCTATGAGAACACACAAAGTGAGAGTGATGGTAGAAAAGAAGCTCAGTGGTATTAAGCCTCCCTAGGGGCTTACCACTGAAATCCAGCTATTAAATTTATGATACCAAAAATTTCAAGTCCTCCACTTTCTATCCTTCCTGAAAAGATAGCTCATAGAGGTAATATTATTTGTAATATTATTTACTTACCCCAGAAGTATATGATATGGTCTATTCTTGCCTATAGCATTTAAACATAGTCTTAACATTCACCTAGAAAGGTAAAATATTAGTATGATAATGATGAGAAAGAAAGTGAAACCAGTATAGAGCTGGAGGTTAGGAGACCTAGGTTCTCCTCCTGACCATTAACTATTGTATGATTTATGTTGTTACCTCCCCTCATTCGACTCTTCATTTTTTTATTTGCACAATGAAGACATTTGAGCTGATGACTTCTAAGATCTCTTCTCACTCAAACCTTCCACAAATCTAGGTATTTGGAAAACAAGAGTTATTTCAGTTCTTTTTTTAAAATTGTGATCGCTTTGTACTGTGATATTTATATTCTATTCCCTATGTGGCGGGAGTGCATTTCTCAATGTGCACGAACAAAATCCTGTGTGTGATCTTCACCCCCAGGTAAGAGGCTGAGTGGCCCCTTCTTCTGTGATTACAGAAGTGTGGGCTCATCCAAAGTTTCAATGACCCCCTGGGATGGAGCTCCCTACAGCAGAGAAGCTGGGGTCAGTCTAACCAGGCAGAAAGCAATATTAGCCTTACTCCTTAGCCACCCTCATTTCCATATAAATGCTGCCTGCTACAATAGACAATGTGCCTTTTGCACTTGTGAGAAGATAATGACGAAGTCATTTGGAGATGTCATTTATATTTCTCTTTTTGCTCAGTTACTTACAAATTAATGGAGTTCTGCCTAAGCCTCTCCGATTCTATGGCTTTTCCCCTTTTCTCATTCCAGTGAACAATAATAGACATAAGCGCTAATCACAGTTCAACAATTTATGAGTTTGGCCACCAGCGTTGCATTTATCTCTACAAGTTCAAAGGAAAAAAAAGGATGCTCTGTCAATGGACAGTCTCTTTTAATCTTTACAACAACAGTAAGGTAGGAATTTCTTTCCACTATTTTAAATACGAGGTAAAATTGTATGTATCAAGTTACCATTGACTCAAATTCAATTTTTCTAATTCCAAGCATGCATATGAAATGAAACGGGGTGATGAGGAAAAAAAAAAAAAAGAAATGGGGTTAGTCATCTGATGAAATTGGGGATTGGGGATTTTCAAGCTGTTGTGGAACAAAAAGTAAATTTTAAATTAAAAGCATGGTGTCATCCTGTGAAACGTGTTTAACGTGACTATCACAACTTAATAAGAGGTCTCTCAGAGTTTTTTTTTTTTTTTTTTTCATTTCCTGCACTTATCAGGTTTGGAATCCCACAGAGACTCAAAGGGATTCCACACAGAGGGAATCTGGCAGATTAAGTAGCTATTAAGTCACAGATAAGGCCGTGGAAATGCAAGGCTGAGGAAACCACTGCTTCATTTGCAGGTACATCTTTCATTACAGATACCTGGATTACCTTAAAAATTTCTGAATAATCACACGGACTTATTAAGAATTTGTATCTATAATACTTTGAGATTTATTAAAGCTTCTACAACATTAGCTGGGATAATTCAGGTCATTTGAGCAGCTACTGTATAAATTAGGAACGCTTTTCAGCTGGTCGCAAGTAACAGCACAGTGACTGCAGAGGCTTGAATGCAGCCTTACTTGTCTTAAATAATAAGTCCAGAGCTTTGTGGCTGATGGCATTATTCCAGTAGCTTCTATATATCAAGATTATTGCTTAAACTCTTGGACTTGATTAATTTTTTGCTTTCTTATGGGCACAGAACAGCACCTGATTCTATAGGGATCATGTCCACATGATAGGAAGGGGGAAAGACAGGGACAAAGATAGCTTTCAAGTAGTATGTCTCATTTTGTCAGGCAAGGAAAATGTTTTCTGGACTTCTTACTCAGAAGGCTTATTTATTTATTTATTTTTTTAACGTGACCTGGGCCAGAGTCATCAATATATTTCACGTAGACACCTCTAGCTGGAATGAGCTTAGGTAGGAGAGGCTCATACATGGAGAGGTAACAGGAAGCATCAGATTGTCCAATGAGACACAGATGAATGAGAAATCTGACCCTTTAGAAAGATTTATTAGTAATTTGAAGAATGCAGACAAGAGTCTCAGAAGAGACAGACAGAGGTCTAGAAAATCAAGGCAACGACTCACGTCTTTGTTATTCTTTTCTTGCACTATCTGGCTCAGAATAGGTACGTGTTAGGTCTGGAGCCGAGAGAGACACACTAAGCCTCATATGGAGCAAAACGCTGTTTATTTTGAGCATCTGGGTGCAGATGGGTGAAGGCAAAAAATCATCCACCTCAAGGGAGGGGAAAGCCTTGGGTTTTATAGAAGGTTTTTCCCGGGGTAGTAAGTAAGTGGGACAGAACAGCTGCTTGTAATAAATTCCTTTTCAAACAACCAGCTCCTAGGACCCCTGCCCCAGTCACGTCCATCCTTCAGCTCTGGTATCCTCCTTATCAGGAGAGAGAGGGAGGGATAGACTTCGTCCCTAATGGGGGTGGGTAGAAAGGAATGCCGGCCGCAGCTGTCTGTTAGATTTACAACGTCCGAACTCTCCAGACTCCTGCGGCTATCGTTTTACAAGCCTAAGTTTTGCATTAACCACATTCTGTCCTATACATAGTTTTTGGGTTCCCACCTGGAACAAACCTAACAGTAACGCTTTTCAGTTAGATACAGGGGTTATTGCCTTACACAGAAAAAAATATTTTATGAATCATCTTCATTTTATACCTGGGCTTAGGGGATATTGTGTAGGGAGTCCTGGGAGACATGCTTCATAAATCCATAAATGATGATTCTTTCTCCCTCCTCCTCCTCCTCCTCCTGCTCCTCCTCTACTTCCTTTTCTTCTCCTTTCCCTCCTCCTGCCTGTCCCACTCCTCTTCCTTTACCTCTTCCTCATCCTTCTTCTTCTTTTTCTATCATAAGCAATCTTTAATCAGAGACACCCTTATTCAATAGATGAGAACTCCTTTCCTAACAAATACTATTAGTCTATTTGCTCATAGGTTCCGTTATTATGCTGTCAAGAGTATTAGACTGGGTCACCTGTCTTTCTTTTCCTTCCCCTCGGATGCTTGCCCTGGTAAGGAGAATACATAGATTGTAGGCTAGTTGCTTTCACTTCTTCCTCGTCAGACGCTGTTTCTGACACAGAGATGATAAGCCAATTACATTGATTGATATGGAAGCTCTCTATAACCTTTTCTTCAGTGGAGCAGCTATTTATAAAATAACCAATTTGGGCTCAAAATGATTTTTTCTCAGTGACATTTATGTTGAATCAGAGGAACACTACCCACGAGGACTACCTTTCTCTCGACATCTTGACCTGTCACTTACACTTTGCTCCTTCTTCCCATGATTAATTATAAGAAATAATTTATTTTCCTAGCAACTCATTTGAAGTTTTCCTTGCTTTCTTCATTAATAGCCTATTTAATTATGATTTTTTTCATTCAACAATATTTACTGGGCACTTATATATACAAAGACATGTGCTAGATGCTGGACACACAAGGTTAAGCTAACAGATACGGTCTTAGTCCCTCATGGACCTTATAGTCTTATAGAGAAGAGAACAAAACATAAGAAAACATAACATTATATAATTGTGAGTTTTGACCAGGTATAAAAGGAAAACATATAGTATAATATTAGGGCCTAATGGTGGGATCCTCTATGGGATAGGATCAGGAAATTTTCCTTTAAGGGCTTTCTTGAAGCCAGCCTATAAGAGATGAAAAGATGTAGCTATGGGAAAAGTAACCCATGTCAAGAGAGTAGGAAAAATAAGAATTTATTATCCTAGGCATTATTCTTACTTCATCCCATGATGAATTTGAAAACCAGCTGCAATTATACCATTTTGCAGGTGAAAAATCAGAGTTTCAATAATTGGCCAACATTAATTGGTTAGGCCTTCAAGGCTGAATTTAAACCCACTCATATATATTAGACCCAGACCCTTTCCATTTCCACAGGAAATGTTTCTGCAGTTCAATGTCTACACTATCTCAGGTTCTACTATCTTTGAGATCAGTGACCTTTAACGTTTCCTCCTTGATGTCCATTGGTTACAGCATGCAGCTTTTGAATATCTATTTAAAAAGACCCTTAACATAAAAGTTGGGCGCTTTCAAATGGTATAGACTGTATGAATTTTTGATTGATATTTCTGTGACATTTCAGGTCACTTTACTGTTTTGAAAAGGTTGTTGTACAGGAATTAATATTTTGAGGATTTTTGTGAAACTTTCCAAGCGCAGAACCAGCGTAAGCCTTGGCATTTGAGATTGTCTGCCTTGAGAATTCCATGTATTGTCTACTTGTCAACTTGTGTATGTTGTTGCTGTTTGTGAGTTTTGACTTAACATGGGAGGCTCCATTTCTGTTCCATCCAAAACAGAAAATCCCTTGGGGAGAATCTCGGCTGAATGGTCAACTTAGAGCTATGAGTCTATGTCTGAAAACAGAATGGTGTTATTATAATACCACCTGGCCAATGTATGTGCTGGAGTGTAAGGAGAAGTGGCCGCTGAATGAAATCTTAAATTATTATACTATCTTACAACTGGAATTATTTTGTCAAAGGTCAGGTAAATGGGACAAGATACCATATGTACAATCTTTCATGCACTTGCGTAATAAAAAGGCTGAAAGGCCTGGGACAAAGTTAATGGTAAGGATAATCAGACCTCAGGTGATAAAACTGGGGAGGAATTGACCAGGTTGGATCCCATGAACCTGTTTCCCTGGCCCCTGCTGCCAGCTCCCCACCCACTGTGGCACCTGATGTGGTGGTCACAGAGTGCAACAGTGGGAGGAGCTTTCCCCTGTTGGAGCCCCACAGCTAACCCAGGAAGTGGCCCTGCATGGAACCAGGCCTGGAGCAACTGTCGCTGCCTGCCACCACTGCCACAATCTTGGCACCATGAGAGGTGCCAGGGAGGGCACAACTGGAACTAATTTTTCAGTCCTGTGCCCTCTGGCTTATGATTTGGGAGTAGAAATTGTTTCTCCTAAGACCTGGCAGGGAACTCCATTTGGCCAGAGCGCATCCATAGCTGGAGCAGGGCAATTTCCATTATGGCAATATCAGATAGGAGGCTTGACTGTGCAGGGACAGCGGCAGGGTATTGTTGGACTCACACAAGTGGAGATCCTAATGTGGATGCATATGGTGTGAGAATAAATCATTACTGGAAGTGTATTCTGGCAGGCCGCTGGAGGGGAGTGCCTAGACAGAAGAGTTTAAACAAAGGCCGAGAATTACAACAAAAACCTAATGAAGATCCCCTGAACTTTTGGAATGTGTATACCAGGCACATTGGAAATATACAGATGCGGATCCAGAGGCCCCTGAAAACACGTGCATGGTTAATATGACTTTTATAGGGCAGAGAGCTCCAAATATATGAAGAAAACTAAAGCATGTGGAAGGGGCAATTGCCATGAATCCCTGGCAACTTGTTGATGTCACCTTTAAAGTAACACTAGAGAAGAACAGAGAGTCCAGGACTCAGATGATGCAGGAGGGACCCCAGGGCTCCTCCCTCACAAGTGGCTCCAATCCAAATGTCTCCATAGGTGCCCCAGGTATGATTGACAGTGGGGACTCGATTAGTGGACTTTTAAATTGATACAGTAGTGCCATGGCTGCCAAGCCACATGGGCAGAATGGCGTGGGGCCCCCCGTGGTCTCTCCCTAGCCCCTGGCACCAGGCATGCATGGCACTCCACAAGTCAGGCAGGCAAGGGGCAGCAGCCAGGCAGCACTGGGTGAGGAACTTGTCATAACTGGCCCAGGAGGCAGGCCCCAGAGAGCCACCACCAGAGCTGTCACTGACTCCGGAGACCCCCAACATCCTCGGTGGCCATGCTGGACCTGGGCAAGCAGCAGGAGTGCCAGGAGCTGTTCTAGAAGTGGCAGAATCTCAACTCCCAAGGCCCCACCAAGCTCCCACTGGCTTTGAATCCCAGGGCCTAGTGAAGCACACAGGAGGCTGCCTCTGCAGAACAGTTTGTTTTGAAGTTTGGGCCTCAGCAGGCTTGCACATCTTTGACTACAACTACATCATTTGCAAGAAGAAGGAAGTTCTATTCTTCCCGAGGTCTACAAAACAGTGAGTAAGGCTGTATGGGCTGATGGGACCCTGGGACAGGCAGAAAGAATTTAAATTCCCTATACCAATAAGTATAGTCTTGTGCAAGATCTACATGCAGTTAATGATATTGTACAAGTGACCTTGAATAGTAATCAGTCACATTTGAATGTCACGATCCCAAGACTATGTTGACCTCACAGTGTTGCTGAACTATGTTGCTTCTGGGGTTTTAGAAAATGCTCTTTCCCTGTTTAGTGATATCTTAGTAAGGGACTTGCAGAACCTGCAATTGGACCAAGGGATGCTATTATAAAGTATCACCAAAAAGGTGCAGATTTGCAAACAGCAAGTAACTTATTTGGTATTCTAAATTATCAGGGGAACCCGTGGCCGAAAGTCAGGCTGAAAGCAAGTCATCTTGAATCTTAAGGTGCCCCAAAATAAAAGACAACTGCGTGGGTTTCTAGGAATGGCAGGTTTCTGTTGCATCTGAATCCCAAACTTTGGACGAATAGCAAAGCCCTTGTAGGAGGCCCTTTAAGGGACAGAAGTGGAGCCCCTGACCTGGACCACTGACTGTCAAAATGCTTTTGATAAACTAAAGCAGAATCTTAAGACTGCTCCCACTTTGGGGTTGCAGATTAGCAGAATTCTTTCTGATTAGCAGAAAGAATTTAAATGATACATTCATGAAAAACAAGGACTGAGCCTTGGAGTCTCAGTACAGATGCTGGGAGACATCCCAAAGCCAGTGGCATACTTGTAAAAGCAACTGGACAATACTGTGAGAGGACAGTCTCTTTGCCTCCAGGCAGTAGCAGCTACATGTGATTTGATATTAAAGACTATGTCTACTCTCAATCCTGCCACCTTGTCACCAGCTGAAGAAAATGAGCTTTTGCAGCATGACTGTTTAGAGATTCTGGATGATGTCCATTCTAGAAGGATGGATCTGTCATATCAGCTGATGCCAGAGCCAGATTGGGACCTTTTCACTGACAGGAGCAGCTTTATGGATAACGAAGGGCTGGATACATGGTGATCACAGAATGAGGGGTACTGCAAGTAATGGCACTGCCACTTGGTGCTGCATCCCAGAAAGCTGAGCTGATTGCTTTAACCAGAGCTCTTCAGTTATCCAGAGGAAAAAAGGTAAACATTTACATGGACTCTGAATATGCTTTTAGAGTCATGCATGCTCATGGTGCCATTTGGAAGGAAAGGGGGCTCCTTACAGCAGGAAATAAAGCCTTGGTGCGGGTCCTTATAAGGCATCTGCATGAATACACACACTATGGATGTGGTGCCTTAATGGATTTGGTAGGACCTCATTTAAGAGGACCCATTTGATAGATATATCAGAGCTTCCCTTTATGTGCTTAAAACAATCCAAAGACAGAAAAGTGATCTGCTGCATAGGGAACCCAACATGTGGGGACCCACCCTTTCAATGACTGGCAAATTGATTTCACTCAGATGCCTAAACTTGTATTAGTAGATACCTTTTCAGGCTGGGTAGAGGCTTGTCCTACCTGAACAGAGAGAGCATTTGGAGTTACCAGAATCCTTCCACTCCGAGATGTGCTCCTAACAGGAGCTACTGGCCCAGGTCTGGGCCTTTGCTGAGTTCCTGTGCTTGTACACCAGCATTGAGCAGGAACAGGCCTCAGAGGACAATGGGATAGCAGGCGTCAGCAGTACAGGCTAAGAGCTCAAGCAAATGGAGAATGGCATGCTGACGATGGACACTGTGGGCACGCAGCTGCAGAGACAGCTCAGCAGCTCCCCCTCCTACAGTGAGAATGTCAGCAGGCACCACAACAGCACAGCTTAGCTACAGAAGGCCAGAGCCCAGAAGGAAGAGGCCTGGAAGTTGATGGGGCAGACAAGTCTCAGACAGGGAAGATCAAGCTGTCTGTGTCCTGAGACTACATGAAGGCCACTGAACCATTCATCTCCTTGCCAAGCATCTTCCTCTTCTTATGTAACTACGTTGCTGTACTGGCTTCCAACTATTGGCTCAGTCTCTGGACCAACAACCGCATTGTCTACAGGACCGAGGAGGACACTAAAGTCTGTCTGAGCATCTACAGAACCCTGGGCATTTTGCAAGGTATTACTATGTTTGGTTACTCCATGGCAGTGCCCATGGGATGGGAAGGATCTTTGCTTCCTGCTGTCTGCATCTGGATCTGCTGCACAATGTCTTGTGATCACCCATGAGCCTCTTCGAGTAGACCCCTGGTGGGAAACTGGTGAACCGTTTCTCCAAGGAGCTGGACATGGTGGACTCAATGATCATGCAGATCATCAAGATGTTCGTAGGCTCCCTTTCATCCAAACAGAGTGATAATGGACCCTCCTTTGTATCGGAGGTAATTCAGTAAGTAAGCAAAGCATGCAACCCATCTACAGTGGGATAAGGTGTTGCCTCTTGCCCTCCTCTGGATAAAGGTAGGCCCTAAACCAGGCTTAAGTTAAACCCCTAAGAATTAGTTTATGGGAGACCCTTCCTTGCACCCCAACATAAGTACGGTAATATAATCATAGGTGAAGAAAACAGAACAAAGAAATATGTCAAGCAGATAAATTCAGAGCACACTATCCACAAGTTTGCCTCTTTTAGGCCTCACCCCCACTGGAAGCAGAGAAATGGAAGGGACCTTATCAATTGCCTCTAACAATGCACACCTTATTGAAATAGTCAGGAGTAAAACCTTAGGTCCATCATACCAGAGTGAAGAGGTGTCCCATGGAAGAAAAGGATCCAAGCCCCAAGTGAATGGGCCAGGCTTTAGGCAATCTGAAGTATCTGTTTAAGAAGAAGGAAAAATGAAAATGCTGACATTTTTACTATTCTTTCTTTGGCTATTTGTTCTGTCTATAGGATGGAGAGACAACTCCTTAGTGAGGATTTCCTCTTCTGCTGATCTGTCTCACTGCTGAGTTTGTCCTCCTAAACCTCATTTGGTGCACGTATTCCTGTGTGTGATTTCTGAATTTGCAGAAACTGGTCTCTCAGACGACTTACAGGGCATGACTAATAGCTCTCTACTCAGAGGTCCTATGTTTCTTTCTTACCCAGCCCTGTATCGGATATTGTGTGCAAAGCAACAGTAAGGACCCACAGTCCTACTGGTGTCTTAGATACCAATCAAGGTAAAATCTCTCTTATTGGGTATTCTCCCCTCACTCCCCATCCTTTTGCCTTGCCAATCCTCACAGTTGTAGTTTTTGGTTATGCCTTTTTTTTTTTTTTTTGCCTAGTAATCTGTTGCATTCTCTATTTTTGTAAATCTACTACCAAAGCTTTGCAATGCCATAAATAAGTATAAACCTTCCATTTAAAACATTGCCTGGATTCAGCAGGAAGTAGATCAATGACTACATCGCCTTTTTTCCCCACAGATATGGAAGGGTGAAATTGACAGTGGGGAATATGTAACAGAAGTAAGGGCCTGAAAAATGGCAAAATGTATTACAAGTTGTCTCTTTAACACCCTCCCCACTCTTTTGGGGAATTAAAACCTGCATTACTGCCTGAGACCAGTATTATAAGGGCAGGGGAGTTTTCTTCATACCACGGGAGGTGACTCAACAGAATTGCCTTGGTGGAGGTCATGAGATTGTCTTCAACAGAGATGGGCTGGATCAGAACTATCAATTATAGTTAAACAGCAATAGCCTGAAGCTAAAAACCCTCTCTTTAAAAGCTCTGCATTTCTGCTTATAGGGAGGACAATGGTACTTTAAGACAAGAGTGTGCCATTCTCCTCATTTGCCAGTAAATTAATAAAGTTCTCTTTCTTTCTCCTCAAACCATTTCATTCTTAGTTTGGCTACAAGGACAAGTATCAAGCTTTCAGTAATAGGTTGAACCTCACTTACCAAAGGAATATTGTTCAGCCTCTAAATGACTGTGTAATCTTCAATCTTGGTCACTGAGAATCCCACAGTGTGAGAACACTTCAAACTGAAGCCTGAACCACAGTTAAGTTATTATTAATACTATTAGTGTAAAGTGTCTTAAGTCTGGTCTGTAGTCAAACTGACTTGGGCTGCAATTAAATTGTCTATGGCATAATGGTCCTTGGTTAAATTCATTCCTCTTTTTGAGGAATTACTAATTTCATTTGTATAAAAAATTATTTTTATTTCCCATCTGTAAAGAAATTTGTGAGGACTAAATGAGATAACATATAGACCACAAAGCACTTTGCTTGGGTTATAATATGCACTCAATGTGCGTAAGTTATCTTCTCCCTTTAAAAACATTCCCACTCCCCCTTTCATTATACCTGTCCATTCTTATTTTGAAGATCACTGGAACATTTACTATTTTTTCTCATGCCCTTAAATTAGAAAAAAGGTTAATGTTATGAGAAGAGCTAATAAATGAGCTAGAAGCACTTTGCTATTACAGATAGCTAAGATTATATTAATTTATGATTATAAGCCAGTGTGGGCACTTCTTATTATACACATCATAATTCTGCACACTTCAATTAAGGGACCTCTCACCTCTTTCTATCTAGACTAAATCATTCTAATTGGGCTTCTCTCTTGTCATGTGCAAGCTTTGTCTCATCCTTGACAATCTCTGTCCCTTTTCCATCATGTTAATAAGGTTATTCATGAGAACTAAAATGAAATCTTAACTCTCCATCTGGCTGAAAGGACCCCCTCTTGGCCAAGGGACCCAAGAAATACCATAAAACTGAGTTGCTGGCCATGAGAAGGGAGATCAAACATACCTCATCTTGACCCTTCCCTTCTTGAAGATATCCTTTGTAACTTATTAATAGGCCTAAGGGTATGCAAGACAATGATCAAATCACACCTGCAGGCCATCAATTTACTCATCAGATCACTTGAATTCCAGTAAATGTCAGGTGGCTTGTCTCTGATTAACTGGCATCGTTAAGTTATAACACTCCAAGCCTTTAGACAAAGCTTCATTCCTTTACCCAATCACAAATCAAAGAATCTTTAAATCCCATCTATAACTTATAAGCTCTCCACTTAGAGATGTCCCACCTTTTTAGGCCAAACTAAAGTATGCCCTTGAAGCAGTTCAGAAAATTTCACTCCAAAATATGACCACTTGGTATAAAGAGTATTTTGAATTAAAGGCCCTTAGAGATCAACAGGCATTGGAAGGGGCTTTGCTTCTATCTACATACAACCACATCAGAGTCACCAAAGTAACAATTGACTTCCCTTCTCTTCCCTGTTATCTCAAATATATTACAGGAAAGAAGATCAAAAATGCAACCAGACCTTGCCCAAATCATTTGAAATATAATGCCTGTCTCTCAGGTTAATTAAATTTGTAAAGAGAATCATTTACAAGTCAATCTTTTTCTCCACATCCACTCATCCTCCCTAGTAACCATTTATTGCTGCTAAACAGCATAATCTATATTCCTCATCTCTCCTTCCCTTCTAAAATGAGGGTATATAAATTTTTGGACCCCATTGGGATACTGAGTAATAACTCTGTGATTCTCCCCTTGCACATGATAATAAACCTCATTCTCTTATTAATCTGTTTTATTGTGAGTTGATCTTTCAGCAAACTTTCCAGGGTGAAGGGGATGTTTCCCTTAACCCCACACCCTACATGTAAGACTTAGGCTCTTATATATAATTCCTGTCTCCATGAATGTATAAAGCAAAACTGTAACCCAGCTACTGAGGGCACATTTTCTTAAGACCTCTTGAGGCCATGTGCTCTGGGCCAGTCACTCACATTTGGCTCAGAATAAACCTCTTTCAATTGTTTTACAAAGTTTGGGTCTTTTTCCATTAACATTCACTTACTTAAAGAAGAAGCACATCTGGGCTAAGAATTGGGACTGTATTAACAGAACTCTTGTTATTTTTTGTCTTGGAAAATCCCTGCCTTTTTCCATGTTAAAAAAGTACAAGATTTGAATGGAATGAATGGAATTTAAATGAATGGGAAGCATCATCATTCAAGCTATAAGCCCATGGTTTCTCCACTTTTGACTGACCAAGCTTATAATAGTTTCCAACTTCCACACCAGGGTAAGGGAAATAACACAGAAACAAGTAGGTGACATGTATCACTTTTGAAATGCTTGAGTCATGGCTACGAGTGTGCTGATCACCAAAATACTGTCCATTGTATTCATTGGGTTTTTGTCCCTCCCCTCCTCTGCCCCCCCTCCTTGATTTCCATTAAGTTTTACATTCCTCTGTGCACATGTGTGTGCATCGGTTAGTTCCAGTTTAATAGTGAGTACATGTGGTGTTTTTTTTCATTCTTGTGATACTTCGCTTAGGATAATAGTATCCAATTCCATCCAAATTGTTGCCAAAGGCATTAATTTATTCTTTTTTATGGCTGAGTAGTACTCCACGGTATACATGTAACACATTTTGTTAATCGATTCATGAATTGTCGGGCACTTAGGTTGTTTCCACATCTTTGCAATTGTGAGTTGTGCCACAATAAACATTCAAGTGAAGGTGTCTTTATGATAAAATGACTAATTTTCCTGTGGGTAGATACATCCTAGTAGGATTGCTGGATCAAATGGTAGGTCTACTTTTAGTTCTTTGAAGAATCTCCATACTGTTTTCCATAGATGTTGTACTAACTTGCAGTCCCACCAACAGTATTTAAGCATTCCTTTTTCTCTGCACCCAGGCCAGTGTCTGTTGTTTTTGAACTTTTTAATAAAAGCCATTCTAACTGGGTTAAGGTGGCAAATTAAAACCAATCTCAATGTGGTTTTAATTTGCATTTCCCTGATAATTAGTGACACTGGGCATTTTTTCATATGTTTATCAGGTATTTGTCTATTTTCTTTTGAAAAGCTTCATTCTTGTCTTTTGCCCACTTTTTAATGGAGTTGGTGTTTTTTTTTTTTCTTGCTGATTTGCTTAAATTCTTTGTAGATTCTGGATATTAGCCTTTTATTGGATGTATAGCTTGCAAATATTTTCTCCCATTTCTGTAGGTTGTCTATTTTTTTCATGTTTGTGTGTTCCTTTTACTTTTATTAAAAATAAAGGGTTATTATAATGTACATACCAAAAAATTTTGAAGTATTGAGTTCTTTTGAAAAATACCATCAATGTCATGGTTATTACATTTATAAAATGCATTTTTCTCTAAATAATTGTTTTGTTTAGTAAAACAAAAGAGAAACAAGTAGGCGATATGAAAAGCAATCTCTAATACAGAATCATAATTCTGAATTCTATATATTTGTTTTGTAATTCTAACCTCAAAGTTTTGGGACAGGCACTACCTCCATTTTAACAAAGCTTTAGAGAGGAAAAGTGACTGACTGAAAGATAAAAGATTTCTTCTGACCCAAGTAGTCTGACTACTGTTTTTTTTTTGTTGTTGTTGTTTGTTTTTGTTTTACTTGCACAGTGAGTCTCTTTTTTAGACTCTGTTTTGCTCTTTCACCCAGGCTGCAATGCAGTGGCATGATCATAGCTCACCTCAGCCTACACCTGCTGTCAAGTGGTTCTCCCCTCTCAGCCTTTGAAGAAGCTGGGACTACAGGCATGTGCCACCATGCCTGGCTAATTCTTTTTATTTTTTTAGTGATGAGGGGTCTCACTGTGTTGCCCAGGCTGATCTCAAACTCCTGGCCTAAAGTAGTCTTCTCTTCTCAGCCTCCCAAGTAGCTAGGGTGATTGATACTCTTCATTCTTTATGATAAAAATTTAATTGATTAATTCAGAACTTTGCTAAAATTTACAAGTTGGGCCAGATTTTTCAAAGCCAAATATATTGGCCAGATTTCCTAAGAAAAATTGTAAAGGTTTTTGTTTTGTCTAGAGCATGGAATTAAAAGTTTGAGGAAAAATAACCATTATGTTTTATTAAACATTAGATTGATGGTAAAAAGAAACAAGAAAGTAGGGTAAAAGTTTGCATAGTATTAGAAGTTATTTAAAGTCATATTATAGCAGTTATCCCTATAAGCTACTGAATGTTGTCTTTATATTTAATATTAGAAGTTATTAAATAACTATTTATCTATATGCTAAATATTATTATATATCTGTCAACACAGTGATTCATCACTTAATGATGGTGATATATTTTGAGAAAAAAGGTGCATTGGGAATAAAAGCAAGATATTAAGCTTACAGTTTAATTCTATATGTACATATCTTTGTTAGTATGTATAATAAAAAGATAATAAAGTGTATATTTATGCAGAATTATATTTATTTTTCTACAAGATATGTAGAGCTCTCTCATGATGGTTGCATTAATATCCTTAGCCTTGATTTCATGGTGTGATTTTCTTAATGGCAACATCAAGAAGGGAATTGGATGAAGGATGTGGTTGATTTTAACAGAATCATGATTTGCTTTGGTGGTAAACTATACTTTCTTGAAATGCATGCTTAACATTTTCTTAATTCTTTTTAATATATGATCATGTGTCACATAATGACAAGGATACATCCTGAGAAATGCATCATTGGACAATTTCATCACTGTGTGGATATCATAGAGTGTACTTACAGAAACCTGGAAGGTATAGTCTACTACACACCTAGGCTATATAGTATAGCCTGTTGTCTCTTAGCTTCAAACCTGTACAGCATGTTACTGTACTGAAAATGTGGGCAGTTGTCAATCAATGGCATTTGTGTATCTAAACATATCTAAACATAGAAAAGGTACAGGACAAAATACAAGTTGTCCCAAAAGATAATAAATTCTCTGGATGTATCTAAACAAAATAGAACAATGTAGAGATGGGAAGAAATCAAAATGATACTTTAAACTAGACTTTTTTTCCATCTTTTTTAGGCCAGTGTTGTTTTTTCCATATTACTACATGGTCCAGCCTTCTAAATAATGGAAATTGACAGGATATAAACATAGAAAATATCTAAACATAGAGGATACCTTCTCCCTGGAAGACATTTACTGACATTCTAAGGGTAATGGAGTTTAGAGCTGCCTTTCTCATTTTCCCTGAGACAATTGCTTACATTCTGGGGTAACCTTTAATTCTTTCTCAAGAGAGAATTTATTTACATTCCAGAGTAAAAGTAAACTCTTTTTCCACACTGTTTCTTTAAAAATTTTAATTTACACATTTCTGATTGCATGTATTGATTGACCAGTTATATTTCCTCTTCTACAAATTGCCTGTCCATATTACTTGCTCATTTTTCTTAATGAGTTATGGTCGTTCTTTCTCTATTCTGCATACTCATCCTTTGTCTATTACATAGGGGTGTTGCAAGTATTTTCTCCTAATCTGACAGCTTGTCCTTTAACTTTGTTTATGAAGTTCTTTTCCTTGTGGTTTTGAAAGGAAAACTTTGGAAAGCTGTGGTCTAAGTGTCATCTGCATAGGACATTCTTGTGCCCTCAAACTGCATGAATGATGACACACACTTCTCTCTGTACTGTGAGTGCCTACCAGTGAGACAGGACTTCTCAAGCCTGATCATGTACTCTTTGTATCAACACCAACACTGTGCTACATGATGGGAGATTTTCTTGTCTCTAAAATATTTCTAACTAGAGCTTGAAACTTTAACGCCTAACACCCTAATTCCAAGGCAGTCATACTTTACATAGGTTTCTTTTTTGGATTATATAGAACGCTTTCTTTTTCTTTTCCTAAAAAAATTCTATTGTGTATATTTGAGGTTTTCACCGTGATATTATGGGGTACATACAGATAGTAAGATGGTTACTACTTGAAGCAGATTAATGTATCTATTGTGCCAGCAGCTCCTATATATACTGTAAATTCTTTAAATTTTGGAGTTTCTCTTCTGTGATGTGAACAGTGTTGCGTGTTCAGGTGACATCTGGCTCTCAGGGCACTGTTCCTTGGGAAGCTGAGGCATCCAGCAATTATTTTATTTAATCTGTGCATAAACGGAAGATCTATTCTTTAATCAAGGGATCTGAAATGTGTGTGCGTATGTATGTGTGTGTACTTACATAAGTATATATAAAACTGTGGTAGTCTAGCTTATGAGTATGCACATGGAATAAAATCTCAGGCCCTTACAGTCTGGGTCTTAAAAAACAGATTACTTTGTTTTCTATAGTTTTATTTTTTTGTGGATAATAAAGTACATATAAAATTTACCATTTTAAGCATATTACAATGCCCAATTTAGTGATATTTAGTGTATTTACAACGTGTCTCAAATCACTTTATATCAAAATATGTTATATACTATATCAAAAATAAATACAAATAATTGTTTATACTTTTCTCAATTTAAAGGATGGCTCATATACCCTCTTGAGTCAATTCTCAAGATGACTCAAATTAGATTAGTATTGCCTTACTAAAGTACTTTATTGCAAAGGATTATGGTAGTAATTTATTTAGGAGTGAGTATTATTGGTGCAGGTAAGTGGCAGCTCAAGTATTTATTGTCTCCAGCTATCTTTTACTCTGCAAACCTTTGAAATTGGAAACTCTCTTATTTATTTTTTATTCTCAGCATCTAGAGACCACATCATAAAGGTGCTAAGTGCTTAGTAAATTCTGTTAAATGATTCAATGAATGAATAAATAGCATGGTAAAAAAAAAAGCAGCAGGATAAGAGCCCCTCTTTGTAATCAAGATTTTTTTAGATATATATGAGACTAAACAAGCAAATGAAACACAATTCGTGTAACCCAGGGGTGCTCACACTTTAGTAGGCATCAGAATCCCCTGGAAGCCTCGTTCAAACACTCACTAGGCCCCAGCCCAAGAGAGGGTCATTCAGTAGGTTTTGGGTGGAGCCTGAGAATTTATATTTCTAAGAAGTTTCTAGGTGACGTGGCAGCTGCTGCTGCTGTTCCCAAGAACACACTGTAAGAACTACTGATAAAATCTAAAGGTCCATGGATGCGTTAGACACAAGGACATCTGGATCAAGGAGGTCAAATGGTTTCATAGAGCACAATTTCTCTTTCTCCATCATTTGACTTTGCTTTCCTCAGCAGCGAACTCATACTCAGGCAGAAACTGTCAGAAGCATCTCCTAGTTTATACAGTTGCTACAGCTGTACATCTCACAGGAGAAGGAGGACTCTTTGCTGACGGTTTAAGCAAAATCCCAGGGCGGATTCTGATTTTTTGATGCTCCGATAACATTCCCACTGCATGTGACTGACATCCCCATCAGATGAAATAGGAGCAGCACTTCAAAAGGAAATTGAATGCTGCTGGACAAAAAAAGTGGTATATCTGAAGCCCATCCTTTTGAAATTGAGCACATCAAAGCCAAAGTATGAGGCCATTACCTTAACCATGCATATTAGTGCAGAGCTGAAACTGAATTAAAAGACTCCTTTCTTCCAACTCAGAGCTTCTTAGAACTTCCTGTTTATGTCCTGTTCTCATTCTTCTCTGACATGGGTCTGAAAGAGTTGAACTTATAAGAAAAATCCATCATAACAAGATGTAAATAGTCAGAAAGAGATTTATTAGAAACACTTAAAATAAATTTAGTCAAATTAAAATAAGAAATACAAAAAATTCATTTGACTTTCCTGAACCAGGCTCAGATAAATGGTGTCAAAGTGGTTAACAGAAATTGTGTTAAAGTGCTTTGCTTCCTTATATAAAAACTGATAAGTGAAAGCACAATAAGAACATTTATATTTTAGGGCCCAAAGGTTCCTTTTGAGGAAATAAGTGTTAAATATTTTGATATAATTATCATAAGGCAATCTGCCATTTACATCAAGATGGATGTGAACTCTTCCCCTTCCTTGTAATTATAACTGGCGCATAGCAGTGGATAATATCTGGTCCACGAATGCACATTTCTCTCATTAGGTAGAGTGGGTACAACAGTGTTCATACATGTTGGTCCTTTCCCCAAATATATCTCCAGCTTCTTTATCCTGATGGGACGGGGGAAGAAATAGCATGGGCTGCTGCTTCTGTGCCTCCTGAGGGACTCTGGGTTTCACGTGTTTTTCTTACATGGCTTTGCTGCTGCTGCTCATCCTTCTGCCCTAGAGGCCTTCTAATATTTTTTTTCTCTTAGTGGCGACTCGTATTACCTCCTTCAGAACAACTTGTATCTCACCAGGTAGCTGCTGTGAGTTTATCCCCTGTGAGAAGGTGTATGTATATCAGTTAGGCTTTGAGCTATAGGGATCTTCAGTGAGCAGAGAATTGTGCAGCACCTAGGGAAGAAGTTGGTGCTATTGATGTGTGAGCACGTTGCTGCTCTTGCACCTGCCTTGTATTTCCCAGTTCCACCAGCCAACCTGCCCAAGGTTATGGAAGGTTTTAATTCTCATTTGTTTGGTCGTGAGTCCAATACGTTTTCTTCTCAGATCCTAAAGGATCCTCAGAGGAATAATGATAACAATAGCCAACCTCCTGAACTGAACAGTTATTGTTTACCAGGAGCTGGTTTAATCCCTACACGTATATAAACTCCTGTCATCTTCTCAACAATCATATATGGTGGCTATTTTCTGATGAGAAAAGTTAGACTGAGAGAAATTATATTACTGTCCAAGGTCAAAGAAGGCATACTTGGAAGAAGTATGGTCAAAGCCATGAAGTCTATATCTGAGTCTATATATTTAATTATTGCATTCTACAACCTCCCAGGTAGACTTTTGGTGACTATAGTGAGGCAAACTAAATTGTACTAACAAATAGCCCCCTATAATGTATAATGATTAAAAACACTACAGGTCTTTTTTTTTTTTTTTTTCATGGACCCAAGGAGGGTTTCTTCTTCTTGGTGAGATGCTCTATACTTCAGTGATTAAGAGACCCAGTATCTTTCATCTCCCAGGATTTATCATCACCTGCATCCAGTTAGTAGAGGGGAAAAACTGTGAAGGAGCAAAAACGAAATATTTTTGTGGGCCAGGCATAAATACTGCCATTCACACACCACTATACATATCTCAGTGATTTTGCTACATCTAACTACAAGGGGGGATGGGCAGTATAGTCTCGATGGGCACTGAGGAAGAAGAGGGACAGCTAGCAGTCTCTATCACAATGGCCTCCTCTGAGATCTCATAGTTTCCAAAATAAGTATAAAAAATTTAGCTCCACCAATTACAAAAATAAAACTTCCAGGGAGGCAGTGACCATAGAATACAGTGCATATCACGTAAGTTGATCAATAAATATCTGTTGAATGAAGGAAGGAGTACAGCCTTCTCTACCTATCTCCAAAATCATACAGGATGATATATCAGTTCTAGGATTGCCCCATTTTCATTTTTTATTTCCAAATAAGTAATATGTCAATATATGTGATTAGACAATGCATACATGAAGGTCTTATAAAGTGCAAATTCAGTATAATAATACAACATAGTGATTCCCGTTAAGTGACAAGTTAGGCTTGTTAAAATAATATCCCACCTCCCTTTTGTAAATTTCATATACCCAAATACTCCCATATTTGTGGGAGTTATCTGTTTCTCCATTAAGAAATATTTTGTGTTGCAAAATGTAATAATTTGATTTATATGGTGCAATGTTACATAAATTAAGCACATGATATGTAACATTTTTTTCCTCTGTGCATTGGCCTCTCTCTTTAAATAGCTCTTAGTTTGATGTAATAAAGGAATATTATGATTTCACAGGCAGTGCCTAAGAAAGAAATTTAATTAACATGAGTAATTTCAAAATTCATTTAAAATCTTGCAGTGAAATATTTTATGGGCAGTGAAGGTAGTAAATTATTGATTGGCTAATCAAATTCTCAATTACTGACTAACTGATGAGGTGCCATCTCTTCAATAAACAGATATTCTCTGAATGCAATTGCTAAGGCTGACTCCTTTAGCATCCATCACACTCCCTTAAAAATTAGGGATTTCTTAAATCTCTGCCATTCATTTTTTTTTAATTTCATGATTTTATGGGGGTACAAAAGTTTAGGTTACATATATTGCCTCTGCACTGCCTGAGTCAGAGCTATAAGCATACCCAGCCCCCAGACGGTGTGCACTGCACCCATCAGGTGTGTATATAGCCATCCCCTTCTCCCCACTCCCACCTGCCCTACACCCAATGATTGTTACTTCCATATGTGCCCATAAGTGTTGATCAATTAGTACCAATTTGATGGTGAGTACATGTGGTGTTGTTTTTCCATTCTTGTGATACTTCACTTAGGAGAATGGGTTCCAGCTCCATCCCTAGCTTTATGTTTTGTCTCACAGTCACGCCCACTGTAGATTAGGTTTCATTTTGTAGATGTTTAACATGGCTGGTGTGTCAACAAGACACTATCAACAATTCCAAAGACTCTGGGACTAATTATCAACGAGGTGGCTGTTTTCCTGTCTCAGTTTCAACCACATATACAGAGTGAGAGGCTTTCTGATGAGTCAGCTCCCAACAAAGGTAGAGCTGGTGCAATCTCAGGCTGATAGACTCTTGCTGTTGGGATCCCCCTTCCAGGAGGTGGGTAAAGTCTGGTATTATCTTTCTCCTTTTACCCCCATGTCCAATAGGTTTAGTGTTACAACTTCTTTACTTTGTCATTGATGGGAGGTTAAAATTAAAAAGAGAAAAAAGAGAGAGAGAGAGAACAAGTCTTGGAAAACAAACCCCAAAGAGTAATAATTCAAGTACATATTTTTGAGAACTAATCATAATAATTTCACCCCTTTAACAGCCTAAGTGCTTGTTCACTTAAGTTCTAGCCTTATTGAGTCAAAAAATATTTATCACATTACCTTTTCAATGACATCTATTTTCACATGGTTTGATACAGAGAACAAAGACTATTGAATAGGAAACTGTAATAACAGGAGATAAATTTTTCGATACATCAAGATAAATAGGGACCAAAAAAAAGGGGGCTGCTGGAACAAGGTTTTAGGGGGAGTTAAAGACGTCTTTCTGATAAAAGTGACATTTCAGACAAGAACTGAAGGTAAACACTATGGGGGAGAATTTTCTAGGTCAGGATATCTGTAACTTGACTTGTATGCCAATTAAGCATATAACTTTCTTCATATTCTTCACCATCCAATAATAATATTTACTGACTAGTTATTTTTGATCAATTCATTTTTAAAATTAAAATTATTTTAAAGGACAAATTCATATTATTTTCATAAGAAGAAAATCAAAATCATAGATTTTAAGCAGAAGATATTTTTAAAAATAAGTACATTGACACAAGCATATAATTAAATCTTAGCTAATTAGTGCTTTTAGCAGAAGGTTGTGAGCTGAGACCTCCTCTCTCCCAGTTAAAAGGGGATATTAGTAATCTTAGCATTAAGCAAACAAATAAATTCACTTAGTGTGGAACTGAGACTTTCTCATTGATGCAATATGAATGGTTAGAAAATGAACTTTTCTAATACTCTGACATAATGATATTCAAAACTGTCTGAGCATCAGTCTAAGATTGTTTCCTATACCACTTGTGGTACATGTCTCACATCATGCAGAAAGATCTGGGTGTAGAAGAGAGAAGTTAGCATCCAGAGACGGGATAGAAGAAGAAACAATTGAGAACCTTGGAATCATAGATTACAGGTTGAACTTGATTGTTGGGGAACAAAAGAATTGGTGATAGAGATGTAAAAAGTGGTCTGATAATGCAGGGCTTTCACAGCCCTATTCAGATGCCCTTGAGGTTGACTGGTGCAGAGAGTTTCTGGTTAGGGAGACAGCTCGGGAGCATTTCTCTAGTGCTTCTCCATGGACCAGTCACCAGTGTTCCTGCTTTGGTCATGCCATGGGCCTTGATTAATGGGCACAATTTTTGTAATCCATTTATCTTGTAGTGGATGCTCAAGTGAAGTATGCAGAATTAATGTCTTTTAAGCTTGTTCTTAGGCAAAACAGCACTATTAAGCATCAAATCATTGAAAAATGAATGGTCTCACTTAAATCTAAATTAGGAATATACATAGGAAGACATATCCTTTTCAAGGTCAAAATGATTACAATAGTTACTCTTAAATATATTAAGAATGAGATTTCAAAGTACAGTACATGGAAAATGATTTGAGGTCTGAGAATAATTCTCTTAAGAATATGGAATATTTATGATGTGTATGTATTCAAGCATCTTGAAGAAAATACTGAGACACCTGTTCTTTTATCCTTCTTTGAGCTATAAATTTCCTGCTAGGAAGCCCAGGGCTTCATTGAGGCTACTTTGTATCTTGTAAATGGTTGTGTCCTAACTGGAAGATCATTGGTACCAAAGAGAGTGGCCAGCTTCAATTCATGACCATGAGCAGTTGTGTATCATGGACTGCACAAGCCTAGCCTCATGAGCCCTACTAAGTGTAAAGCAAAACTCAGTAAATAGAAACTAGCTTTTTCACAGGTATGTGAGAGTGCCCTGAGTTCATAAGGGTCACCTATTTATAGGAGCAATGAGTGGGCAATTCTTAAGCCATTGGTAGAAATAGTAGCACATATATCAGAAGGCATATCTTCATTTAAAAAGCCCTACATTTCCTGATTATTATTAAATGAAGAATCACAGAGTTCAAGAATTTGGACAGATGGACTTTATTTCTTATAAAGGGTTGTAGCCTGTGGGCTGGCCATTCAGATGGCTGGGAAGTATAGCCTCTGGCAGAAACTGAAAGCAAATCTTTGGAGGGAGGGAAAGGTGAGATAAGAATTTATGCTGAAAAGGTTGGCTAAGTATACATATTCAACAGTTTGTAGGAGGAGCAATGAATATTCACATGTAGTAAGTAAACATGCATATTACACATGTCCCATGTTCACCTTGGAGTGGAGACTTCATATTTAAATATATTAAAATCAGGTTCTATAGAGAAAAAGGGGAAATGGGGGACACAGAAGCATCCTGTTGTAACCAGCTCTGTGAACAA
Source organism: Varecia variegata (assembly GCA_028533085.1). NCBI lineage: Eukaryota > Metazoa > Chordata > Mammalia > Primates > Lemuridae > Varecia > Varecia variegata. Next base: position 7,369,563 of record CM052446.1, on the reverse strand, counting down.
ATTTCAATGACCCCTATATGTTTTATTATAATCCTCTCCCTTAACTAACTACTTGACATTTTGAGTTGTTTCCCATAAATGGTGGGTTTTCTGCAAGTCAAAGGAGTTGAGATTCCGAAGGACCCCGATCAGACTTCCTGACACCAAGACTCACCATCCCCTACAACCTGCCCCCAGTCCACATGACCCCTCCTTATAAAGCCCATAAATACCATTAGTTAGTTAGGGGCAAGGATTTGAGGCAGCTTCTCCCATTCTCCTAAAAATACTTCTTTCATATTAAAAATATTCCTTTCTTCCTTAGCATCCTCATTGGCTCAATAATTGGATCTTCATGCAGAGAGCAATGGACCTAGGCCAAACCCCCCTTGTGGTTTTCATAACATTGTTGTGGCAGCCTCTAAACCAGCCGGAATCAGTCTATGGAGTGGTCTCTTATCAAAAGGAATGCTAGTCTTTGTTGCATAAATTGGTGGAACAAGTCTTTGCAAAAGGCTGGCTTCTGTTTAATTCTTAGGAAAGAAAGCCAATGGGTGGTTAGGGAGGGAGGGTGTATAAGGAGGTGTGTCCAACCTCCCATCCCACCATGGCTAGGAACTCAGTTTTTAAGGTTTCTCTGGGGTCCCCTTGGCCAAGAGGGGATTCATTCAGTCGGTTGGAAGGCTTAGAATTTGATTTTTATTTTTCATTATAATATACATGCAAATATATATGTGTATAATGATCATCATATTTCCAAAAATATGTACTGAATTCTTATTGTATGCCAAGTATTATATATACAAAGCCATCTACTTGTATTGTCACATTTAATTCTACAAATAGTCTATATCAATGGTCTTCAAACTTTTTTTGACCACAGCTCACATTGTATAATAAATGCTATTAAGAGCACATATAGACACACAAAGAGACATAGTTTGCTCTGTTCTATTCTATTGTGGTTGAAAAAATGTTAACCTTGACTCTCTAAATTTATTATACAAAGTACTCAAGGGCTAGGAAACACAAATGGAAAAATACTGTTTTAGGTGTTAAATACTGACATTTAGGAGTTAGGCAACTATCTATGTGATCTTCCAAGTGAGGAGCCTGTGATTTGCAATATGTGTGCCTATGCGTGTGTTTATTCAATGCGTAGGAAATGCTATATGTGTTGTGTGTCTGTGTGTGTGTGTATACCATGCTATGCTAATTATTATAGTTTCAATATCAACTAGTTTAATCAATAATTACTACTGGCTACATTTTTGGCAAAAGTAATTAAACAATTTAATACTAGGGTATGAAATGTACTAAGGTTTGAAATGTAAAATAAAATAATGAGATAATTTTTGTTACTATCATTCAGTCTCTGCTGGAATGAATTTAAATGTTTATAAACTATCTGCAGGGTAATTTGATAATGTATATCAAAAGCTTTAACAATATGTATAAACAACAAACCAAAAATTCAATTACTAGAAATTTATCCTAAGGAAATAATTAAGCATATGGTCAAAGTTTTAGCATAATTAACTTCAAGGCTGTTTATTTTACAGTTGTTTGTAGCAGTGAAAAATTTGAAACAATCATATTTTCAATAGCTGACAATTGATTAGATGTAGTAGTAAACATTCATACAATGGAAGGTCATTATGTCATTAAAATATCATGTAAGAGACGATTGTATACTGACACTGAAATGTGTTTGCAATTTTAATGCAGAGGGAGAGAGAGAGGGAGTTTAAATAGGAATATGATGAACAGAAATAGGTTATTGTGTTACCTACCAGAACTGGGCGTTGAAATTTGAGCAAACAGAAGGGGAGGGGTTGCTAATTACAACAAGAGATGCTATCAGATCAAGAGATGAGCCCAGTGATGCCAGGCCAAAAAAAAAAGGTAATGGGGAGGAGATGTGGAAGTGAGGGAGTTGGGGGAGAAAGATGGGCAGGGGGAAGGGATAGCAGAAAGACAAAATTTAAACACTTCTCTATTGTATTTCATTCTCTAATGTCCCTGGGTACCTCTTAAGAGGCTTTATGGGTTGGTTGCTGTTTATTTGCCTAAACCTCTGGGCCCAGCCTGATTCAAGAGGTGACCATTTTTGTTTGTATTACTTTTAAAATATTTCATAAAATAGATAATGCAAAGTTTAATATATGATCAAAGTCTACTATTTCATACTTAAAATATTATTTTTTTTGTTTTTTGTTAAGACACAGCTATTGACAAGTTATGTAATGTCCCTGTTTTTTTTTTTTCTGTGCCCTTATCTGTAAGATGAGATAGTAACCAGGTGAATGCCTTGTTCTTGGGCCAATGCTTGCTTGATATCAGAGTATCTGACAATTATCAAGACTTAATTCAATTCATGGTACTTGGAATTACTATTATTTTAATGGATCTCTATAGAATGATTCAGGGTTTCTAATAATGTTTCTAATAATGCACCGAATGTCTTACTGTTTTATCTAACTGTGCAGTTATTCCAGATTATTCTTATTATTCATACTTACCTTTAGTTATTTAATTGTTTAAATTATTATTTTCAATTCCAAGAAAAAAACTTTCGAGTTTCATTTTTAGTTGGTATAAGGCTTGAGCTTTGTTTGCAAAATATTTACATTTTTAAGTTTTACACAAATAGTAATAACTGACATGTTCCTTACAATAATATTTTAGTAGTGTTTAATGCATTCAAACCTTATGGGTATTATTAAAATATGGAATTCATAGCTAAGAAAGCTGAGAGATAAGTGGTTAAGTAACTTGTCCAACTTCACAAAGCTGGTATCTGGCAGAGTGGGGATTTGCACTGAGACCATATGGCTCTAAGTCGATGCTTTCATTGACTATATTTATGCTTTCCCATTTTCATGACCTAAATACTATTTTAGTGGAATGGCACAGATTTCTCTTTTTAGGTAATATCTATGTCTTGGAATATGCATTTCACAATAGTTTACTTAGTATTATGACTATTATAATTTATTTTGTTTACTGTCATTTATTTTCTAGCTGGTTATTGCTGGGACATATATTAAACAATCATTACTTCTATACTTACAACCAGACACTAAATCTGTTTAGCATTATAATGTTCTTAAATAATTCCTTCTTGTAGATATATAACCATGTGAATAAATAACGTTATTATTTTCCATGTAATGAATAAATAATGAATTTATTGACTGTCTAGTTATAATTTTGCTTCCTTTCTATGTAATCGAGTAAACGAATTTTAAATAATATTAGGGTTATAGTAATTTTGATAATTTATTTTATTACTAATTTCAATGGGGATGCCTTTGGTTGTCTTTTTTTAAATTTTGACATAAAATATACTACGAACTATTGATTTTGAAAAAGCATCCTTCTTTGTTGGTGGCATATTACTTTTTATATCATTTATATTTTTTGAAATTTTACATTTTTGTGATATTATTTGTAAATGTTAAGTATAATTATGTCTTCATGAGTGACTTCTTCCTCTTTTTTGTCTACTGTCTATACCATATTTTTAAATTTAAGATGAGTACAAAAAATAAAATTGGAGGAGAAACTGACTATGATAAATAGATAACTTTCATATGTATACTTTTATGACATATCAATTTTTATAATAACAAAAGCCTTCTGTGTGCTCTCTCTTTTTGCAAAGCTACAATTAAAAGTTAATGAAATCACCTTAAATTTCATTTTACAGTGGTTAATGATATTTTTAAAACCAAATATTTGGGATTAAAAATTATTAAGGAGAAATTTATTGATTATATTAAGATAAAACTAAACTTCAAAATGGTGCATCACAGTTTTGAGAGTGGGATCAGTGAAAACAATAATAGGAAAATCACCATAACTTTAAATATGCTGATTAAATGTGACAGAAATGGACAGTTTTGTTTTAGATAATTGGCAATTTTCCATAGTGTCACTTCTTCTTAGACATGTATATCACTAAGGTAATTAATATTAACCTAAACAAAGTTAAACTAAACTTCACAGTGATGATACATGAATTAGATGTTTAGCTAATTTTCTTCTCGTTCAGGGAAGAAATTCATAATGTTGAATATTGGTTCATCCAATACTCCCAAGGTTAACATGGTAATTGACATTTTGCAGAATATAGCTGAAGGATAAAAGTTGTCATAAATCATGAGTCAATACTCATGGACTTCTTTCATAATATTCAAGAGAATATACAAAGCAATATGGGACATGATATGTGAATAATAAATTACATGCAATTTCCATTATTCATGGATTCTGTATTGGCAAATTCACTTACTTGCTAAAATTTGTAATGCCCAACCCGCAAATCAATACTTTCAGGCTTCCCAGATCTCCCTCATTCATAGACACATAAGGGGCTTGGGGGAGGAGGAGGGACTCTGGGGAAGCAGAAAAGGGAGAGGGAGAGGGAGGGAGAGAGAGGGTGAGAGAGAAAGAATAAGGGAATGAAAAGAGAATGAGAGAATGCAAAGCAACTCTTACGGTTCTTATTCTAGTCCCAGTTCTTGGTTCTAGTTCCTGTGAACTAGAACTATCATACATGCATACACGCTGGCCTTTTGTTCCATTAAATACCCTAATATTTTTGCAATAAATGTCTATTTTTTGCTTAGGTTACGTGTGATTTCGTTAATTGTAATCAATCAGCTTTCACAAATAAATGCAAAATAAATAAATGAATCAATAAATCCTCAAGATCTCTAAAAGATAACTTTGTTTCTCTTAAAAATTTCAAATTATTATTTCCTTATATTAGTTTTCAATGTGGCTATTGAGAAGTTAGGCATACATGTGGGAAATTCTTTTCCCTGTGATTATTTTGAAGAGTTCTCTTTTTTTATGGAGCTCTGCAGTTTCAGTATATTATATCCATTAACTCATTTATTTTCATGTACTTACTTTCATTTATTCTGCTTGGTACTTATTGAGATTCTGAATTGGTGACTTTCAATAAAGGTAATTTTCATTCATTTTATATTCAAATAGTTGTATCTCTGCTATTCTCTCTATTTTCTCATTCTAAATACTAAATTAAAACTGTTTGAAGTTATCTTTTCATTTATATATCCTAATTTCTATTTCATATTCATAGGCTTTTCTCTTTGTTGCTATCTGAATAATTCTGAATTTTTAATTTCTTGTTCTCAGTGTTTTATGTGCTGCAAAAATATTCATCAAATCTATAATTACAATATTAAGCTCTTTTTTCGTTCAAGAAACTATAGGTTTCTTTGATAAATGTATCTTTTCAAAGTTGATAGTGTCTTGTTCATTAGTTATAGTTACATTTCTTTCATTTTCTTATACATATTAAAACATCATTGTTTTATATTTTATATTCAATAATGCCAGTGTTTCAAGATTTTTCAGGCTCAATTCAGCAGGTTATTATTTTTACTGACTCTTGCTCCTGGTAACCTATATGCTCAGGGGTTTTGGATTCTTTATTTCCCCTTCCTCCTCCCCCTCCCCCTCCTTCTCCTCCTCTTCCTCCTCCTCCTCCTCCTTCTTTTCATTTCAATTGGCACTTACTAAAACTGAAATAAATCCTGGGTCTAAAGTCTGTGTTTCCATACAGGATCTGTTTTGACTTGTGTCAAGTATGTTGGGTCATCTCAATTTTGGACTTAGCTTTTTCCCCCTTTCATTTAGCCAATGCTAAGAATGGAATAGGTGTTTTAAAAGTGAGTTTCACTGGGATGGAAGACCTGCAGTTTAAAATGCCACCTGCACAGACCTAACACGTTTGTCTCTGTCCTCCTGTACATGTTATAACCTGGTTAAGCCATCAGCGATTAGCCAATGTCAGCAGAGTTATTCACAGCATAAGAGATACTCACCTCTTCAATTACAAACTCTACTGTTTCCAGCTACTGAGGAATTTCTCTTTATAGGTAAGGATTTTATATATATACATATAGATATTGATATAGATTTTTTTCTATTTCACACAGAATTTTTATGTATTCTCTAGAAGGAATATTTATCTGGGTCTGTGGTCACTAATATTTTTAGAATCAAAACTGTAATTTGATCTTAAGAATAAACAGTTTTATGCATGAGGAAACTGCTAAAACTACCATCTCTGCTCTTCATTTGGCTATGATAAAAAAGAATCATAATTAAATGTATACATGGGCTAAAGAAGTGTGGAAAATAGAAATAAAATGTTATCAAAGTTTTGATGATATTGGACTTAATATTACAACTTATCTTCTTATAATAACTTCCTAAAATTTATCAGAATATAAATAGATATATCTCTGTGTCTACATACACTTATTTAAACATTTAAAAACTAATAAACCCATAAAATCATGGAAAACAAAGCATATCATAAGCAAATATAAAAATAAGAGGAGTTCCTAGAATACAAAATTATATAAATTTATTTGCAGGAAAGAATTACAACCAAAAGCACAAATATAATAAGAATATTTCGAAAGGTGAGGTATATAATAATCTACAATTATTATAATTAAATTGTATATTTCTCCCTTCAGTTATATCAGTAATTGCTTCATATATTTGGGGGCTCTGTGGTTCAGTGCACATATGTTTATAATTGTTATATCTTATTCATGGATTGACCCTTTTATCATAATATAATGTTCTTCTTTCTATCTAATAACATTTTTTTCTTAAAGTACATTTTGTCTAATATTAGTATTACTACGTTAGATCTCTAAGTACAGTTTGCATGGCAATCTTTTTGTATCTTTTAATTTCAATCTATTAGTATCTCTGAATCTAAAATGAATCTCTTATAGACAATATATAGTTGGATTATGTTTTTTTATTCATTCTGCTAATACATGCCTTTTAATTAGGAAGCTTAATCCATTTACATTTAATGTAATCACCAACAATGATGGACTTCTGCTATTTTGCTATTTGTCTTTTATATATCTTTTTTTTTTTTTTTTTTGAGACAGAGTCTCACTCCGTTGCCCGGGCTAGAGTGAGTGCCGTGGCGTCAGCTTAGCTCACAGCAACCTCAAACTCCTGGGCTCAAGCGATCTTTCTGCCTCAGCCTCCCAAGTAGCTGGGACTACAGGCATGCGCCACCATGCCTGGCTAATTTTTTCTATATATATTTTTAGCTGTCCATATAATTTCTTTCTATTTTTAGTAGAGACGGGGTCTCGCTCTTGCTCAGGCTGGTCTCAAACTCCTGAGCTCAAACAATCCACCCGCCTCGGCCTCCCAGAGTGCTAGGATTACAGGCGTGAGCCACCGCGCCCGGCCCTGTCTTTTATATATCTTAAACATTTTTGGTTCCAAATAAGTTCATAACTGCTTTTTTAATACCAAATATATATTTTATTTTATCAAATAACATTTTTCACTGTCATTTGATAGATATATGTGTGTGTGTACAAGTATATGCATTTAGGTAATTTTCTTAGTGGTTTCCCCATAAATTACATTAACATCATAATTTATAGCAATAAATTTCAAAATAGAATTCAAAAATTTTAGTTTGAATCAATACTAATAATTTTCATAATATAGAAAATTTTGCTCCTATCTATGTATTTTTTTCCTCCTCCACCTTTACACTGTTATTGTGACAACACATCTTTGCCAACTGTGTGCCAATCAACTTCAACTTATAATTATTGATTTATGCAAATTTTCAAATATCAGATGGTAAAAAGAGTTACCAATCAAAAGAATATATTTATACTATATTTTATATTTACCTATGTGATTAGGTTTACCAGTAATCTTAGATAAAACAATAGAAGAAAATATAATTATAAGCCTATTTAACTAATGATTATAAATGTAAAAGTCTTATAGTAGTCAATAAAATCCATGCTTTTGGAAGGGTGAATTAATATTGTAGATGATAATTATTCCAAAATTATTTCATAAATTCAATATAAATCTGATAAGCATTCTAGTTGAAACAAATTGAGAACTTGATAAACTAACTTTCAATTTTCTATGAAAGAATTAAAGTCCACAAATATCTAAATAACTCGGTAAAAGAAAAGCAAGTTATACATGAAGGGAAGATCAGTATTATTGCACAAAGACATAATAACAAAAGAAGTAGAACACATAATTAGAATAATAGAACAGAAAGCATAGGTAGATAAAGATTTTTGATATATGATAAAGGTTATGACAATATGAATCAATTTTATTTATTTATTTATTTAATTTCAGCATATTATGGGGGTACATAAGTTTAGGTTAAGTAAATTGCCTTTGCCACCTCCAAATCAATTTTTAAAACATAAATTTTTAATATATGGGGCTGAGGAAATCCTTTCCTAATCCATAAACAGAATGGATTCTAGATGGATTAAAGACCTATATTTAAAGGGCAAAGTTCCAAATTTATAGGTGATGTGTAGGGCAGGGTGTTGTAGATAACAGGGTAAAGTGAGGGATTGTGGAGTAGGAGTCATAGAAAAGCAAAGAGAAATGGCTTTGGTTACATCAATATTAAGTATTTCTGTTCAGTGAAAAATAACATGGACAAAACTTAAAACAGATGATGGATTGGGGAAGTAGGTATTTACCGGTCTAAAATGGATGAGAGACTACCATCAGGGAAATACATGGAAATCTTATAAGTCAATAATAAAAACATACAAAACCTACTGTAAAACTGGGATAATAAGAGATATGGAAAGGGTATTCACAGATGAAGAAATCCTAATTACTAAGAATCATAGGAAGAGACTCAAAATCATTAGGAATTAGAGACATGAAATTGAAACATGTAATAAAATTTTCCATGGATGAGTTGAAAAATAATTGGGGATATGAAGAATGCCAAGTTTTGCCTGGTTATGAAATGCAGGAACCCTCTTATCCTGTGCTTTTTACCAGAAGTTTAAAAATAGTTTCTTATAAAAATGTTATTAAAATGAGGAAAAAGCAGGGATCACTGCTATTACCACCAATATTTTAGTATTAAATATCCATACAAATACAATAAGGAAAGAAAAAGACAAAAATAAAGAATGATAAATCTCAAAAAGTTAGGAGGAAATCATTTACAGAGGAGGTGATTACCTTTATAAAAATTCAAATTATTAGACTGTATATAAATATAATGCCCTTTATATGTCAATATTGATGTATACAGCAATGTCTAATCTGAAAATGTAAAACAGGATGATTTTGTCTACAATAAAATAGTTAACAGTAATAAGAACAATATAAAATTTTAATGGAGATAACTATCATCTTCTATTGAAGAATATTACTTGAATTCTAATCAAAATTCCAACAAAATACTTAAACTTGAATGGTTAAACATGCATTCTACATGAAACGCTGCAGATGCTTTAATAATCAGGAAGAACAAAGAGGTTGGACAAGTACCACCATTATAAAAATAGGTTAAGAGCTAAAGCAATTATAAAACTGTGTATTGGCAAAGAAATGGATAATATATGAGTAGCAGTGAATACAGAGTAGAGAAACATATCTGCTGACACAAAGAATGCAACAAATGACAATACTGAAAGTTCAATTCTATGGGGAAGAATGCTCTAGTAACTAAATTTTATTGGGGAAATTTGCCAGCCATACTATTCCCAGTAAATGTTTAAAAAAATAAATAAAGTTAAGAAGTGGCCAATGGACATAAAAGTAAATTTCACAGAAAAAATTAAGATATCAAAGTAGGTTCTATGGTCAATTTTATTAGTAACTAGGTAAATGCAAAAAAAAGGATGTGTATGAGTTTTCCTATAAAGTTAAAAAGACATAAAATAGCATAGTAGCAGTTAATGTGTATATAAAAGGATACTCTAATACATAGCTGGTGGGAATATAAATCATATTCATTCCATGAATGTAAAAAATAAAACCACAATAACATGAAAGTACATACAGTTGTCTCTCTGTACCCGTGGGTTCTGTTTCCGTGGATTCGACCAACCTCACATAGAAAATATTTGGAAAGAAAATTGCATCTGTATTGAACATACACAGACTTTTCTTGTCATTCATCCCTATGTAATACTGTATAACAATTATTTACATAGCATTTACATTGTATTACATATTATAAGTAATTTAGAGATGAATTAAAGTATATGAGAGGATGTGCATAGGTTATGTACAAATACTAAATCTTTTTACATCAGGGACTTGAGCATCTGTGGGTTTTGTTATCTGCCAAAGGTCCATATGTAAATATATGTACATATGTAAATATAATCATACAAATGGTAAGAAAAATATTTGACAAAATACATACTTCATGCAGACACACATGCAGCTAGTGTCACACAATGTAAATGTTGGTTTGTTGGGGCAAACTGATAGACAGAAAGTCCCCTGGAACAGTGTGTTCTAGTCCTGTCATTGATGTCCCATGGGTGGGGGTCTAGGAGAGGGAACTTGTCCCGCATATTGCTCTACAAATTTGTAGAAAAGTTGAAAGGGGTTGCTTGGAACAACTAGTCAAATAATAGATCACAATGAAAATTTCCCAGTGAAATTAACTAGTCTTGTTAGAAATAGGGAAATTCTAGAGCTCATTAGTTGATAAAACATCATCCTCTTTTGGGGCTGCCCAAAGTCTGCTGAGCTAAATGCATACTGTGAGTATGAAGGAAACAAGTCTTCAGGGATATCTAGATCTGTCTTTACTCACATCCAACTGATAATAGCCATTTGTGGAGAAAGATGAGGGATAACATGTGGGGAAGTGTGTGAAGTTGAACTTTCACTTTGCATATTGTGTATTCTGGGTGGCTGAATTTGTTTAACAGAAGTAAGAAATAAATCTGTCACTATGTCATTCAAAAGTAATGTAGATTGGGTGCAGTGGCCCAATACTTTGGGAAGTCAAGGTAGGAGGATCACTTGAGCTGAAGTGTTCGAGACCAGCCTGGGCAATATTGTGAGACCCCATCTAAAAAATTATCCAGGTGTGGCAGTGCATGCCTATAGTCCTAGCTGCTTGGGAGGCTGAGGCAGGAGAATTGCTTGAGCCCAGGAGTTTGAAGTTGCAGTGAACAATGATCACACCATGGCGCTCTAAGTTGGGTGACAAAGTGAGACCCTTTCTCTAAAAAAAAAAAAAAAGTTAATATAAGACATTGCTCTTGCCTTCGAGTGTGGGGAGGGATGAACACATGCTGTTCTTTCTAATGATAAACAGCATGAATTTAAAGGTACTCTAAATGTCTGGATAGATTTTAAAAAATCTTCAAATCTGAGGAACTGCATAAAAAATAAGTAAAAAGCTTTTATCTGAATTTATACATGAATTCTTTTGGTGCTCTCAGTACAGTTACTCAGCAAAAAAACTATAACCACCCCAGTTTGCTCTTTAACGGAGCAATCACAGTCATTGTGCTAATAGGCCAGGTCTTTTGTAAGTGCTTTGTCCTTCAAATAAATTTATGCTGAATTTTTGACTTCTTGCCAATGGTGGCTCATAGCAGCTGGGAGAAGATGACGAAAAATAGACCCTAAGCACATAAGCAACTCATTGCCTTTTTCTATGTGACCACAAACACTAGACAGAGTGTTTATTAAATCTAGCAGGATGCAAAGCTTTTACTGACTTTTAATGAAAGTTGCGTGTAAAGTGAAGTATTCACAACACACTTCTTATCTGTGGTTTGACAAACTAGCCACCTCCTATTGTGTTCCTGCCACATTAGTACCCTCGTACAGAAAAACAATTTTTTTCTAACTTTTATCTTTTGAAAGGAAACCTAATTAATTTGTGATTGCTGCATTCACTTTACAGATGAAATACATGTTTTTGCTTTGTGGGCTCTATAGTTGTGACAATGGGCCTGCCACCCTGCTCAGAAATTGGGGCATCTCAGGAATACTGTGAAAGAGGCCCAACAAAAAACCCACAACAAATGCTTTTCTCCTGGAAAATCCAGACAAATAAATTGTTCCTCAACTGTTACCTGGATGTCTGGTCACAGAGTCAACTTTCTGTCCTATGGTGTCTTATTGCATTCTTCCTTTCCTTTTTACAAACGTTGACTTAGAAATAAACCATGTATAAAAGGGAGAGGGATAGAATAAGTGTGTTATCAGAGCAAGTGCGAGAGAGTGTCCCCTCATGATTCCATTTGCCAAGGCTCAAGCTTTGAAAATAACAATTACCCAACAGATGGGGCATGGTGGATTGTTGAAAAACTGACATTCAACCTATTTCATCAATAAGTGGTTTGGCAATAAACAAAGATAATAACGATGCACTGTTGTAAATACTATTGCTAATTGCTCTGCTCTAATTACCCAGGTAGAGCTACAATAAATAATTTGGTATCTTAATTTTTTTCTCTGACTTTTCCTGCTGTTCTCTCTTTATAAATTGTCTCCTCCTTAATGCTTCGTTTGTAGAACTCTTACTTATCTTCCAAGCAACAGATCCTCAAGAAAGCCAGCTGAATTCCCAATCACTGATATGCATTCTTTGGTCCCTAGTGTCTTGCACACCCTGTGTCTACCACCATCACAGCAGAGATTAAAGCTGGGCTGGATATTTCCCTCATGCTCCACCAGATCTCCTATCTATTCATCTCCACTAGAAGGCTAACTTGCATAAACTACAAGGGCCTTTCCTAATTTGCAATTTCTGGAAAGCTTTGACCAATTGGAAGCCATGCAGGTAATCAGAGAGACAGGAAAATGAGATCAGGATTTTTATTCCCATGTGTTCCTCCTTAGACTGACCATGTTCTTTAACCCCCCGATCAATGATTTTTTCAAGGTGGTTTCCTATAAACAACCCCCTACCAAATGGTTGCACTAACTCTTCCTCCCCTCATGTCTTCAGCATAGTGGTTTTGCAGCTCACTAGCTTTGGCTATGACTTTATTCCTTATGATGACACTGTACTCAAATTTCTGTAAATAGCCCCTTTTCAAGGTATCCTTTCTGCATAAATAACTTCTCCCAAATTTAGTGACTTTATCAACAACCATTTTATTTTTTCTCATAATATTTTGGGCTCAGAATTCTATTAGGATGTGGGTGGCCAGCTCTTCTGCTCCATATGGCATTGACTGTGTTCATTTGGTAGCATTTAGCTGGAGGCTGGACTGCAATGTCCAAGAGTGCTTCACTGATATCCCGGGCACACTGGGAGAGACAGCTAGAAGGCTGGGTTCAGATGGGTCCTTCCCCTTTTCCATGTAATCTCAGGGCATCTCCGCCTTGTCTTTTCATTAGGGTAGGCAGACTTTTTACATAATGGATGTTACATGGCTTGAAGAGATCCTCTTTTATCAGGTTTGAGTAGAACAAGATGGAAACTGCCAGACCTTTTAAAAACTAGGCTGGTATCTGGCTATATTAGCTTTCTATGGCAACATAACAAATTCCATCATATTTTTAAATCTTAATCACATTCTAGGGGATGAGTTTATACAGAGCATGTACATGGGGGGCAGGAATCTTGGAGGCCACCTTAGAAGTTTGTTGATCACTCTTCCCATGGCCCCCAATCATTCGTATCCCTCCAAAATGAGAAATGCATTCAACCCCTCTCTAATGATTCTAGAGAGTGTCAGACTATTATAGCATCATCTCAAAGTCCAAGAACTTATCCAAATCTTCCAAATCAGGTAAAGATGAAACTACTGAGTATAATCCATTACGCTCCGGTTCTGGGGAATATTTTCTCTCCATCTGTGGACCAGAAAAACTAAAGAAACAAGTTATCTGTCCCTAACAGCCCCAACATATCATGGTGAGACAAGTACAGGATAACTGTCACAGCTATTCCAGTTCAAAGGGGGAAAAATGGAAGGTTAAAAGGTGTAACTGGTTCCCAGAAGTTCTGTAACATAGCTGGGCAAATAGCGATATTTTCCTTGACTAGGCTTTAAAGATTAGGAATAAACTTCTGGGTCTCTAGGCTCTGCCTTCTGGGCTATTGTTTCCACTTTCAAAGTCTTCTTTCCTTTTTCATGAAAAATATCAAGTGTTTGAAGCTGACTGGTTTTATCAGCCTATTTGCTGTCAACAGAATTTTGGTAATCTGAATATCTTCTCTTGTTTCATATTCTCTTTGTCCCTTTTAGTCTAAGCTAGCAGTATTTCTGCTAAAAAAAAATTCTCAAGAACAATGGATTTTCCTGAGTTTTAGTCCATTATGCAAAAGCTATACTCACAGATCTTTTTGATCTTTCTAAGGATTTAGCTTTTGTTTGTAGAGTGGGTTGTAGTTTGTGGTTGCAGAGTGATGCCTTTCTTGCAGTTTTATTTATTTCTTTATTTTCTGTTCACTATTATATTTTGACATATTGAAAACCTTTCTGGCTGGGGAGAGACTTTTCCTTCCCAGGGCCGGCCAACTCTTAGAGACAGTATGGGGCTCGGCTAGGAGCATGTCTTCACTATACAAATTAACCAGACACCCCAGGAGGTAATATTCCTTCACCTTTATCATCCTGGGGTCAGGTACGGAGAAAGTAGAGGTCACCCAAAGCCTGTAAGAATTATTCAAACTTCCCAGTCCTTGGTGATTTACTCTGCCCTGCCTTACCTTTCCCACAGAAACCCCAATAAAGGCTCTGGACTAGACTTTTCCCTTGCCTCTGTCTTCTGCCGCCTGACTAAACCTTGGTGTTCCCCATGTGGACCTGCATGGCATGCAGTGACGCCCCTCCCTAGGCCCAGTGAGTTTAATAAACTTATGTTTTCCTGAGTCTCTCCTGTGTCCTCTGTGGTATCTGACTCTGAAGAACACAAAACATCCAGCCTTTTCTTTAGGCTATACTTGGGCTGTAGTGTTTTTTCGTTTTTGTTTTTGCTTTTAGAATTTTTTTATATCTAGAGAGGCTGAGAATTTTCAAAATGATCAAGTCCTGTTTCCTTTTGGTTTAACAATTCGTCCTCAATTTATGCCTCTCCTCTTGCATTTTACCATAAGCAGCAATAAAGAAACCGGGCAGGGCCTTCAATACTTTGCTTGGAAATCTCCTCGGCTATACATTTGCATTCATCGTTTATGGCATCTGTTGTCAGTGTCGGGATGGAGCTTTGCTAAGCTTTCTGAAATGACGTAAGAAGGGTCACCTTTCCTTCAGTTTCCTGTAATATATCCAAGCTCTGACTGGGCACATCCTCAGTGTCCACAGCTCTCTCAAGAGTCTGTTCAAGGGAATTGAAGATTTCTCTCATCCACCTACATATTCTTCCAGTCTCCACCGACTGCCCACCTGCAAAGCTGTTAACATATTTTAGGTATGTTTTAAGCAACAACACATTTTAATACCGAAATCTGTATTGGTTTTCCAGTGTCATGTAATAAATTGCTGCAAATACAAAAGTCTAAGCAACATAAATGTATCTCTCAGACATATAGGTCGGAATTCCAGGCATAGAAGGCAGGGTCTCTGCTCAGGGTCTCATAAGGCTAAAATCAGTGTGTTGGCCATGTCGGGGTCTCATTTGCAGCTCAGGGTCCTCTTCCCAGCTCATTCAGGTTTTTGACAGAATTCACTTCTTTGATGTTGTGGGTCCTAATTTCCTATTTTCTTGTTCATAACTGTTCAAGGGATACTCTGAACAAGCAGAGTCTCACAGTTCTGTGCTACATGTTTCAAACCATAATCCTCTTGCAATTTCAAGGCTGGTAGGAGAATTTCTCTAATGTGTTAAATTTCTTTTTAAAAAATTTAATTAGATTCAGACATTACAAGTTTTTTGTTTTGTTTTGTTTATTTTTTTTGTTACATGGATGAACTATGTAGTGGTGAAATCGGGGCTTTTAGGGTACCTGTCACCCGAATTGTGCATATTGTGCCAAGCACAATTTTTCATCCCTTACTCCTTTCCCACTGTCCCTGCTTCTGTGTCTCCAGTGTCCATTATATCACTCTGTATGACCATGTATACCCTTCGTTTAGCTTCTACTTATAAGTGAGAACATGTGGTATTTGTTTTCCTGAGATACTTCAGTTAGGATAATGGCCTCCAGTTCTATCCAAGTTGTTACAAGAGACATTATTTCATTCATTTTTATGGGTGAGTAGTATTCCACAGTGTGTGTGTGTGTCTGTGTGTGTGTGTGTATGCACAAACATACCACGTTTTCTTTACCCACTCATCAGTTGGTGGGCACTCAGATTGATTCCATATCTTTGCAATTGTGAATTGTGCTGTGATAAACATGAGAATCCAGTTGTCTTTTTGATGCAATGACTTCTTTTCCTTTGGTGGATACCCAGTAGTGGTATTTCTGGTTTTAACGGTAGGTCTACAACAGTTGGTTCTTTGAGGAATCTCCATACTGCTTTCCATAGCAGTTGTACTAATCCCACCACCAGTGTATTAGTGTTCCCTTTTTACTATATTCACATCAATATCTATTGTTTTTTGACTTTTTCATAATGGCCATTCTGACAGGGGTAAGGTGGTATCTCACTGTGGTTTAAATTTGCATGATTCTGATGATTAGTGATGTTAAGCATTTTTCATGTTTGTTGGTCATTTGTCTATCTTCTTTTGAAAAATGTCAGTTCATGTCTTTTGCCCAGTTTTTAATGGGGTTAGTTTTTTTGTTGTTTTGTTTTGCTGATTTGAGTTCCTTGTAGATTCTGGGTATTAGTCCTTTATCAGATATATAATTTGTGAAATTTTTCTCCTATTCTGTAGGTTGGTTGTTTGGTCTGTTGATTATTTCTTTTGCTGTACAGAAGCATTTTAGTTTAATTAAGTCCCATTTATTTATTTGTTTATTTAATTAATTTATTTATTTATTGCTGCATTTGCTTTTGTGGTCTTAGTCATAAATTCTTTGCCTAGGCCAATGTCCAGAAGAATTTTTATGAAGTTTTCTTCTAGAATTTTTATGGTTTCAGGTCTTACATTTCAGTCTAATCCATCTTGAGTTAGTTTTTTTATATGGTGAGAGACAGGGATCCTATTTCATTTTTCTGAATGTCACTATCCAATTTTCCCAGTGTCATTTATTGAATAGGGTATCCTTTTCCATTATATGTTTTTGTTTGCTTTGTTGAAGATCAGTTGACTGTAGACATGTGGTTTTATTTCTGTGTTCTCCCCTCTGTTTCATTGATGTATATGTGATCTGTGTTTTACGCTAGTCTGTGCTGTGTTGGTTACTATAGCCTTGAGGCATAATTTGAAGTCCAGTAATGTGATGCCTCCAGATTTGTCCTTTCTGCCTAGGATCACTTTGGTTATTCGGGCTTTTTTTTTGATTCCATATGAAAGTTAGGATTATTTTTCTAATTCTAAGTCTCTTTCTTCTTGAAAGGCCCAGTCTTTTTTCCCATTTATCTGATTAGTTCAGGTTCTGCCAGGATAATTTCCCAACATGCAAAATACACTCACCCTTTACCAAGAGCTTCAGAGATTCATGTCATTTTGGTATTGAATTAAAATTCAGGATTCATCACTCAAATTTGGCTTGGGTAAACGAGGCTTCTATAGTACAATTTTAAATATGGTTCTTCTTTATATAAAAAACTAGCATGTTTTCTGCTCCCCACCTGTCAAAACTTATAATGGGTTAACAGAGATTGGATAATCATAGTAGACACCTCTGTTCCAAAAGGGGGGAAATGGAAGACACAAAGCGGTTACTGATCCATAATAGTCCTAAGACCCCGTGAGGCATAATCTAGTCAACTCTTCTTTAGGGCCCAGTTCTGTTCCCTGGGAAAGAGTCTCTGTGGCTTTTGTCTCCACCCTGTGAGTCAACCATCCTTTTCCATAAACAATTGCTGGTGTTCACAGCTGGGTAGGCTTTTCAGCTCATTACTTGCTCCTAGTATATTATGGGTCCTTCTTTTTGTTTGTTCTTTCTCTGTCTCTTTCGGTCTAAATGATTTAAAAATTTTGTTGGTTTCCATTAAACATGAAAAAAGTCACAAAATTCCTAGAGTCCCTGTAGGGTTAATGTGGAACTCCATCAGTCCACTTGGCCTGCAGTAGCCAAGTGCCACAAACTGGGTTACTTTAAGCAATGGAAACTTACTGTCTCCCAGTTCTGGAAGCCAGAAGCCCCAGATCAAGGTGTCAGCAGAGTTAATTCCTCTTGAGGGCTGGGAGGAAGAGTCTGTTCCTTGCCTCTCCCCTAGTTTTTGGTGATTTACTGGCAATCTCTGGTTTCCGAGGCTTGTAGATGCATCACCCCAATCTCTGCTCAGATGTTCCCATGGCATTTTTCCTGTGTGTCTATCTCCAAATTTCCCCTTTTATAAGGACACTGTCCATAATGGATTAGAGCCCACTCTAATGATATCATTTTTACTCGGTAAAAAGCTCATCTCCAAATAAAGTCCCATTCTGAGGTCGCAGGGGTTAGTACTTTTACATATGAATTTGTGGAGGAAACACAATTCAACCCATTACAGGGACACTGTGCTTAATATTCTTAGAAGTGCTCTTTCATAACTGACACCAAATGCAGAGAATGTCCTTAATATTCTCAGATAGCTGAATCTTTCTTAGGTCTTAATGATGGTCTTGTCACCATGCCCTGGATTTTATGTTTACCCTGAGATCAAATTTTACTGCCCTAGATTTGAGCTTTACCTTGAGGGAAATTCTCACTTGAGATTCTTTTGCAAGGTAGAAAGACCATCCTGAGCTTTCTATATTCTAAGTTCTGCTCAAAAACTGAACATTTCTCTTTATCTCTTTTTTTGTTGTATCTCTCTGCCCACAGGTAGCTGGAAAAAGTGAGATAGAACTTTCTGTATGTTACCTAGAAAATTTTCCATCATCCTCCACAAGTATATGAAACATCATTTACATTTTTCATGTTCCCATAGGCAATAGTGTTGCTACTGTTACAACACAAAAATAGTCTTTTTTTCCCCTCCAGCCTTCTATAACATTGTCTTTCTGTTCTTCAAGTCTTCACCAGCAGTCTCCTTAAGGCCCTTCCAACTTGCACTGAATCTTGAGTTTCTTCCAGCATCCATTCTGTAATTTGTCTCAAAGCCAATGTCACAGTCTTGTTTTCATGTTAGAACAGCATCCTGTTTCCTGGGACCAATTCTGATCCTGTTATCTGTTTCTGCAAAGCAGACTACTCACAGCATTAGCAGATTAAAACAGCTATTATGTTACACCTCAAAATGCCGTGGCTCAGGAATTTGGACAGCACACGTTTGCCCAATTCTTCTGCCTCATGTGGCTTTAACTTGGTAAATTAATCTGGCAGCCGGTCTGGTCTGCAATGCCTGTGAGAGTCTCAACAACATTTCCGGTACTCTTGTGGGGATGGCTGGAAAGCCGGGCTAACTAAGCCCCTCTCCTTCCCAGGGTGTTCTCAGGGCACACCCATGTGGTCTTTCCTGCAGACTCACCTTACTTATGTGGTGGGTTTGGGTTTGGATAGGATAAAGTGGAAACTTCTAGTTCTCTGAAAGGCATAATTTCTTAATCTTCTTGATATCCCATAAAATGTAATGCTGTTCCATGTCACTGAGATCCATTTGGATCCTTATGGTAGATTCCATCATTGGCCCAAATCTTCACCCCTTTATTTATCTAAGCCCTTTTCCATGTGACTTTTGTGTTCCTCCCATAGAAGTGGTGCATTTTTTGCCAGCTATTGACATTAGGCTCAGCCACGTGCCTTACTATAGCCAATGGCATGGAGGCAGAGATATCAGCATGTCTGTTGTGATCTAAGCCTAAGAGGCCTTTGTGCTTTTACTTATCTTGTCCTAATGCCATTACCGAGGGAAGGACACGTGTCTGCTAGTCCACTAGACACCAGGATAAAGATGATATACCCATGGAGCAGAGGCTATACGATGAAGTGGAGTCATCAAAGCTGCCCCAGCTTGAAGCAGACACATGTTAGCTGATCTGTAAACCTTGTAAGAAGTAAATGCATATTGGTTTATGCCCTGAGATTTTGTTCCTCTTTGTTAGGTAGCATTACTAAGCAAGATTTTACTGATGTAGATTCAGTGGGTGGGAGATATACTCAGAAAAAGTTAAGGGTACTGATATGTCAATAATATTTCTAGAGGTCCAGTGGTTTGGAATGTGAGGGAATATTCCTTTGAAAGTGAAAGACAATTACCAAACCCTGCTCTGTACACCACAAAGAGGTATAAATGCTTGGTGAGTCTCTTAGTGTTGGGGTAGCAACATATACAGGTGTTTCTGCTATACAACGGTGCATGTGATTGCAATAAAATGTTTTTATAAAATCATGCACTAAAAATGGCACATGCATTTTGTTACTTAATGTTCTATTTATTTCACTTTTCTACAATCCCATCCCCACTGTTTATGTGAGGAACACGAGAAGTAGCTATTTTAGGTTTCAGGTATGAGGAGGACCAAAATGATTCATCTTTTATAATACAAAAGGTGATGAAAATTTATGGGTTCCCATTTTGGGTAACCTTAGCTTTTCCCCCAGATAAAAGGAGAGATAGGATGTATGTCAAACAACAAAAAGGGTAAATTATAAAAGATGTCTTCTCTTTACCCCTCTAGATGTACTCTCCACTGTGTTTTCTTCAGCTCATTGCCAAGGCAGCTGAATTTCACAGATATATCAATGGGCTGTCTTCCTCTGTCTTCTAGTTGGCTTCAACCAATGGAGAGTCATTTCAGGAAACTGGAGAGAGAAGAATGTGGTCTTTCTTATTCCTGTGGCTTCTCTTTTTCAATTAATTTTTTAATTTTAATTATTATGGGCACATAACAGTTGTATACATTTCTAGGGTACATGTGATGTTTTGATACAGGCATACAATTTGTAATAATCAAATCAGGGCAGTTGGGGTATCCATCACCTCAAACATTTATCATTCTTTTATGTTAGGAATATTCCAACATAGATGAAACAAATTGAAGAGGGCACAGAAAAATGAAAAGATATCCCATGTCCATGGATTGGAAGAATCAGTATTGTTAAAATGTCCACAATACCCAAAGTAATCCACAAACACAATGCAATCCCCATCAAAATACCAATGATATTCTTCACAGAAATAGACAACAAAAACTCTAAAACTGATACAGAGCCACAAAAGACCCAGAATAGCCAAAGCCATCCTGAGCAAAAATAACAAAACTGGAGGCATCACATTCCCTGACTTCAAATTATACTACAGAGCTGTAGTAACCAAAACAGCATAGTACTGATATAAAAACGGATTCATAGACCGTTTGAACAGAATAACGAATGCCCAAATAAATCCACACACCTATAGTGAGCTTATCTTTGACAAAGTTGCCAAGAACATACATTGGGGAAAGGACAGTCTGTTCAATAAATTATGCTGGGAAAACTGGATATCCATATGCAGGAGAATAAAACTAGAGCCCCATCTCTTGCCATATAGAAAAATCAACTCAAAATGGATTAAAGACTTAAATCTAAGATCTGAATCTATGAAACTACTAAAAGAAAACATTGGGGAAACATTCCAGGACATTGGTCTGGGCAATGATTTCTCAAGCAATACCTCCAAAGAACAGACAACCAAAGCAAAATTGGACAAATGGGATCACATCAAGCTAAAATGCTTTTGCACAGCAAAGGAAACAAGCAACAAAGTGAAGACACAACCCACAGAATGTTGAAAATATTTGTAAACTCATCTGACAAGAGATTAATAACTAGAATATATAAGGAACTCGAACATCTCAATAGGAAAAAAATCAAATAATTCAATTTAAAAAATCAAAGGATCTAAATAGACATTTCTCAAAAGAAGATATACACATGGCCAACAGGCATATGAAAAAATGCTCAACATTGTTAGTCATCAGAGAAATGCAAATCAAAGCTATAAATGAGATATAATCTCATGGTCAAAGTGGCTTTTCTTTTAATGCTGGTAAGGATGTAGAGAAAGGGGAATGCTCACACACTGCTGGTGGGAATGCAAATTTGTGAAAACACTATGGAGAACAGTGTGGAGGTTCCTCAAAAAACTAAAAATAGGACTATAATATGACCCAGCAATTGTACTGCTGGGTATATATCCAAAAGAAAGGAAGTCAGCATATAGAAAAGATATCGGCCCTTCCATATTTATTGTAGCACTATTCACAATAGTCAAGATTTTGACTCAACCTAAGTGTCCATAAATGGTTGAATGGATAAAGAAAATGTGGTACATATACACAATGGAATATTATTTATCCATAAAAAAGAATGAAATCTGTCTTTTGCAATAGCGTGTGTGGAACTGGAAAACATTGTGTTAAGTGATATAAGCCAATCACAGAAAGGCAAATTTTGCATGTCATTATCCTTATGTGGGAGCTAAATATTAAAATAATTGATCTCAGGGAGACAGAGAGTAGAATGATGCTCCCAGAGGCTGGGAAAAGTAGTGAGGAGGCAGGGGATAATGAAGGGGTGGTTAATGGTAAAGAAATATATTTAGAGAGTTAGATAGAATGAGCAATATTTGATAGCAAAACATTAAATTATGATACACTTTAAAATAACTAAAAATAATTTTGGACTGGCTATTTCACTTGACCTAAAAGTTCCCTCCCCTATGCAATTCTTACCTTCAAAATTCTATTAACTATCTTTCCCCTCATTCTTCTGGGTGATAACAGCACTGCTACTCCTGGCTACAGGATACTGAACTATCCTGTTTTTTTCATCACTGTACTTTTATAAATGGTCACTTTGTACATTAACCCTTCTCAAATTATCCTAAATTCTGTATTCAATTTGTTTTCTAATGGTAATTGGCTGATTCAACTTTCTACTCTATATGTTTGAGAGCAGGCCTATTTGATCCTTTGACTATACATTTTTACAGAAAGTAATCCTATTCTTATGCCTTTGGTGTGGAGTTGGCATTTAATCAGTTGTTCTTGAATAAGTGGAAGAAGAAACGCATGAAGAAAATCATCCATAGACATTTAGAATCAGTGCTAGAGAGCAAATTAAAATTGAGGGCTACAAGCTTCTCATCCAGGGCTCTGGGCAGCATTCTCATCATCCAAACAGGGCATAAATATTTTCCTCTATATTCCTTCTCTTTGTATGCCTAGTTCTACTGAATAATTGCTAGCTTCATTATCTGAGTTTCAGCAGCAGACATACCAATTCCAACTTCACATAGGAGTGATTTTTATTCTAAAATATGCAAAATCTCAGGTAGAAGGTTTAGCAGACCAAAATATTTCTATCCTTTGTAATAATATGGAACACAGCAGTGGCATGTAAAGCCCTACTAACCTAGAGGATAGTAGAAATAACCGTGTTTGCATCTTCACCAAACCCTTGGAGGTGACATTCACTAGGCATGAAAAGCAAAGACACTCAGGTGAGGACAGGGAATCAGCCAACATATTTTGGGAGGCTGAGGCATACACAGCATTAACTTTCATAAATAAATATATTTCCAGAGTTAGATATGGCAGAGGACCTAGACTTTTATGCATACAGATTCTGGAAAGTTAGCATGATAGAACAGTTCATACATTTGCACTTTTAGGATATTTGCCCAAGGAAATCTCTTTAACATCCTTCAAAGAGCCTAATCTTTTGTAGGCCTTTGACATGGAGCAAAGATGATCCTGGATTCATGATGATACATGAAGACTTCACAGCCTCTCTTCTTGATAGAACACACAGAACCCCTCCTCCAGGTATCAAAAGCTGTAAAATGGCCAAAATGCTGGTGAGATGTGGAGCCACAGCAGCAGTCACTCATTGCTGTGGGGAGATGAGAAGGCACAGGTAGCACTGGTCAGCTGGGACTCTTTCAATGAGAAATGGGAAATTGCAAGCAGCAAACACAGATTTCTCTGGGGAACTCGAGATGGTAGAAAAGCATGAACGTAGAGCCAGAATGTATAGGTGAAGATACATAGAATATCATCAGGAAAGAGCAGGGGCAGTCATCTGGGGGAAGTAGAGGGGAACAAGTGTGTTGTTTGTTTTAATAAATGAAAGTGTGTATAGGCTGAGATAGAATCAGCAAGGGAAAGATGTTCAAGGAAGCGTTGGGAGAGATAGAATGGAAACCAGCTATTCTAACAATTTTAATAAGATTTGGGAGATTTTCAAGTCTCTTTGGTGGAGCTTCTCTGTTAAATAATCTGTTGCCCCTCACTTTTTTAAAAGGATATTTTATGACTTTGCCTTCATTTATGCCTTAGCCTATGGCCAAGAATAAAAAACACCTGATTAATCCTTATATAATTAAAATGACATTTAAGAAATATTTAAGTCACATCTGTAGTGTAGCTATTTAAGAGAATAATAGTTAATGGAATTTGGTTATAGACTAGTACATGTACTGACCAAACAAAAAACAAAACAACATTGAATAATGTGAACATACAGATTGTGTAGTTAAAAGTAAAGGTGGTATTGCCATACTTTAAAAAATACATTTTTATAAACCCATTCTGTAACTTGTTTTGACAATATTTGCTTTTAGCCTTATATCATCTTCAATAAGCATTTCATTTACTTAATGAAAAACATATTTAAAGTAATGAGTACACAGTGTTTTAATTTACATATGCAAATACATTAATCAGTAGGAATAGCTGGCAGAAGGGAAGTGTAAGTGTATGCAAGTAATTATTTCAGTGACTGCCCACTCCTACAACTTTATGGGAATACTTTATAGCTGAGATTAGAGATTAATACTTTACAGGAGAAAAACACCTTGGTGTGGGAAATGACCATAACGATAATAACAGCTACCAATTATTGAATCCTACTTAATGTCGCATGCAGCCCATATTTGGTTTCCATTCCACACGATACCTAAACAAGGGACACATTATTATCCTTCTTTTAAAGATGAAGAAACTGAAGTTCAGTAAGGTGAAGCAATTTGGTGAAGGTCATATATTAAATAACAAAGCTGGGATTCAAATCTAGATCCATTTGACTCTAAGGTTGACCTCATTCCACTCTATGGAAAAAGAACCTTCAATTATCAATTCAATTTTCCCCATTCAAAAAGTATTTATTTTCTGATGCTTGGGAGATAAGATTGCCAGTGAAAAGTAGTATTTCAGAGAGTAAATAAATATTGATAATACTACATGTTTAGATACATACTAGAAATAGTTGTTTTAGCTCCAAGAAAACATTTAGAAAATGCCACATAGGGACTTCTAAATAGAACTTGGGATTAGATATTAATAAAGTCGTAAATATGGCATTCTTCATCATCTGGAGTTTGTTCTGCCTGTGTATCAGTCCAGTGGAAGGAAGGGAAAGTCTTTATGGATCAAGGTGCAACTATAGCTCCAAGACAACGCAGCATGTATTGTGAGGATTAAAGGAATGTTCCAGTGAGTTCACTTCCTGTTTAAGGAGGTAGAGAGAGAGAGAGACAGACAGACACAAACACACACACACACACACAAAGGAAACACACAGGTCATGGTTCTCATATTCAGCAACAACTTCCACTTTATAATTATTATGCATTATTAAAAAGGATGAATAATATTAATGCAAGTAATTCAAAATCCAAGTTTTTGACCTTGGGTTGTTTCCAAATGGTTCTTACTTCCCCTGAAAGTATCACTTTTTCCCCCCACTATTCACCACACAGCATCTTTTCCAGTCATCGCCAGTGATGAATATTTCCAAGTTTATCTCCATATTGACTTGACCCCCAACTTTTGTACATTATTCTTCTGTTTGATAAATGATCCCCTAACTTGACCTGGAGAACCACTAGGCTATAAGATTTAATTTTACTTAGAAGCTATATATCTGACACCCCAGTCTTTATTAAAATCCCTAACTCTGATTTCCAATTATACCTTATACAAAAGATTTCAAAATAACTCCTACATTTTGTAATCATTCCTGTTTTTTATTTGGCCTGCTAATTTGACAGCTTCCTTACGGTAGGGCACAGTTGTGCTTTTCATATCTGATCCTTAGTATCTATCATAATATATAAGTATATATTATATATAATACAAATTAGGAGTCTGATAAAAATCATTTAATTAAAAATTTATGATTAAATAAAAAACAGAAAATCTGCTCCCCACTACTTTTTCCTTTTGCTTATTCCTTTCCCACTCCTATGTTCATACAAATGTTTGTATAGTTACAAGATGCATTCATTTGTTTTTATACTCTTTTGTATCATTGGCATTCATGAATACATTCCAAATTCTGGTAACGTTTTAGCATATCAACTTCATGAAAAACTAGGTAGCTATCACAAATTATCAGAAGGAGGCAGTCTCCAACAGGCTTCCAGAAACTTGTGACTGCCGGGGAAAGGCAACGTTTTGCAGTGAGTGGAGCAGTTACAGACCTGAACACTTAACACATCATCAACATCTCTCACTTAGAAGTGATCTGGAATTTTATCCTTTTTTTTACTGGAGTATGGGAAATAATGTTTTCTGTTTGTTTTACTCGTAGTGTGTGTGTGTGTGTGTGTGTGTGTGTGTGAGCATTGGTAGTCTCTGATTAGTACTATTTAAAAAGAAATGAGGAATAAACCAAAAGGAAACATTTGTTCACAGATTCAAATAAGTGAAGAGGGACTTTCTAGTCTAATTTTTTCATAACCACCAAGAGATTCCAAATCATTGATAAAAATGTGATTGTTTACTTCATTAGGTTGGGTCATCAACTTGTCCACACCTGATATAATGCTGGGTCACCAAAGTGGAACTTTAAGAAAAAAATATTTTTTAATATTTGTATGATAAGCAAAATCATGGCTCTTCAAAGGTGTCATGTCATAATCCCTAGAACCTGTGAATATGTTGCCTTACATAGCAAAAGTGATGCTGCAGATGTGATTAAATTAAAAATCTGGAGATGGTGAGATTATCCATTTGGGCCTGATGTGATCAGAAGGGCGCTTAGAAGAGAGAGGCAGAAAGGTCAGAGATAGGGATGTGAAGATGAAAACAGAGTGTCTCAGTGATGTGAATACAGACTTGAAAGTGCTACACTGCTGGCTTTGAGATGGAAGAGGAACCATAAGCCAAAGAATGCAGGTGGCCTCTAGAAGCAGGAAAAAGCAATGACACAGATTTCCCCTAGAGCTTTCAGAAGGAATGCAGCCCGCTGACACCTTGATGTTAGCCCAGTGAAACCCATATTGGATTTCTGATCTCCAGAATTGTAAGATTATTTTTTTGTGTTTTCAAGCCCTTATGTTATTGTAATTTTTTAAATCATAGTGTCATTGAGAAATTAATACAATTTTTATTTCTCCAAAGTAAAACAAAATTATTCATCCCAACCTTTGAAAATATTTACAACCTCCAATGGAAACTAACACAGGTTTCACACAAAATATGAAAAGAAAAATGTCTTAAGTTGATATGTAGGAGAAGAAGGTTTAATGGCAGGAGCTGTGTGTGACTTGTAGGTTACAGCCATTCATTAAGGAGATAATAAAATTAGCCCTAAGGAATGTTTAAGAATTCTATAGGGAAGGCTAGACATTATAGGTAAAATATACAGCACTCGAAAGGCTCAGATAATAAAAATTCTTGGAATATGTCATTAAAAAACTATATATCTTAAAGTCAAATATGTCTGCTTAGCAAAGATTTCAACCTCCGTCCATGACACAGTAACTGATACTTGACCTACCTTTCTGCCACAAACACTATAAAACTGGACAGAACATGAAACTATTTTCATGCATTGAAAAGCAGGTAGCATGGATCTATAACCCTTGAGAAAAAAGAAACTCGAGAGTTAAGCCTCTATTTGCCCTGATTCTGATTGGTTGCACCTCCCCTACTGTGGCGCAAGGTAGAGAAGTCCGACTACCGGGTAACTTTGCTAAGTGGAAGAAGACAAAAGAGACCCCCATGAGAACAAAAAATTCCTTTGAGAACCAAAAGAAAGAATTGGCCAGGGATAAGACTGCCTGTCAGAAGGTAACATAATGTTCAATAAAAAAATATATAAACCAGAATATATACAAAGTATTTCCATATTTAGAATAAAATACATCATTAGATATACACATAGATGTATTATATAAGAAACAGAAAAATGTGATTCATAATCAAGAAAAAAAATCCAAATGATAGAAACCAATCCCTACAAGATTCAGAAGTCAAATTTAGCAGGGAAAACACCCCCCAAAACTTTAAAGCAATTATTTTATAATAGTATGTTGAAGAACCTATAGGAGAACATGGTCATCAAATGTGAAAAGGCAGAGAAACTCAGTTAAAAAAAAAAAAAGGATCTCAGTTAAAAAAAAAAAAAGAAAAAGAAAACTAAAGTGAAACAAAACTCTAGAATGGAAAAGCACAATATTTGAAATGGAAAATTTATTCCATGACAAAAGTGAACCTGAAGAAAAATCAATATAAATTAGCTGATCTGAAGAGACAAATTTTTAAAGAGTGGAAGGATCCTAAATTACCAGTGGAACAGTATTAAGCAGACTTACATGTATGCAACTGGAGTTCCCCAGAAAACTGGTATTATATGATCTGTATTGAGATTTTTTATAATATGTAGTCTGACTACAGTGGAATTAAATCATATATTGTTAACATAAACAACAACATATGTAGAAAATGTAAATATTTAATTTTTTAAGAGGCATGCTTCCAGATAAATAACTCATGTATAAAAGAAGAAACAGTAATGGGAATTTTAAAAAATACATTAAACTGAATAATAAAAAATACAACATATTCAATTTTTTAGTATATAGAAATTAGCTAATAGTTTTACCTACAAGATGAGTGCAATGTGCACTGTCTGGGGAATGGACATGCTTGAAGCTCAGACTCGGGGGGATGGAGGGGAATGGCAATATATATAACCTGAAGTTTTGTACCCCCATAATAAGCTGAAATAAAAATAAATAAATAAATATTTTAATAGAAAATATGAAATGTCAAGAATCTAAGTATCTGCTTTAAAAATTTAGAAATAAAGAGTAATTTAAATCTAAAGTAGAAGGAAAGAAAAAATGATAGCCAAGAAGAGCAATCTACATATGAGAAAACAGAGAATAATGAACATTAAGAAACTAAAAGACCTTGTTCTTTGAAAGGATTAATGAGATCAATAAAATTTTAGCCACATTGATCAAGGCACAAGAGAACACACAAATCATGCACATCAGGAACTAAGGAAGTGATATAACTACAGAAACTACAGATATTAGAGGAAAATCCACATGAAATTCAACAATTTTGATTCACTGACCAAATCTTTTGAAAAATACAATTTACCAAAACTAAAGAAGTAGGAAATCTGGATAAGAACCTATCTAGTTTTAAAAGTCGAATTTGTTCTTATAATTTTTATATGAGGAACCTTCTAAGAAGATTCAACTGATGGATTTTATCAAATATTCAAGGAAGAAATAATACTAAAATTCTACAAATATTTTGGAAAATAGAGAAAGTGGGAATATCTCCCAACTCATTTAAGAGGCCAGCATAAAAACACTGATACAAAATCTGATGTACATACTACAAGAAGAGAAAAATGGCAGCTATCCCTAATAAAATCGCATGCAAAATTTGACTAAATATGTTCCAATCAAAACCAAATTATATATACATCTATGCATATATTTAATAAATGGTATATACATGTGTGTATGTATAGATAGCCCACAGGGTATGTTCTAGCATACATGCACACACATCCCCCAAGTGTGGCATATTCTAGAAATGTGAAGAAAAAAGTAATTCTCAGCAAACTAAAAGTGGAAGAAAACTCTCTCAATCTGATTAAATGTACCATGAAACACCTAGAGATAACATAACCCATTATTTCTGTACCCATTATTTCTGTAACCCATTATTATTGTACTGGTGGCTTCAACTAATCCAACAGGCAAGAAAAGCTTTCATAAATTATAAAAATTGGAAAGAACAAACTAAAGCTTTATCATTTGTAGGATGCATGATTGTCACATAGAACATTCTAAAGAATCCTACAAACATTTACTAAAACTAATAAGTGAACTTAGCAAGATCACAGGGTACAGTACTAGTGCAGCTAACAACCCTGCCCTAGTGGAAAATGAAGGGGAGGTGGATATGGGTGTTTACAGTGTGCCTTTCACGGGATACTGTTTTTACCTGATGGATGGCCTAATACCTAGTTGTTTGAGCCACAGTCAGGTGGTCCCTCACACAGGAAACTTGTGTATGTTGACAGACATTCCTGTGACTCTTGTCTGACCCATGCCCAGTTTATGTCTGCCTGACCACTGCTCTGGTGCTGGAAACCCGACCTCAGGTTCTCCCCAACATCTCAAGAAAAACCCAGCCTGAGACAGCCCCTAGTTCTTCAGATGGAAGGCGTAAATTCACCACAACAGGGAACAAGTTCAAAGATTTTTATTTACAGCCTCCAGGCAAGGAGGGCATAATAGGTTGGGAAAGCAGCCCTCTGTCCCCATGTCTCTGTGAGGCGGAAATGAAGAGTCAGACAGAGAGAAAAGTACCTGGCACCAGGCAGAATATATAAGGGAATAGGGTGCAGGTCACTTTAACTTCGTGGACTGATGGCTGAATGATCTATTTAAAGGAATAAACAGGAATTGGGAGCCTGGTCTGCTAGGCTCAAGAGTTGCCTCAAAGCTCTGTGGTCTGGCCACCAGCTTGAGCCATGTGGGTGTGGTATAGGATTAGAAACCGTGTCAAGCATGATTGAGCTCTATGGAAAGTTAAACTTGTATTCAAAATGGATACCGAGGCAACATATAATTATAAGGACTCAAGACAAAAGAATTAGTGAAATTGAATGCAGGTCCATAGAAGTTATCAAAACTGAAACATACAGAAAGAGTAGAAAAAAACAGGGTAAATTTTCCCAGATCTGTGGGACATATCAAGAGTTTTAATATGCTATTATTAAATTCTGAGGAAGAGAGAAAGAGAAAAGAATGTAGAAATATTTGAAGAGATAATGGCTAAAATTGTCCATAATTAGTTTAAAACATCAGCTTATGGATCCAAGAAGCTCAGTAGATCTCAAGCAGAATAAATACAAGGGGTAAGAATCAAAGGTAAAGACAAAAATCTTGACAGCAGCCAGAGAAAAAGTATATTTTATACAATCAAATAATATTATATTATAATAATACAGTATTAGAGCTAATACAGGATGAGAACTAATGTTTTGTTAAAGCAATGGTGGCTAGAAAATAATAAAACAGCACATTTAAGTGATGAGAGAAAAAACCAACCTAGAATTCAATATCTATTGAAACTGATCAATAATTGAGACCAAATAAAGTTATTTTCAGTTATAAAAAAAATTGAAAACATATTTTCATATGTTTGTTAGCCATTCTTATATCTTCTTTTGAAAAATTTCTATTCATGTCCTTTGCCCACTTTTTGATAGGGTTGTTTGATTTTTTCTTACTGATTTGCCTGAGTTCGAAATAGATTCTTGTGTCTAATCATCAGGGAAATGCAAATCAAAACCACAATGAGATATCACTTAACTGCAGTGAGAATGGCCTTTATGAAAAAGTCCCAAATTAATACATGTTGGCGTGGATGCGGAGAGACAGGAACACTCATACACTGCTGGTGGGACTGTAAACTAGTGCAACCCCTGTGGAAAGCAATATGGAGATTCCTTAAACAGATTCAAGTAGACCTTCCATTTGATCCAGCAATCCCATTGGGGCATCTACCCAGAAGAACAAAAGTCATTCTATAATAAAGACACCTGCACCTGAATGTTTACAGCAGCACAATTCACAATTGCTAAGATGTCCATCAATTCATGAATGGATTAGTAAAATGTGGTATTTGTATACCATGGAGTATTACTTAGC
>CM052446.1:7211130-7337333 GCA_028533085.1 Varecia variegata | reverse complement strand
GGTGTATACCTACATGATGAGTGCGATGTGCACTGTCTGGGGAATGGACATGCTTGAAGCTCAGACTCGGGGGGATGGGAGGGGCATGGGCAATATATCTAACCAGAACTTTTGTACCCCCATAATAAGCTGAAATAAAAAAGAAAATTGAAAACAAATTTGTCTCTAGAAGACCTGTACTACAAGAAATAATAAGTTCTTTATTTAAGCTTCTTTTACCTACGTCCAGATAAAAAGTCTCTTTATCCAGGAAGCAATGGAGACAGCTGAAAGAATGAAAAGTCAGTAAATGTAAAGGTCTTTTAAAAATAATCTTACTTAAGGTCTTTAAAATATTGTTGATGGTTAAAAGCAAAATTAAAATAATGTCTTATTCCACTTATAGTATAGGTAGTAGTGAAATATATGACAAGAATTGCAGAAAGGGCAGGACAGTGATAATTGTAAGTATATTGTTGTAAATTCCTTACATTGTTTATAAGTAGAAGATTTTTGAAGGAATATCTTGAAAATTAAAGATATACATTGTGTATAACCAAAAAGGCAATAGACATAAAAAGGAATACTAATAATAAAATACTTCATTTACCCAAACAATGTAGGAAAGAGAGAACAGATGAACAAAGAGAAATAGGACAAATAGAAATCAAATATCAAGTTGATAGAACTGAAAGCAAATATTGCAATAATTACACAAATCTAAATAAATTAACATCTCTATAAGCAACATTACAAGACTTGGTAAAAAAGCAAGAACCAACTGCCTTAGTTAATTATTGCCACTGCAAGAACTTACCACAAAATTAGTGGCCTAAAGCAACACATATTATGTTACATTTCTGGAGGTCAGATGTCTAAAATGCATTGGCAGCAGCAGGACAATGTAACTTCAGAAAGGTCTATGGGAGAATCTGTTTCCTTGACTTTTCCATTCTCTAGAGATTAGTTGCATTCCTTAGCTGTTAGCCATACATCAACTCAGATCTCTCTTTTTGTCTTCACATCTCTGTCTCTGGACTCCTTGTCTCCCTCTTTTCCTTGTAAGGACCCTGGTGATGACATTTGACCCACCTGGATAATCCAGGCTATTCTCCCTATCTGGAAATCCTTAATCACAGCTGCAATAGCCCTTTTTCTTTTCCTTTACCATGTAAGGTAACGTATTCACAGGTTCTGGGGATCTTTGTGGACATCTTTAGGGGGCTATTTTCTAAAGTCTACCACAACCAACTACAGATTGTTTAAACACTTTAAACATAAAGACACAGCCAGGTGGAAAGTAAATACAATCACGTGTTGCTTAAGGATGGGGATATGTTCTGGGAAATGTGTCATTAGGTGACTTCGTCCTGTGAACATCAAAGTGTACTTACACAAACCTAGATGGTATAGCCTACTCCACACGTAGTACACACATAGGCATATGGTATGATCTATTGTTCCTAAGCTGTAAACCTTTACAGCATGATACTGCACTGAATAGTATAGACAATTATAGCACAGTGGTAAGTATTTTTGTATCTACACATAGAAAAAATACAGTAAAAATATGGTATTTTAGGCTAACGGGACCACCGTCATGTATGTGGTCCATCATTGACAGAAATGTAATGTATCTCTATGCCATACATTGCTATACTATATAAACACTAAATATGACAAAGCTTGTGAGGCTATATAAGTACCAGAAAATGAAGACTTCAAATGAAGAGTGTTACCAGAGATAGAGACATCATACATAATGAAAAAAAGCATCAATTCATTAAGAAGATATAAAAATCTTACATATCCATGAAAGTATTCTATGCCCCCAAATACATGAAACAAAAATAGACAGAGCTATAGGGCAATATATACACATTAATATTGAATATTTAACATTACTCTTTGTAATTGACAGAACAAGTACATAAAAAATCAGTAAGGATTTAGAAGACTTAAACAATACCCTAAGGTACTTGACTCATTCTCACTTAATAAACACTATCCCGTAAGAATATAGATTTTTAAAAATATATTTAGATCTTAGTCTGGGCCATAAAACAATTCCCAATAAATTTTAAAGAATTGAAAAGCATACAAGAATATATTCCATAATCAAAATGGTCTTAAATTGAAAACAGATAATTTAATTATCTGAAAAAAAAATTTGAAGATTTTAGAAATCTTCAAATATTTGGACATTACAAACACACTTGTAAGTATGCCATGCATTAAAGGAGTTAAAAATGTTATCTAAAATATGCAAAGGGAGTTAAAAATATTATGAACTGATAATTAAAGTACTGTTTCTCTCTATATATAAATATATATCTCAAAAGTTGAAGGCTGTAGGTAATGCTAAAAGAGAACTTTATTGTTTTAAATGCTTGTGGTAGAAAAGCACAAAGTTACAAATTCAATGATTTACACTGTCACTGTAAGAAGGCAGAAAAAGAAGAGCCAAGTAAAATCACAATAAATAAATGAAAGAAAATAATAAACAAGAGCAGATATTAAAAAAGTGGAAAGGATATTAATATAAACATTAGAGAAAATAAACTGAAGCTTGTTTTTTGAAGAGAGTCTAAACCTGCTACTTCTACAGCAAGACAGATGAAGAAAAAAAGAGAAGAATAAATTTCCAATACTGGAAATGAAAGATAGTGCTGTTCCTCAGGAATAAAAAGGATAATAATTGGATGTTATGAACATTTTTATGGTAATAAGTTCAAAAAGTTATATGAAATGAACAGAATTTTTTAAAACAACTTATCAAAACTGACATAACTAGAAATAGGAAATAGGAATAGCTGTATATCTATTATAGAAATTGAATTTGTAATTAAAATAACTTCCAAGACATGCAAAAAAAAAACCTTCAGGGCCAGATGGTTTCACTGGTGAGTTGTGTTAAACAGTCATGAAGACATAAAGCCCACCCTATACAAACTCTTCCAGAAAATAGAGGAGGAAACACACTTGCCAACTCATTTCATGAATGCAGTGAATCCATGATACCAAAACCAGACAACATTACAGGAATTGAAAATGACAGACATATAATCCTCATGACCACACATAAAAGAAAGTAAAAAGAACATTGATTATAAAATATATAAAAAGGACACAAAATATAAATTCAAGTAGTTTTTATCCCAGGAATACAATTTGCATTGGCAAATCATTCATGGTAGTTAACCACATCAATAGGTTAAAATATATATATATGATAATCTAACTAGATGCAGAAAAATCATTTGATAAATTCATCACACTTTCAAAATAAAATATCTCAAGCACCTAGGAACTGAATTAAAATTTATTCAACCCAAAACAGAGTTTTATGTAAAGCCTACAGTTAGTACAACGGCAACATACTGAAGGCTTCCTTTGTAAGATCAATAATAAGAAAACACACTGTCCGCTGGTACTTATGCAAAATTGTACCAAAATATCCAGCTAGTTAAGGCAAGAAGAATAAACCAAAGATATTAAAGTCAAAGAGGAAAAAGTATAATTGCTTTTATTTGCAGGTGACATGATTGCGTGTGTATAAAATCCCAAGGAATCTAAAAGAGGAAAAAATGAAACCCTGCTAACATTATTAATAGTATTTCACAGTATTGCAGGGAAGCATGTCACTACACAAAAATCAATTGTATACAAAAATCAATTTTATTTCCATATATGAGGAATAAACAATTTTATTTCCATATATTAGGAATAAATTATTTGTAACAAGGAATTTAAAACCATAATGACATTCTAACACATCAAATAAAACTCTTAACAAAATATGTTTAAGAACACTACACTGAAAGCTATAGAACATTTCTGAAAGCAATTAAAGAAAACCTAACTTAATAACTAAGTACTCCATATTTATGGATTGGATATCCCAATAGTATAAAGATATTAATTATTTTAAAATTGATCTTTAAATTAAATGAAATACCAATCAAAATCCCAGTGGGATTTCTTTTTTGTAGAAATTGTCAAGCTGATTCTAAAATTTATTTGGAAATACAAATTACTAAAATAGACAACACAGGTTTGAAGAAGAAAAACAAAGACATACTACCTGACTTCGAGACTTACATAAAGCTATAGCAATCAGGATTAGGATATGGATTACATGCATCAAAGCTTATTCTATTGTACTTTTAAGGGATATGTAGTTAACAATTAAGAGATTTTGTCTCATAAGAAAAATGTCAAAAGTCATTAAAAGTAAATTACAAAACCATAGAAAGTACTCAGTCTAAATCTTGTTTAATCTATATGGACTCGGACAGTCACTTACATTTCCTGAGGCTTATTTCTTAATCCAGTATAAAAATGCATACCACCAAAAAAGTTGTTAAAATTTATTCACAGAATTGAAAATGCAAACCCTCTTCCAATCCTCCCATCTAACTGGTTTATTATTATTAGGTGATATTTTCTGTTAGTCTGACCCAGGATATGCTATCATAGGCATGGCCACTAGACTCCCAAATTGTGCCTTCCATTTATTTAATTGCATTAAAAAAATGGAACTTCTGGGTCTAAGTTTCTGAGACCTGCATATCTTTTTTTGTGTGGCCCTATTTAAACTGGGCCTATGCTTTAGGGACTGTGTCTGAGATCCTAATTGGATTGCTGGCCTGGAGTGGGACAAACCAAGGATTAACTATAATGTATGTAGACTGTTTATCATGGTTTATGACACATAGTAGAAACTATTAATATCAGCTTTTATTATAGTTATACAAACTATTTTATCTGCAAATAGATAACAGTATGAAAGGTATCACAATGGAAACTGAAGTTGGAGGAAAA
This sequence comes from Varecia variegata, assembly GCA_028533085.1. Taxonomy (NCBI): domain Eukaryota; kingdom Metazoa; phylum Chordata; class Mammalia; order Primates; family Lemuridae; genus Varecia; species Varecia variegata. Next base: position 7,332,530 of record CM052446.1, on the reverse strand, counting down.
GGAAGTTCTTGTGTGATAGGTTAAGACTTTTGAAATTTACCTAAATCAGTGGGTTTTGCACAGGAGAGTGGCATGAGCAGATTTTCCTTTTGGAAAGACTCCCCCTCCCCTCCACCACCACCCCCGACAGCAGTGTGACTGACAGATTGGAAGGAACTGGGGTTGGAGGAAGTGTAATGTGGAAGCATCAGGAAGGTGGAGAGACAGCATCAGATGTTTTGATTTGGAGGTTTTATGCCACTGTCAGCTTGGGAATGAACCAAGATAATTAGTTTATCTGTGGGCCATTTTAAATTTTTAGGTCAGTTCAACCTGAAATACTCAGGAAGTCTTTAAATGCAAAACATCCAGAGAGAGTTCAGCAGGTAAATGAAAAGGTGACTGGAATTTGGAGTAAATTTCAGGGCTGGTAGTAGTCCAATTTCTTTTTGTAATTCTACTGCTTTAGCTCACTAGCCAACCCTCGGGTAGGGATACATCATCTGCTGTTTGGCTTCCATTTTATTACTCTATTGAAACCTCTAAAACATATATATATATATGTGTGTGTGTGTGTGTGTGTTATAAATTAACATAGATACAAACACACATACATATACATACACATATATACATATGTACAAGAGCTGTCCAGAAACTATTCAGCCATAATTAGTATAATGAGAACATGTTAATATTACATGGCTGGATACTTTCTGGACAGCCCTCTGTGAAGTGTTGGAATGCATTAATTCATTTAATACCAAATAAAACTTTGAAGTAGTTATTATCATATATATGAACAAACTGAAGTATAGGGGGATTACTTCCCCAAATCACACAGCCACCAAATGAATGCATGGTTCAAAGGAAAGTAAAGCCAGTGAGCAACCTCTTGACCTTTGCTCTCTTCTCCTATAATACCCTGCTGTGTGCAAACAGAGTGGCAAAAGCAAGTAGAGTTTCTGAGATCAATAAAACACTGTACATAATACAGGTATTCCATACGCATTGTATTAGAATCCACACCAAGAGAAATAATCTTGTGTTTGGATAGGGCACTGAACTGACTTGGAAAATTGGACCACGGATGATGAGTGACACCAGGGGGCTGATTCCCATTACATTTTTACATTTCCCACAGGTAAAGGTACTTGGGGGAATTTCTCTGAATAAATACGCCATCCTGCATATTTTAAAAGTACATTTAATCTCTTCTAGTAATTAGTCTGCAGATGTGTATTTCAGGATTGAGTGAGTAAATGAGTTTAAAGAGTTTGCTAATTTTTGTAGAGAACCAAGGACAAATCTGTTATTTTTCAAGGTTGAAATATAGCACAGACGTTGGAACATTTTTATAGCTTGAACTAAAGAACATTGGGTGAATAGTTCAGTAGAAGTATACTTACAAAGATAAATAGATATCCTCCCTGCCCAGGACAGAATTTCTTTAAATAAATGTATTTATACAGTTAGGGAAATGGCAGTTCCTTCTCAGCCTGTTCTCCCTGGAGTGTTCACATCTTGGCTGAAAAGACCATTCACCTGTTTCATAAGCCTGACACCTAGGAATAATTGTGGACATCTCACTTTTCTTCTTCTCAAACATCTAATCCATTACCAGCCTAGAAAATCTTACTTCCTAATGTTCAACATATCTCTACGGCCACCACCCTAATCCAAAGTGTCATTACCATTGGCCCAGGCTTCTGCTGTGTTCCCTAATTGACCCACTGAGAATCCCATTATCTTTTAAAAGTACAAATTGGATAGTTTAATCCTCTATGCAAAACCTGACAGTAGTGCATTGGTTCTCTACTGCTGTTGTAACAAATTGCCACAAATTTAGTGGCTTAAAACCCTGCAAATTTATTATCTCACAGTTTTGGTAGCTCAGAAGTCCAGGAGGGCTCAGCCAGGTTCTCTCTGTAGGTGTTTCAAGGCTGAAATCAAGGTGTAGGCAGAGCTAAAAGATGCATACAGTTATCCAGATTAAAAATAATAGTTTGAGTTAATGTGGAGACAGGGGTATACAGAAAATTTGGGGACTGTTTTATAGGAAAATACAGAAATCTCTGGAATTTGTAACAAGAAGAGTATTTATTATAGGTAAACTCGGCAACCTAGCAATTTGCTCAATTTCCAAAAAAATAGGTTTGATTTGACAGGATTCAAGCATATCTTGCCTTCCTTATGGAATATGATAAGGTCTTTTCCCTTTTTGAATGTCCCAGAACCTTTCTTTTTGTATATCTGCGTGTACTGTGTGCAATCCAGTCATTCTGAACCTCTCACCATTCCTTGAAGAAATGGGTAATGTGAATGACCCATAATTTGTGCCTGGTGTTTCTAGTGCCTGGAGCATAAACTCTGCCCAGAAAAATCAAACAAGAGCCAGATCAAATGTCATCTCCTGCATGAATCCTTTCTTTACTAGTCCCTCAAATAATGCATTCGTTTCCATCAGTCAAAGAGAGAGAATTCTTTAGCAGCATTTAGTTCTTTTTGGTCCCCCAGCAGATTGGATGAGGCCCACCCACGTAAGAAAGACTGCTTCCCTCAGTCCACCAATTCAAATGCTAGTCTCTTTCAGAAACCTCTTCACAGACATGCTGAGGATGATGTTTAACCACATATCTGGGCACCCCATACCCCAATCAAATTGACAATTAAAATTATGTGTTGACATATATTTGACACCCATTGTCACTGTGATTTTTAAGTTAGGGAAGATGTTTTACATATCTCTTTATTCTCTGGCAGTGCAAGGTACATGGGAGGTACTTGGTAAATATTAGCTAAGTAAATTAATATATTTTATTAATATTATCTGCACCCCAGCTATTTTAGGTTAAAAAAAAAAAAGTACCATAAAAATTCAATGTAGTAAGAAAACTATTCTAGCACCAATCTGCTTGCTAGTTTCAGTGCTCTGCGTATTTCCACAATGCACCGCAGCCAACTGAAATGTGAATAAAGAGACCAGCGACTTCATTTTACAATATTCATTTGTGAAACGAATAAGTGAAACCCTGGTTAAACAAAGGACCACATATTGCATTGAACTTCAGCTGTTTCAACAATCCAGCCTTGTTGCTTTGTTTTCTTTGGAATGGTCAGATCTCAGTAAGCAGAGTCCCTTTACAGGGTTCTAGATTCCATCACCAGTTTTAGTTAAGACATCTTCCAACTGGCTCATCTAAAAGAAATCCTTGAGAAAATAAAAAAATCTCATTGTTCTTATTATTGGTCTTGTTGTTTCCCTACTTCTCCTCTCCTTGTCCTCCTCTTTCTCCTCCTCCTCTTCCTCCTTCTTCTTCCTCTTCTCTCTCTCTCTCTCACTTTCTCTCATTTATAGAGATGATTATTATAGGGTGTGGTGTCAACTAATTAAATCACAGCAGAAAAAATTCAAAGCCCTTTAGAGAACAACCACTACTCATTGTCCCATTTTGTGCAGTCTAAATACTCTCAGGAAAGTGTTTTCCAAGCTACAATAACCTTCTTTAAATAAAACTGGCATTTCTAGATTTGATTTACAGTGAAGCAATTGGTGTGCATTATGATCCAGAGATTTAGGGGCATAATTATAATAAAAAGTAGACATTTAAGATCTAAATAAAATGGAAAGCGAGAGGTAAAATCTATGAACTGTGCATTAATATGCTGTTAATACACTGTTATATAAATGGAACTGCCAGCCCAAACTGTACTGAGCCCTAAACAATGATTCCTTGCATCTTCTTATAGATTTGTGGAACAAAAATATTATGATATCCTCATAAGACCAAATCAAAATATTATAGCTACGAAAGAGTTTTTGTTTGGACAATATGAAGCACTGAGATTTATTATACTGAGCAAGTAGTACTAATAAATTTTCAGAACAAATTGCCTCTTGAGAATTTGGTGGTTTTCCTGAAATATTTACATTTACCATATAGTGTGAGGAGAGAAATAAGGCATCTGCAACTTCCTCGCAATGTACTGAGCTGGATGAAAATTTACTTCTTGATTGCCAACTTAATACTTTACCGTAGTGCGTAGAACCATAGGACCTGGAGCTAGACTGTGACTTGTAATACATTTTCCAAGTCCTAAATTTCATAGATCAGGGATCTGAGGGCTAGAAATAGAATAACATTCATTCTTTTTTTTTATTTATTATAGCTTATTATGGGGGTACAACCATTCTGGTTAAGTATATTGCCCATGCCCCTCCCACCCCCCCCGAGTCTGAGCCTCAAGGGTGTCCATTCCCCCATTCTTTTACCTATAAAAAGTATATCTAGAAAACTACAATAGGAATCAGTACTAGTGCCAAAAAAACAACATTTTTCTTTCTATACTTTTAATTTTTTTAATTTTTTTATTTCAGTATATTACAGGGGTACAAATGTTTAGATTACATATATTGCCTTTGCCCCACCCGAGTCAGAGCATCCAAGCATGTCCATCTCCCAGACGGTGCACACTGCACTCATTAGGTGTGAATATATTCATCCCCTCCTCCCCCCTTTCACCTGAATGTTACTACTATATGTGCACATAAGTGTTGATCATTTAATACCAATTTGATGGTGAGTACATGTGCTGCTTGTTTTTCCATTCTTGTGATACTTCATGTAGTAGAATGGGCTCCAGCTCTATCTAGGATCAAACAAGAAGTCTAGCATTTCTATACTTTTTAATTAATCAAATGCTGCCTTTCTTTTGTTCCTCGAGTATAAGGATGACTGTTGTAGCAAATCCAGAAACAAGAAATCAGTATGCAGACAATCAGATGATCCAAAACCCAATGCCTGACAGATTGTAACATGCTATATCCCATAGAACAGTCGGTGAGGAGGTTCTAGGTATTGGTCCATTTAGGGCTGTATAAAAGAAAAACACACAAATCTGGTTAATTGTCTATTATGACCATCAAGACAAGACATCTGTTCCAACAATAGACTGAGTATGTCTGCATTTTTGTGCGGTGGAAGAAATATACATAACAACTGGAAAAAGTCACAAAGAGCGTTCATGCCTTGTGTTGCAATTGCCTTGTGCATGATGAAAGATAACTTCTTCCATTCCTTGTTCCAAAAGAGAGACAAAGATTAGCTCAAACTTTTAAAAAGAATCAGTATCGATTTATAAAAAAGAAGAATTAAAAGAAGACAAGATAATAAAAGCAATATATATAGAATGTTGTCCCTTCTGTCCTCAGTGGACTATGTGACAATAGTGCATATGTAATAAAAGAAATACAAAAGGAAAAAGTTCAGAGGTATACGTGTATATGGGTGAGTCTGCGGTACTGGTTGCCAGATGAAATATAAGATCAATAGTTTCACAGATACTACCCATACCTTTGGGTGAGAATGATATACAAATATAATATTAATAGCAGCTTGCACTTACATAGCGTCTACTGTACTAGGCACGGTTCTAACTCCTTTGTATACATTAACTAATGCTCACAACAATATGTGGTGAATTATTATTCTGACCTTACTAATAATGGAATGGAGAGACAGAAAACTTATATACCTCATGCAAGGTCACAAAGCTAGTAAACGGAGAAGTTGGGATTCGGAAGAAAGCCTGTGCTCTAATTCCCCTAAGCGTGCGTCTCTTAGACCATGTCCCCTGTTCTCCACAGTTCTATGGAAGGGAACATCGAAAGTTCCCATGGGCTTCAGTTGTGAATGTTGTCTGAGAGTGGGAATCTATAGTCTTCCCAGACACTACCAGGGACTGGCAGGACTAATACCCATCTGGTGGGCCCCAGCATTATTTCACTGGTTGTTAAAATGGAAATCCTGCTGATTGAAAGGAAAAGAGCAGCTGCTCTTACCTTGGAGCACTTCTCACCCTTGCAGCACTGCGATAGGACTCCCCAGGATCCTTGAAGTAGAAGGGCTGATGTTGGCACAGCCAGGGCCTCTAAAATTCTATGCCACTGCTCTGGCCAGCATCTGCTCTGGTTGCCAGTAGCTGTGGCATACCAGTTGGAGTGATTTTTTGAATATACCTCTGAATATGGGACAAGGCGAGTTGCTATGATCGGCTGCCTGCCTTGGGACTTGGGACATGATGACCTTCCATCTCCAGCTCTCAGGGGATCCCCAAAGTTGAGAGAGCTGTGTAGGAAATAAATCTGCTTTGAAGAACCTGCCATTATTCATTTATCTCCACCAGTACCAAGTATTTCTTGTATTGTGAAAACATCAGTTGTGAGCTAACATGGTACGCAGTATCAGCCCTCAGTGAACAACCCCTCCGGTGCACCCAACCCCAGAAGCTAATCCTCCAGCCCTAGTTCCTGCTGTTGTGTCTGGCAGTGGTCACTGGATGGCCAGGGCAGATCAGTGGCCAGCAGGAAGGGAGGATCAGGTATGGGGAATCACTGAATTGGCACTGATTCATACATCCCAAGTTGATGGAGATTCACTGGACCACATGATCTTGCAGTTTCAAGGCTAACCTGTTTGGCAGAAGGCAGGATGCTAATATAAAGAAATAATAATAGAAAGAAATTACATTTGTTTCATGTTCAAGAGTATAATTATTGCAATAGCATTTCTCCACTCATATTACAAAATATTAAGACATATGTGAGGTGGAAAAAAATAATGGAAGTGATTTAGGCTGATCTCTGACCCTCAGAGGAACTTGTATAGTGTTCTTAGAACATGGCCATCTAGCCACATTATGTAATTACGCAAAGAGTGAGTCACAATTTTGCAAATAAATACCAATTTTTAGAGATAGCTACACATTAAAAGGTCTTCCTTATATTTGCATGGTGCAGTGTAATTCACAAAATGCTTTCACCCACATTATCTCATCGTCTCATCATTATAGCCTTGTAGGGACTGAGCTTCATCATTTAGGACATCTATTCCAATTGTCAGAACAGGAAACAGAAAATGTAGGCAATTAAGTGAAGTTATTCTGACCTCAGTAGAACACTCTGAAGAATTATAAAAGGAGCTTTTTGTGGTTATTTTTCCTTAAAATTCTTACTTTTTAATAAGAGCAAGATCTAGCAAAAATACTCCTTATCACTGGCAATCTGGTAAATCAAAGCTTCACTTAAGATTTTTCTCCATTACCAGCCATCAAGGGTCTATGCCCTCAGCCCATCTCTTAATACTTACTTTGATTCATACTTTAGGCAAAGGAAAAATGTTCATCTTCCTAGCAAGCAGCACCCCCCAAACACACATGCACACACACATTCATTCCTCCACCTCATCAAACTGTTTGAAAACTATCAGTTCCCTCCACTTGAAATTTTACAATATGTGTTTGGTTTAACAGTAGCCTTTTAAAAAACTAAAATACTTCTAGGCATGTCATTAAACTTGGTGTGAACTATGATATTTAATCAAATTCTTTACTTCTATGTTTTTGGTAGTGATTAGAATTTTTCTGGTAGAAATTGTTGAACATTCTCTTTATTTTATTTTATTATTATTTTAATCAACACATAGCAATCACACGTTAATGGGGTACAGTGTGATATTTTAATATATATATATATATATATGCACACACATGCATAATGAACAAATCACAATAATTAGCAATTAGATATTTAAATAGGAATTTGGGTTGGGGAATAGAGCAGGGAAAAGAAAGGAGAAGAGAGGTGAGTTTTTAGCATCTAGGCCTTGGGGCAAGCAGAGACCTAGACGAAGTTTAGGGTATCTGTAAGATAGGAAAAAGAGGAGGAGCAAGAGTCAGAGAACATGGGAGGGGAAGATTCAAAGACTGTCTGCTGTCTTGATGATGATAACACGGGCAAGTTCTGGGATATCTGGGATAAAGGATCTAAAGCCTGTGCCCAGGACTCCCTGTGGACACTTTCCTTAAGGGGCTTCATGTCTAGATGGGCGGTTACAAGTATCATAAAAATACATGTGTACATAAACACACAGCCTAAATGATGCATATAAACATTTTATGTAAGCATACATCCAAATGATACGTATATACATATGAGCACGTGTACAGTAATTTGTTAAATTATTACATGTGTTAGAACTGAAAGATATCAGAGAAATTCTAGTCAAAAATATGTACTTACATAGAGAGGAAAAAGGAGCATATTATGGGTAGAGAAGAAATCATGAATAAAAACTTGACCATAACTCCATTTATTTCTCCATCCAGTATATATTTACTGCGTGCCTACTATGTGCGAGACACAGTGCTGGTAGTGTCCGAAGAACAGGCCTACCAGGAAGACATGGAGGATGCTTCCAGGGAGATAATAAAGAGATTCGGGGATGGTGATTTTCAGACCACCTCCAGAGCCCTTTGAAAACCACACTAAGCACTTTGAATTCCATCCCCTGGGCATTAGCAAGCCATTGTATAGCAGGTCCTGGAATAATGTCATTTCCTTCAACATTGTTTCATTATAAAAGCTGATGAGAAACAAAAGCAAGTTGTAGTGGGTACTGCTGTCTGTATTGTTTGCACATTCTCCCTGCTAAGTCTACCTGGGTTTTCTCCAGGTACTCTGGTTTCCCCCCACATCCAGAAGCTGTGCAGTTCAGGTGAATTGGCTCGCCTCAGCTGTCCCCATCTGAGTGATTGTGGGGGTGCATGTGAGTGTGCCCTGCCTGGGGATGACTTCCTGTCCAGGGTTGGTTCCCACCTTGCACCCTGAGCTGCCAGGAGAGGCTCTGGCCATCTGCGACCCTGAAATAGAATAAGCAGATTGGAAATAAATGAAGCAATCAATACAAATTATTGTCAAATAAAAATCCATCAAGTCTACCATAATCACACAAATGCATGGCAGTAAACAATACAGTACACTGTATTTGTGATTGTTTTTGAACGTCATGGTAACAGAAGGTGCTCCTGAAAATTTTGTCTTTGCAAGTGTTCATCCCTTGATTTAACCCACCACCACTATGACTGTCTTCACCCACCAATTCAACAAAAATTGGGTAAACAAGTATCTTATTTTGTTTTTCATTAATCTCTTTTAAATGTATGGATAGTTCACATTTATTTCAATGTTTAATATTAGAAGTGTTTTCACTATTTGGAAGTTTGGTAATGTTTTGGTGACCACAAATAGGCCATAGGGAGTGGGCACAGTGGCAGAGTCTTATAGTCCCAGCTACTCAGGAGGGTGAGGGAGAAGGATCAAGGCCAGGAATTCGAGGCTGTGATTGGGCCTGTGAAGAGCCACTGATATCAGTTCCGGAAACAGCAAGACCCTGTCTTTTAGGGGAAAAAAAAAAAAAAAATTAAAAGAAGAAAGACAGAAATATGCCTTAGGAACTTAACTCTTGTTTATATCAATTAGCCTATGATAAAATTGGTTTTGTTACACATCATTTTGCTTGAAGTTGCACTATCCGTGAACCTATTGATGTCATTAAGTGAGAAGTTATTATATATTTCTTTTTTCTCTGTTGACTACAGAATCTGTACTTAAACTTCTACAGTTAAAAGAGCTCTTTTTTCTAAATTACAGACATAGGTGGATACATTTCTGAAGAAACCACTCTATTTCCATCTAAAAATTTAATGTTCCACTCTTTAAATGGCATTTCCAGAAAGGATTTCAGGAAAATGAATGTTGCCAAAAGGAACCTATAATTCCCTAAGGGAGCAGTATTAATTAGAGAAATATGTGCCTCTGAATTCATCCAATTTGCATTTCATTTTATGGTTTATTTTTTGCAAACAGTTTACTAAATGATTGCAGTTGCAGATGGTTAAATTATTACCATCAGATGGCTGCCATGGCTGATATTACAGAAAAGGATAGAATCTGCTTTTTTATAAATAATAGAAAGTCAGTGCTTAGTTTTAAAAAAAATATGTCACTTTCTGCTAAGGCTGGCCCTTGATAGCAACGATCCCAATAGAAGGTAGCAAGGAATCAATCTGTTGGAATGTCCAAATGGGTCAGGAGAGCCTGCTAAGTCAAATTTCTCCTTTGTATCTAGACAAAAGCTATCCCAGCGGTCATGACTTCCTTTAACACGCCTGGCTGGTATAGGTTTTGGAGCTAGGTGGGTATTATAAGGAGTTGCTAGATCTCAGATCCAGCCAACATTGGCCATTGTAGCCAACATTGCAGCCTGCCCAAGACTGTCCTTGTGCCAGCCAGTGCCAGCATTCAGCACAACGTTTTTGTGAGAGCAAAGATAAAGGGGTTCCAGGCATGTAGGTCATCCTCCATCCTTCAGTAAAAACTGGGCATCAGTAGAACCTTTTTAAATCCGGAATGTGTTGGGCTGTGGATTATTGTTTTATTTTTGTAGTTAAGAGTAAATGAAAGATGTTGTATGCGAATGCTGTCTACTAACACTATTATGGCTAACACACCATTTCAAAAATGATTTCATATATTAAAAGAAAAAGTCATTTCTAATGATCTGCACTTATATGGAAAGAATTTAGAATTGCAAAATAAAGTTACTGTGATAAGCAACTAAAGTAGGGCTTCATTATAAATTTATATCAATGCAATTCACCTAGATACAGACAGAGAGACAGTGCTAAGTAAGCACAGTTTTTTTTTTCCCAATATTTATTAAACATCAGCATATTTTTATTAGGCCTTTTCTCTGTTCTAGATTCTCTTCTGGGCTTACAGGTAATAGTGGAAAAAACAATAAAAGCCTCTATAATCATAAAAGTGCTAGGATTAGAGAATTATAGATATCTGTGAAGGAATTGAGCAGAAGGAGCTAACTTGTTGGAGGTGTGATGACTGATGTGGTTGGTAGCGAAGAAATGGAAGTCTTCATGGAGAAAGCAATGCTTAAGCTAAGATCTGCAGCATATGTAATACTGCAAGTTATTTAGGAGGTATCATCATCAGGCTGTGGCAATAAATTTCTTGACTAAATATATGATGTGGAGGGAAATAAGTAATTTCCAAGTTTCTATCTTGGGTACCTGGCTGCATAGTGTTCCTTTTCCTTGGAGATAACAGGTCAGTTCAGGAAGACACTGACTTTAGCTTTAAAATTTAAAGACTAATTGACACGAATGGCAAAGAGAACAGTTATGTAGGTGGCCACCAGCTACCTACAAAAATAGGTTCAAGGGTTTCCCTGAGTAATGAAAGATGATGACATCTCAGGCTTATATTCCTGAGAATAGATTACATAGAACTTGTCATCTTCTCTGTCTAGGAGAGGTGACGAGCGTCTTTTACAGGCATAAACAAAATCACTTCTTAAACTGCATTGACGGAAGAATAGTACTCAGAATAATTAAATTAATGTGTTCTAGTCTGCATTCTTAGACCCTTGCTATTCAAAGAGTTGCTGATTAACTAGCAGCCTTGGCATGTCAGGGAAGCTGGTTAGAAATAAAAAATCTAGGGCTTCCCTCTACCTGCTGAATCAGAATCTGAACCTTACAAGGTGATTGGAATGCACATTAAAACACAAAGCACTGCTCAAGACCACTTTTGCAATCCAACTTTTGCTTTTGAGCTTGAGACTTAAGAAAATCTGAATCATCTGAAAAAAATGTGAGGGAAGTAGCATCAGAAGGGTGAAACAACATATCACAAGGAAGAGGAGATGTTCAGCCAAGAAACAGGCTAATGTACAAGGAATACGTCCTTTCTCTTCAGATTCATCAAAGTCGGTCATGTGAACGCAAGTGTCAAAAAGCAGACCAGTGAGTAAAACAAAACACAAAAGAAAACAAAGAAAAACAACAAATGTGTTTTAGCTGAATATAAAACAATCTCTACAAGAAAATATATTTAATAATTTAGGGGAGAAGATGGTGGTGATATTTGTAAATTTTCTAACACTGGAGAGGAACAGAAGAGAAAGGAAGGAAGAAATCGATTAGCATTTATTTTGTCAACTAATTTGAACCAAGTACTTACTGTGTTTTGCAGGTTTCTTATTTTACTGGATGCCTGGCATTATAATCATTATAGAAGATAAAAAGTAAAGAAAACATAGTGCAAACAGCAAAAGATGAAACACTAAAAGCCCAGACTGCTTTCCTTCCCTTTTATGGTTTGATTTCAGGGCAAACAGAATGGCCAAAGTGAGCTTTGTTTTTCCATTTTACTGCTGGTACCTGGTGTTTTGTCTTGAGCTCCCATCCCCTCCTCCCAATGCTAGCCATAATATTTTTCACCCAATTTTTATCTTTGTTTCCTACATGTGGATGCACAGGTTTTCTTCCATTTTATTGGCTGGCAATTTTGAAATCTTTAAGTGGTGATGGGATTTGAGCATGGTTTATGTAGGCCATTACGCCTCGCCTGAGTCACATGCTGTGCAAGGTGTAGGGACGTCGGCAAGGTCAGGCTTCAGAGCTTTTATTAGCCTCGGGTCTCATTCGGTTTCAAGCCACACACCGATAGTGCGTTTCTTCTTGCCTTCCGTTTGAAAGAAGATGCTTTCCATATTTCAAGCGTCAGAAGTGCACTGCATGAAATAACACAGAGGAATGAATCATTGCTTGCTGTTTTATCACCAAGACTCATTACATAAATAATACGGGGTTTTGTAGTGAACATGCACAATGGTGTTTACAGTGAGTTGGCCAGTAAACACGCCGAACTTCCTTGTTACAAATTGTCTTAAATGCCATTAAAGAAGTAATAACCTTGTAAAAATCAAATGCAAAAAAGAATAAGTACCGATTGTTTTTTTTTTTTTTTTTCTCTTTTCTGCTCCTTATTCATGCTTCTGATTCTGGAACTGGATATACAAATTTTTACTACAGCCTGGCTGGTCTAATGCAATTCATAAGAGATACCTTTGGTAATTGCATAGTGAAGGGACTTCTCAACTCTGGGGACCCAAGCTTTGTTATAAGTTGCATTATTATATATACATATTTTTTCTCAGTAGCTGCTTCATTACCTAATCACCTGAGAGGTTCAAAGTTCTATCTTTTGAAGATTAATGAGAAAGGAAGAAAGAAAGCGACTTATACTTAACATTATCGATGGTGTGCCAGGTACCTTAGCACATTTTCTTTAATCCCCACAGTGACATTAACATGAGCATTATTATTACAGTTCAGAGTTGAATGAACTGAGCCCAGATGATGTGAACTGTTTATTCACTCGGTATTTGGCCTGTTGTACACATGTGTTGGATTTTTAATCTTCTCCACAACGCTATATTGAAGAGACCATTATCTCCATTTTGTAGGCAAAAAATGTAGTCGAGGCCGGGCGCGGTGGCTCACGCCTGTAATCCTAGCACTCTGGGAGGCCGAGGTGGGAGGATTGCTCGAGGTCAGGAGTTCGAGACCAGCCTGAGCAAGAGCGAGACCTCGTCTCTACTAAAAATAGAAAGAAATTATCTGGCCAACTAAAAATATATATAGAAAAAATTAGCTGGGCATGGTGGCACATGCCTGTAGTCCCAGCTACTTGGGAGGCTGAGACAGAAGGATCGCTTGAACCCAGGAGTGTGAGGTTGCTGGAGCTAGGCTGATGCCACGGCACTCACTCTCACCCAGGCAACAGAGTGAGACTCTGTCTCAACAACAACAACAACAACAACAAAAATATATATATATATATAGTCGATATAAGTGGTTTAAAATGTCCATTTTTGACCTATTTGGGTCTTAGTTACATATATAAAAGGGTTTTTCCACTTGAAATTATTAACACTTTGGACCGAATAACTCTTTGTTGTGGGGGGCTGTCCTGTGATTCTAGGATGTTGTTTAGCAGCATCCCTGGCCTTTGCCTGGGTCTAGATGCCCAGAGTATACTCTCCTCACCCGCAACAATTATGACAACAGAAAAACTCCAGACGGTGCCACATATCTCCTAAGAGGCAAGATTGTCACCAGCTAAGAGAAGTAAAGCAAAAGGGTGACCATGACAAGTAAGTAACAATCCTGGATTATAGTGGACATCCGGGAGACTACACATCTCTTGATCACTTAAATAATTACTAATAAATAGTAAGTGTAGCTAACATTTATTTAGTGAATACATATAAAGTAAATACTATAATTCTTTTTCACATGTGGGGAAAGTGAGGCACAGTATGGTTAAATCATCTCCCTAAGGTTGAAGGCTTATAAATGGTAAAGTGATTATTTAAAGTCAGGCAGCATGGGGTCAGTGCATTCTTTATACACTCTACATCCTCTGATGGCAGACACTTTTGGTGATCTACCCATTTTCAACCCCTCTGCCTTGTAGGAAGAGCCGTACTTCCATGAGAGGGCCTTCTGATGTCAGAGACTTGATTTCCCTTTCTGCCCAGCTATGTCATAAACCACTAAATCCATCATTACTAGTGGTTTGGGTTGAAGTGACGGTGTGGCTGCTGCTCATGTACACTCTAGCAAAGTATTCCTCTTGCATAAAAGAGAGATATGCTAAGTGAGCCTTCTCCTTTCCTTGCCATCTAGACTCTGAGATATGGCGTCTATCATGAGTATGGCAGCAAAGTCAAGGTGTGAAATCCAGGGCTTTGAAGACTTGGAGTAGAAGGATAATACCACTGAGAATCTAACTGACCCTGGGACTACCTACCTCCAAACACCTATTCCGAGAGATAAAAGCTCCTATTGATTAAGTCACTTTTACTTGGGAATTATTTCATTTGCAGTTGACACTGCCTTAACTTACATGCTCCCAAGAAGCAAATACTTTAGATGTCTTTTATTTTATCCTTTTTAGGGAACTCAGATGCAGATTATTGATTTAACATGCTCCCTCATTCATGACTCTTAGTTTTCTCTTTTTATAGCTATGTCTTTATTCTTTTTAATCTCTGTTTCCTACCAGCAATAAATCTGAAGATTTTGATATGTATATTTTTATTAGTATGCATTTATGTCAAATGTTGAATGGCATTTTTGTTTGCATGTAGTGCTAATTTATATAATAAAAATAAGATAAATTATTGCAAAGCATTTAATATTTTCCAGGAATTTACCAAAATGCTTTTCATACTTTGACTCATTTAATTCTCACAAGAACCCTATAACAGAGGCACATCATTATCCAAACTATATGAATGAGGAAAGTGAGTCATGGAGAGGCATATAAATTACTCTGGGCTACAGATATCATTATTGTTCTGCTTATTACATTTTTCTCTCAGCACTTTGACTTTTAGGTCTCACCACACAGGTCCTGTGCACAAACTCTATTGCTTATGGCATGATATTCTATTGGGCGTATCCTCCACTTGGATCCCTAGATGGCCTCCAAATTTCTGCCTCTGAAAACAAGGGTACATGGAACATCCTTATTCAGGTTTACTTATAGATTCTTATATATAGGATATATAGAAAGTTATATATCCAAAAGAAGAACTTCAGGTTTACAGTGAACATATACCATACTTCGAGTAAAGTATGTAACCTGATTATATTGTGAATGACTGCACTAGATGTCATGACCACCAAACATGTACAAGGGTTCTTATGTCTCTATACCCCTGCCAACATTTTGCCGTATCCAGCACTATGACTTTTGCCAAATTATTCAGAGTGAAATCATATATCATTATGAACACCTGTTCATTTTTCTAATTACTAACAAGTTAGAGCATCCTCCTATAATTTTTAATAGGATCTCTCCTTAAGATTTCAGTATTTAAAAATTTAACCCATTTTCATTCCAGGTACATCATTTTCATTCTACAAAATGACCAAGAGGAAAAATTTGTTCATATGTTAAATATCGATAGTTTATTTGTGAAAAAATCAATAGATTGTACAGACTTGCTAGTAAGAAAATTTTCAGAATAAAGATAACTTTCCTTTTTTGACTTGGGAAATTAAAATAGAAAATACAGAAAAGTAACAGGTATTTCATGGGTGGAGAGATGTGTTAATCTTCTTCTGGTCATTGTTGTGGTTAAGATTCTTTAGTCATTTGAGTTTCACTTATAATTGAAGATCTGCTATATGCCTTCAGTGAAGTATGGGAAGGCCCATTCTCTACAATTGTTCATTCTAGCATAATTATAACCCAAAAACACAAGTAAAAATAAATGAACCCCAAGCTGGGATGACTAATCCAGCTGGGTCATTGAGATTGGGAGGGTATTCTTGAGAGGATGATGCTTTATTTAGTCACTTCGTAAGAAAGTTTCCTTTACATCCCTATCCTTGCCTAGGAATACACACACACACACACACACACACACACACACACACACACACCATTTCATCATTGCCACTGACACCTGAGAAAATTACAGATGCAAAAGACAGCCAGATCTTTGCAAGGAACTGTAACCATCTCAGTGCTGCTGGGGTACAGAGTGTGAGACGAGTCGGGTGACAGGAGAGAGAAGGAGGCTAAGCCTTGTGTGTTGTGTAAGGGAGTATGGACTTTATCATGGAGCTGATGGGGACCTAGTGAAAAGATTTAAAAGGGAAGAGATTTGGTCAGAATTGCAGCTCAGTGGATGATGGATTTGAACAGGACAGGATTAAAGAAAGTGACAGTAGTAATTCAGATGACCAACAATGAAGTCTTAGAGCAGTAGCAAAAGGCATAGAGTGGAAAGACTGATTGTGGAAATAACTTCAGCAGAATACGGTGCTGGCAAATGAGGAGTCTGAGTAGACAGAGAGGGAAAGAGAGGAGACCAAAATGAGCTCCAGCTTCCTAGAAAACACAAATGGAAGTGGGATGGAAAGATATGAACGAAGAGTCTGGTTTCCCTATTTCCTTAGGCAAGAAGCCCTGATGCCACAGTAATAAAAGCCAAAGCTTGAAACTGCTGAGCAAGTCCAGAAACTGTGGTCTGTGCTTTACAGAGAGTAACTCATTTCATCCCTACAAGCACTCTATCTACATTTTGCAGATGAAAATACCAAAGCTCAGAGTTTATGGAACCTGCTGGAAACCACACAGCGGGGGCGTGAGTCTAGCATAGGCAATGTGGTTTCAGACTCTGGGTTCCAGAGTCTGTGCTCTTACTGCCTGCACTTCTCCACTTAGAGCTCCAACTTGGCAGGCCTGGCTAAGTGTTGACCCATCCCCAGCTCCACACGTACCCTAGACGTACCCTAGGCAAGCCTCTGGCACCATTCTCCACATCTCCTGCGTGCTTCTTATTCCACCACAGACAGGGCAGCCGTGCCCAACCTGTGCTGGGGCTGAGGCTGCTGGAATGGAGAGGACAGAGAAAGCAAAAGCTCTATCAGCTTCTGGGCTGTGGTCCAAACACCAATCCTTTCCCGCTGTATCACCACGTCCCTGATGACAGCCTCGAAAGCAACTACCAATGCTGAAACCAGGTCTGTGACAAATGTTTCTGCGGATGCTCCCAGTGCAGTGAGTTGGTGTCCATCTGCTAAAGCTGTACTTTCTCCAGGAGACAGCAGAAACATCTAAAGCCTCCGCTTTTTTCTCAGAAGAATTTAAAATGAAATCCAGGGTTCATTCCCTGGTGAAATCTCTTCTCACATACTAGCTCAGGTGGCAGAGAGGTGCAAGCCACAGAAGCTGTTACCAGCAACTGTGGTATATTGTCTATTTTTTTTATATGCTCATTGTTTGGTCTATTTTTTATGTTGTAAATGATAGTAAATATTCTTTATGCTATGATAGTATGCTAGATAGCATTCGATATGCTATGATAGTAAATATTCTTTCATTTTCTCGAGTATAACAAAGTCAAGAGTTTCACACATATATATGTATTTCAGTATGTCAGTGATAGATTAACCATATTCAACGAAGAGAATTTGCAAAGTAAGGAAAAGCACATTGTTGGAGTGTGGGGTGGGGACAGGAGTGCATAGGAAGAATGCTGATGAAAACTAATGTGTAAAGGTTGCATAGTGGAAAAAGAATCAGCTCAGCAGGCTACTTAAAAGTTACTAGAAAGTCCTTATTGACCATGGAGTGCAGAGTTTCAATAATAAAAGAGTGATTGAGGATGTGTGTTGAAGAATGGAGGATCAATAAGAGTAGGATCAAAACTAAAAAGGTCCATTGCATCTGTAAATATTAAGATGACTGGTTTCCTTAATGATAGCAGTTGTCTGCTTATTGCTGTGGCCTGGGGAATAAAAGGGAGATGAGGAAGTGACACAATATTTGATTAAATTAGGCGGAAATTTTGACATTATTAAAATAAGTTAACATCAATAGAAAATTTGATTGCCTACCTAGAATATCTGAAAACATTTAAGAAATCCTAGTAAAACTATCAGAGTTGAGTAAATTGGTTGAATATACATTCTGTGCATATATATCAAGAGCTTTTCTATTCACTAGGATAGTTAGTTGTGTAACACAGTGGAAAATTAGTCCTAATCAAGATAGTAACATAAATATGAATCACTCAATATTTACCATAATAAGAAATAGACTATACATTTGAAGCGTTGAGAAACATTGGTCTTTCATTTCCATTTGTTTCCTCCATCCCTTCCTCTGCCCCACAATATGTTATCCATCTGGTTTTAATGCTACACAAATATGCATTGTCTCATGCCTGTTTGCTTTGGATGCTGTGTGCTGAGCTGTAACCAAATGTTGCTTCTTTTGTTATCTGTATACAGCTGCTTGCTTTAAATTAGTAGATTCTGAAATAGCTTTCCTTGCATGTCTAAAATAAAAGTATTGCATGTAAAGAAAAAAAAATATGTAATATGATACTTCTGTTTTCAAGAAGATGTTATAACTTGGGGGGTGGGGGGTAAGGGCAATATACGTAACCTAAACTTTTGTACCCCCACAATATGCTGAAATAAGAATAAAAAAAAAAAGATGTTATAGACATACATTTCCATGTTCTTACTGATAAATACAATTAAAATCCTGGATACTATATGTCTTTTTGTTTTTGACACAGAGTCTTACTCTGTTGCCCAGGCTAGAGTGCTATGGTGTCAGCCTTAGTTCACAGCAACCTCAAACTCCTGTGTTCAAGCAATCCTCCTGCCTCAGCCTCCAGAATAGCTGGGACTACAGGCGTATGCCACCACGCCTGGTTAGTTTCTTTTATTTTTAGTTGTCCAGCTAATTTCTTTTTATTTTTTAGTAGAGACGGGTCTTGCTCTTGCTGAGGCCAGTCTTGAACTCCTGGCCCCAAGTGATCCTCCTGCCTCAGCCTCCCAGAAAAAACCCTGGACATTATATGTAAAACAAACATAAGAAGAGTCAGAAAATTCAAGAGGAGAAGACAGACCAGCTGAAGACTTTGGGACCTGAGAAATGACATGGTGGTGAATTCCCTGTGCTTTCATTTTTGCCTTACATATGCCATAGTTGGAGCTGAAAAAGATAGTAACCCAGAAATGCCAACGCACAGGAGGGAAAATGACAAAGAAATGAAAGTGGCAGCCTAGTCATATTTAGACAGCAATTGCTCTATTCAGTCAAAACCAACAAAGCCTGTGGCCTTTCCACAACCATGCCAGCAAAGGCCAAATGGGGAGCCTTCCATCACAGTGAAGCTCTAGTGAGGCACCCCAAGGACCTCACTAGGATGGTGTAAAAAAGAAAAGGACCAAATAGAAATCTGGAAATGTCATCTCTATCAGCTGGCAATAACCACTCCTCCCACAGTGTTCATGGACACTATATATAGACTACAAAGAGACTTCTACCATACCTGGAGGTAGCAAGGTGCCCCTTTCTCTCCTCTGCAAACTGGAGTGGTGTCAGACAAGGCAGAGTCAGAAATTTCACCATGACACTGTGATAACAAGGCCATCCTCACTCTGGTCTCCACTGAGACCACATACTGAACTGGAACTCCTGAGCCCCCACCCTTCAAGGGTCAATAAAGTCTGAGCGGAGACCCTAGACTTTATTTATTTTATTTTATTTTTTCAGAGACAACGTCTAATTATGTTGCATAGGCTGGAGTGTATCTTTGGCTCAAATGTTCCTCCTGCCTCAGTCTCCCAGTAGTTGGAACTACAGGTGTGTGACATCATGCCCCACTAATGGACTTTAGACTTTTGTCTTTACCTGGCAGTAATGATTTGGCAAGCTTTCTTCCTCTGCCACAATGGTACCAGAAAAAAACTAGCTAAAACAAAAGATTTCGATAAGATTCAGAGTCTTATAACTTAATACAAAAGATCTAGGTTTCACTGGAGATTATTTATCATGCCCAGAACCAGGAAGATCTTAAACTGAGTAAAAAAGATAGTCAACAGATGCCAACAGCAAGATTCCAGAGATGTTGAAACTATATTACAAAGACTTTAAAGCAGCCATGATAAAAATGCTTCAATAAGAAGTATAGGCATGCTTGAAACACATGAAATAAATAGAATGTCCCAGAAAAAATTTAAAGTCTCAGTAAAGAAACAAAAGAGATGAAGAAACAAATAGAAATTTCAGATATGAAAAATATAGTAACCAAAATAAAAACTCGGTAAATGGGTTCACAGCATAACGGAGGGGAGAGGGGAAAGGATCAGTGAACTGGAAGATAGAGCAGTAAAAATTACCAAATCTGAATACCGTGAGAAAGCAGACTGAAAAACATACAAACAAGTAAAAGAGTCTCAGAGACCTGTGAGAATATAACAAAATATCTACAATTCATATCTGAGCATGGGAAGGGGAAGGTGAGCTGGGAGAAATAATGGCAGAAAACTTCCTAAATTAGCCAAGATATGAGATCTGTCTAAAATGTATCCAGCCATGTAATATGAACACATTATATTAACAATGACTGGTTACTTTCTGGACTGACATTGTACATAACATGCAGATTCAAGAAGCTGAGCAAAATACAAGCAAGATAATCCCAAAGAAATATTTACCTGACAAGCATAACTAACCTTCTAAAAATTAAATAAAATAAGAGAAGTTTTAAAAATAGCCAGGGAAAATGGCACCTTATCTATAGAGGAAAAATAATTCAAATAACAGCAGATTTCTCTTTAGAAACCATGGGCCCCAGAGGAAGTGGAACAATATTTTTTAAGTACTGAAGGAACAAAGAAAACAAAACAAAAATATCAACCCAGATACTTATATCCAGCAAAAATACCCTTCAAGAATGAAAAGAAATCAAGACATTCTTAGCTAAAACAAAAATAAGAGAATTTGTTGCCAGCATATCCTACCTAAGAATAGCTAAAAGAGATTTTCTCTACAGAAAAGAAAATGATAAAAGAAGGAAACTTGTAACATCAGGAAGGAGGAAAGAACATGATCAGCAAAAATATGGGCAAATAAAATAGACTTTCCTTTTTTTTTGAGTTTCTAAATTATGTATGACAGGTAAAGAAAAATATACTCTCTAATACAGTTCTAAATATATGTAAAAAAGTTTTGTAAGGCAGTGATATTATAAAAGAACAGGGTAAAGCCCATTTTAGCCCATTAGATATAAAGGGAGGTAAGTTTTCTATACTTAATTCCAACTGATAAAATGATGATGTCAATAGATTGTGATATGTTATACATAAAAAGTATAAGATTCTAAAGAAACCAGAAAGAAAGCTATACAAAGACACATTCAAAAACACTCAAGGAATCAGGAAAAGAACACAAGGAAACAAAAGACTAAAAGAACAAACAAAATCAAAAATAAAATGGCAGACTTAAATGTTAATATATCAGTAGTTGTATTAAATATGAAGAGTCTATATACATCAATTACAAGACAAAGATTGCCAGAGTTGGATAAAATTTATGACCCAGATACAAGCTGTCTACAAAAAACTCAGAAAAACTGCAATATAGGTAGATTCAAGGTACAACAATGGAAAAATGTATATCATGCAAACATTAATCAAAGGAAATTAATAAAGTGTTCATTGTGTTCTTTGAACACAATGTGATTAAACTAAAATTAAATTAAAAAGATAACAAAAAAATTTCAAGCACCTGAAAACAACAAAGTTTTAAATAATGTGTGGGTCAAGGAGGAAGTCTTGAGAAAATATTTTAAACACTGAGAGAAATTAAAATATAATATAACAAGATCTATGGGGCACAGCTAAAGCAATGATGAGAGTGAAATTTATAGCATGAAATCCTTATAATTAGAAATGGGGGCAAGTCTCAAATTAATAATCTAAGATTGTAAAGCAAGACCCTAAAAAAAAACGAATAGAATACAAACCCAAAGCAGGTAAAATGTAGGAAATAATAAATATAAGATAGAAAGAAATGAAACTGAAAATAGGAAAACAATAAAGAAAATCAACGAAACAAAGATTTATTTTTAAAGATCAATAAAGTCCACAATCTTTTAGAGAGATGAGCAAGGAAAAAAAAAAGATGACACAAATTACCAATATTAAGAAGGAATCAGGATATCAATACAGTACTTGGCAATACAAAAAAGATAATAAGGAGATACTCAAATAACTCTGTACACATAACTTTGAAAATTTAAACAATATTCACCAGATCTTCAAAAGAACTACAAACAACCACAAGTCACTCAATATGAAATTCATAATTAGTATAGTCCTATCATTATTATGGAAATGAAATTAGTAATTTTAAAA
Source organism: Varecia variegata (assembly GCA_028533085.1). NCBI lineage: Eukaryota > Metazoa > Chordata > Mammalia > Primates > Lemuridae > Varecia > Varecia variegata. The sequence goes on along the minus strand of CM052446.1, from coordinate 7,310,111 downwards.
TTACCAAGCAAAAAATACTTCAGGACCAGAGAGTTTCATGGGAGAATTATATCAAACATTTTAACAGCATCAATACTATACAATCTCTTTTAAAAAATAGAATAGGGTACTTTCTAACTTATTTAATGAAGTTAGTATTGCCCTATACAAAAAACAGACCATGTCAGTACAAAAAAAAAAAAAAAAAGAAAACTACAAATCAATATCTCTCATGAATATAGAGGGAAAACTATTTAACAAAACATGAGCAAGTAGAATTTAGCAATATACAAAAAGAGTTATACATGATGAACAAATGGAGTCTATTCCAGGCATGCAAGGCTGGGGCAGTCTTCAAAAACCAATGTCATTCAGCATATTAACTGGCTAAAAAACTAAAATCACATGGTTATATCAATTGATGTAGAAAAACCATTTGGCAAAATTAAACACTCATTCATGACAAAAACTCTCAGAAATATAGGAACAGAGGGAAATTTTGTGAGACTTATAAAGAGCATGCACAAAAAGCTTACAGCTAAAATTCTAGTTAATGGTGAAAGAATGAATATTTTTCACCTAAGATTGGGAACAAGGCAAGGATGTCTGCTCTCAAGAAGCTTTATCAGCCCATACAGCAAGGCAAGAAGATTAAATAGCAGTATATAGTTTAGAAAGGAAAAAATAAATTTCCCTACTTGCAAATAACATAATTATCTACATAGAAAACCACAAATACTCTGCAATAAATAAATAGAACAAAAGCCAAATAAAAATATTCTTAGAACTAATAGGTGAGTTTAGCAGAAATGCAGGAAAAAAAAAAGATGTTTAGGTTGGCAGTTTCTTTTAAAGAACTAAACCTTGAACTACAATATGATCCAGAAATTGCACTCCTGGGCATTTATCCCAAAGAAATGAAGACTTAACGTCACACAAAAATCTATACATGAAGATTTATAGCAGCTTTATATGTAGTAGCCAAACACTGGAAACAACCCAGATATCCTTCCGCAGGTGAATGGTTAAACAAACTGTAGTAAATCCTTATCATGAAACATTACTTAACAATAAAAAATAATGAACTACTGAAGTACACAATAGCCTGGATGAGTCCCTAGGAATGATTCTGATTGAAAAAAGGCAATCCTGAAAGGGTAATGGTGTATGATTCCCTTTTTATAACGTTCTTGAAATGAGAAACTTACAGAAATTTAGAACAGATTAATGGTTTCAAAAGTTTAAGGAGGAATGGGAATGAAAGGGAAGTAGGTGTGCAACATTATAAAAGTGCAACATAAGAGATCCTTGGGATGATTGAGCTGGTGGAAATATCCTGCATCTTTACAGTATTAATGTCAACATCCTGCTTGCAATATTATATACAAACCAGTGAATGAAGATGTTTTGTCTCAAAAGGTGTTGCCATTTGGAGAAACTGGTCAAGTATACACAAGATTGCTTTCTACTATTTTTCTATAATTGCATCTGAATCCATGATTATTTCAAATTAATAAAAATATTAATTAAAATGTAAAAATAAAAATATACATGTACATGAATGCATCTATCATCTATTTATCTGTCAATCTACCTAATCTTTTTCCTTGATATAATGTCTCATTGTTACAAAATGTCAATTTTCACCTGAATTTTTATTAAAAGAAAGTTTAAACAAAATACCACTAAAATATTTTAATTAAAAAGTTATTTTAATTGAGAAAAAATCATTTAAATTTTAAGCAAAGGCTTTAAATGTGATAGAAAATTTAAGAACATATTGAACAAGTAGTACTAGTGGAAGAGAATCAATGTATATTTTTAAATTATGAAAATGGAATAAGCATGGCAATGGATCAGGTAGAGAAAATCAATCAAATAGAAAATATTTTTAGAAGTTTATTTATGTATAAATGTATTTAGATATAGATATACAGATAGATATAAATTAGTATTTAATAAAAGATGCATTCAATATAGGAATAGAAAAATTTGATAAGATTAAGAAAAATAAAAGATAGATTCCCTAATATTTACCATAAATATGTCAACAGAAAAGAACCCAAACTGTGTAATATAACATCAAGTGGTTTATTCTGAGCCAAATATGTACAACCACAGTCTGGAGAGCCATGTCTAAGAAGACTTTAGCAAGTGACCTTGCCGTGGTTGGGTTACAGTTTGGTTGTGCACATTTTATGGAGATAGGAATTCTATGTAAAGTCATAAATCATGGAAGTAATACATTGATCTGACCTGAAAAGGCAGGACACCTTGAAGCAGGAGATTACAGGTTATAGATGAGTTTAAAGATTCTTTGATACTTATCAATAATTGGTTAAAGAAACGAAGCTTTGTTTAAAGACTTGAAACATTTTAAGTTAAGGAAATCTGTTATTTAGAGACAAACCACTGGGCTTATACTGGACACAAACTGAGACTCAAGTGATCTGTTAAGTAAATTGACCTGCAGGTGTGGTCAAAGGTTACTTTGTCTTACATGGCTTTAGGCCTGCTAATAATTTTGTATCTTATTATTACAAAGAATAACTCCAAAATGAACCAGGGATGTCTGGCCTCTCTTCTCCTTATGGCCATCAACTCAGCTATAAGGTCATTTTTGGGGGGAAGGATCCCCTTGGCCAGGAAAAGATCCATTCAGTTGTCTGGGGAGGCTTAAGATTTTATGTTAGTTCACACATGGAAGTGAACTCCAGATAAATTAATGTAAAAATAGAGTGGCAAAAGAATAAGAAACATAAATAGGAAACTTCATTTTATAATTTTGCTGCAGGAAGCCCTTCTCATTTACTTTTATTTATTTAATTTTGAATAGATAATAAATTAACCTTAGTCCTGATTTTAAAAACATAAAAGGATATATGGTGAAAAGTTTCTTTTCCTCTTGTACCCAACCCAGTTCTGCTCCACATAAGCAACTAGAGTTAATTGTTTCATGTAAAACATTCCAAATACATTACATCCAAACATAAGTAAAAATGTGCGCTTGTATTTCTCATTTTTATGTAAATAGAAGCATACTATTCACACTGTTTAGAACTTTTTTTTTTTCCACTTAACAATTTGTCTTTGAAATGACCATAGCTAACACTTACATAGCACTAACGTGTGTATCAGGTTCTATTCTTAACATTTTTCAAGTATTTATTCATGTAATCATTACAACAATCCTCCAAGGGAGACAATATTGTCATCTTCATTTTTCAGATAAGAAAAATGATATGCAGTGTGTTTATGTTCCTCTTGTTCAATGTTCATGTTTAAAATCCAAGCTTTGCGATTTTTTGATAGAGGCCAATCTCACTGGAGTTAGGTGATAGCTCATTGAGGTTTTGATTTGCATTTCTCTAATGATTAGAGATGTTGAGCATTTTTTTATATGTTTGCTGGCCATTATTCTGTCTTCTTTTGAAAAGTTTCTGTTCATTTCCTTTGCCCATTTATTGATGGGGCTGTTTGATTTTTTCTTGTTGATTTTTTTAAGTTCTAGATAGATTTTTGTTATCAGCTCTTTATTGGATGTGTAGAGAGCAAATATTTTCTCCCATTCTGTAGGCTGTCTATTCACTCTAATGATAGTTTCCTTGGCTGTGCAAAAGCTTTTTAATTTGATCGGGTCCCATTTATTTATTTTTGTTGTTGCTGTGATTGCTTTGGGGGTCTTCTTCAAAAAATGCTGGCGAGGATGAGGAGAGACAGGAGCACTCTTACACTGCTGGTGGGACTGAAAATTAGTGCAACCTCGGTGGAAAAGAATTTAGAGATACCTCAAAGAACTAAAAATAGAAATGCCATTCAATCCAGCAATAGCACTATTAGACATCTACCCAAAAGAGCAAAAGACATGCTATAATAAAAACATCTGCACCCAAATGTTTATGGCAGCACAATTCACTATTGAAAGGACGTGGAAACAACCCGAGTGCCCTTCAATTCATGAGTGGATTAATAAAATATGGTATATGTATAAACCATATAGAATACTACTCAATTATAAGAAACGATGGTGATCTAACACCTCTTATATTTTCCTGGATAGAGCTTGAGTCCATCCTCTGAAGTGAGGTATCACAAGAATGGAAGAAAAGGCTCCACATGTACTTGTCATCAAATTGGCACTAACTGATCAACACTATGGTGCTCACAGGGCAGTAATATTCTCCAGGGATGAGGAGGTTGGGGGAGGGTAAACTCACAACTAATGGACTCGGTGAGCGTTGTAGAGGGGAAGGGCATGCCTCTAATCCTCGCTTGGGTGAGGTAAAGTCATAAAATGTAACCGAAATGTTTGTACCCCCATAATATGCTGAAATCAAAATAAATTAAAAAAATAAAATCCAAGCTTTAAAAATATGATACTTTGATGTCTTGATACCATTCCATATTAGTGTATAAAGAGCATCTCCTTTTCTATGGCTACAAAGTACCGTGTTGTATAGATGTACTATAACTTATGAAACTGGTTGCCTATTGATGTTATTTCTATCTTTGGTTATTTTAAAAAAATGCTGCGACGGATATACTTGTAGTACTTTTGTTTGCACTTGTATGAAATGCAGAAAAAATTGCCAGAAGTGAAATTTCTGGGTACAAGGGCATGAGCTTTTGTAATTTAGACAGATATTTGCCAAATAGTTTTTCATTCTGGGTTGTATCAATCAATGATAAGAACCAAAAGAATGCTTGAAAGGATATAAAACTAAATTACTACCACACTTTCTTTTTCCTTTGGTAATTGGATAATGGGTCATTTTTTTAAATTGCCTATTATATTTTGTTTTCTATTTCTATATATGTGAAAGATCAATTTGTAGCTTTCCTCTGTATTTTTTCTTCCCAATCTATCTCCACCCCATTTCCCACTCATTCCCTATATTCACACTTTTAAAAATCAGGCTTTTATTTTTAAATTATTATAACTTCAGCTTTTTTTTTTTTTCAGGGCAGAAGAAAGAGCACTTTGAAGTCAATGTGCTTTCCTACCTTTGTGAAAACCTATTTTTGTTGAAGCGATTGGTATTTATCAGGAATCCGTTAGTCTTTTTAAGAGAAACAAGGAACAAGTGGCCCTTTGATTGCAATGAGAGTAGCTGCCATTGGGGTGTTTGCACTGGCGAGGGAACACTGGGGTACTCCTTGGCAGCAGCTCCTTGATAAGGCAGCAAGATTCCAGAGGCAATGACAACACAGTGATCAAGGAGAGGAAGACCTGTGGTACAGGGGGTAGTGGCCTCCTTACAGGAGCCTGTGACACATATATGTTTCACAAAGGGCCCATCCAGAAGTATTGAAGTGAGCAAAACATACCTCAAAAGTTTCCAACGAGAACTGGTAACCACCAGCCAGAGAGAATTCTCTAAATGTTGATGTTCTCTTGGAGCTTAAGGCATTTTCAGATCTTGAGAGAAAATTAGGTCCCAATAGTGACAAAAAAAGTTCATATCCATTTCTTTAGTGGAAAGTGTGTGTGTGTGTGTGTGTGTGTGTGTGTGTGTGTTGTGGGGGTGCTTACAGTCAAACTTAAAATACTTACCATGAAGATATTTCATCCACAAGAGGTGGAAAACTCACTAAAGCGGCTGTTACGTCCCTTCCTCTTTTTTGCTCAAGCGACTGTTGGAGTTTTCTGCAAACAAGACTGTACATGTATATCTAATGAAGAACTCACTGTTCCTAGTGTCAATTAATCATTAGATTTGTGGAAAAAAAAAGGCATGAAAGGGAAAGGTTTTATTTGGAAATTACATTTAGAGATCGATAATTTAAATGAATGACACTTTAAGAATCCTATTTCCTGATTTTGAAATTGCTCCCTTTTATCTATGTGATTCAAGTTGTGTTTGCACTGAGCACATAAGCTTTGTCCTATGGGGACAGTGACAGAGTTAAGATCTTTCTTTGCTTTAGGATATTGTTCCTTTATTACCCAAAGAGAGTATTCACCATGCTTGTAAAGATTTTCTTGAAGATGTGGGGTGAAAAATACCATATGTGTAGATATTGAACCATTTCTCTAAACCTCTCAGCAGTTAATGTGATTACAAAACCCCAGGACAGGTTCCAGGAAAATCCATATAAGTTTTGTTTTCATCAACCAATAGATATTTGAGGAAGATGATTCATCTCCTCTTAGTCTAGTGCCTTAGGTTTCTCTTTAAAAAGGCATACCATCTAGTGAAATTGGAATTACTTTTGTCCTATTCTATCTTGGTTCAATTTTATCAGTAACTGCTTTGAGATATCTGGTGAAAATACAACTATTTGTCTCTCGAAAAATGCTGTGAATGGATTATTTAGTTTTAGTTTGTAACTAAGATGCAATGTCTCTCAAACACCATAAAAAAAAAAACAACAGAGTTCCATTTAGTCATAGGATATTAATTAAGAAAATATGTATTTTTCTAAAATTTTTCACAAATAAAACATAAGCTGTTCTGTGAGTAAATTGGTACCTTCAAGTAATGGCCAGGTAACTGTCTTTGAAAATCTTTATAAAACAACAATAAGAAAACTAAACTGCTTCCAAGATAGATTCCTGCTCCTTTCCTCTAGCTGCTTGTAGCAGCACCACACAAGTGATAATCAGAGGAAAATCTGGAAAATGTTATTGGTATCCCACCTACAGCCTGCTAATCTGGCTGGTGCACCCATCTACCAGCAACTTTAAGTATTTGTTGCTCAAAGATCAGAGCGGTCCCCTTTCTCTGGAGCACTTCCCTCAACCTATGGGTTCCAACTTGCCTAAGAGACACCCCACCTCCAAAGGCCCACTGCTCTGCAAATACAAAGCAGCAAACCTCTTGCATCATTAGGGACAACTGATCCAGAAATCCCAGACAGTCAGGACATGCTAGACTCCCTGAGATCACATTCTTGCTGAAATCTTTCCCCTTCACTCTCCTGCTTTCCTCACTCCCCTTAAGATTTTCCCTGAAAGAATACTCCTGTAATAAAAGATGTGCAACCAATCCTTTTTCAGGCTCCAGTTCTAGGGAACCAGAGTTGTCACGCTGTATGTTCCAGATGAATAGGTATTTCAAGAAGAAACAAGGTGGGGAAAGACATTTTGTGTAGAGAAACCATGCAAGTATCAATTCAGAGAAAAAATAATTACTTGAGGGGGGGGGTACAAAACTTCAGTTAGATAGAAGGAATAATTTCTAGTATTTGATAGTACATTAGGGAAATTATAGTTAATAATTTATTGTATATTTCAAAATAGCTAGTAGAGCAGATTTGTACTATTCCCAACACAAAGAAAAGATAAATGTTCGTGGTGATGGATATCCCAATTACCCTAATTTGATCATTATACATTGTATACAGGTGTCAAAATATCGCATATACTCCCCAAATAAGCACAACTATTCTATATCAATAAAAAAAATGTTAGGAAAAAACAAACAAACAAACAAAAAAGTCCTAAAGCCTAAAGCTGCCATGCTCAGGAAAGTGCTGGATGGAACACAGAGTGTTAAGTTGTGAGAGAGCAGGAAGTCGGGTCTTGATAAGAGGTAGAATAATAAAGGTAGATTCCTATCAGCGCATGAGGGGCCATCTACACCTCATACTCCCTGGAATACCAAAGGGGTCTGTGCTGGGTTCTGGAGTTGGGGTGAATTCAAATACCCCATAACGAGGCTAAATCCTCCCTTCACTGTGATTTTCTGTGCTTTATCCTCTTGCATGCGTTGGTTTCAATGAGAAACTGCAGTAGTCACAGGTGTCACAGTCTGATGTTATGACACCATGCAACATAAGGAGTATTTTGCTTTCTTTGACTTGTACAACTCAGAACCAACAAACCCCCGTCCCTCACATTCGCCCAGATTATTTTGCTTGCTGTGTCTGATATAACATTCACATCTATGAAAGCAGTATGTGCTGCAGGGTATAAATATAAGACAGGAGAGTTGTCGCCAGGATGTAAATAGTAAGCTCCACAGAATACCTAAGACACTTTCCGACTTTCTCTGAACCATCTCCTGAAATGTCTTGAACTTTCATGTTACTTGCAATGCTCTCCACTCCCTGAAATTCCAAGTGTGTTGCCTACATATACTTTTCAAAACTCTTCTTCCTGGGAGTGCTCTGTGGAGCCTGAATAAGCAGTTATGAGACAAGTTGACCTATAACCCTCTCCTCAAGTAAAAGCAATGGCCTCTTGTCCAATTTGAGAGCTGGCAGGGAAGCTTTTGAATAATATATTAGACCAAACTATAAAGACAATACTTCAACTGCCTACAGACTTTGGGAATTGGGATAACAAATAATAGCCTATGTGCCAGCTTAGTCAACCTTAAGTCTTTATAACCCCACAAAATGCAGCCCAACCTCATAAAGATATTTAGGACAAGCAGAGCCAGATTTCCCCCCAGTTTATTAGGCAGGTCATTCTTCAGAGTACTCATAGAGAGCAGGGTATAGAGGTCAGAGCTGAGCAGTGGCTACTCACCTATATTTCTAAACTTTAACTTTACAATCTTGAATTTTTATTGTAATACACTTTTCTATCCACAATAATAATACATGATGAAAGCAAAAAAAAAAAAGCAAAACACAATATATCACAGAAGACATAAAATCCATAATAATAATGATAACACCAAAAATAGTGACTGTTCATGTTGACAAATTAAGACATTTTAGGGTAGGCCAAGATGGTGGACTAGAAGCAGCCCACACATGCCGCTCTCTGGGAAAGGATCAAAAACTGCAAGTCGATGCTCACCTACAGATGGACCCTCTTGGAGAGAGCATTGTAGATCATCAGAGAATTGACAGGAGACACTCAGAGTGAGGGAGACAGGGACAGGGAGTTCCACTTGCCAGGATCAGAAGGTACCTGGGGGAGACCCCTACATGCAGGGAAGGGATAAAGGAGAAAGCTCCAGGGTCCCACCCTCCCTGTACAATCACCTGACTCGAACTGTGAGGTGCCCGCACCACCACCATGGGCCTCCGTGCTGATCAGGGAACTACTTGGAGACTGTATAGTGAAGTTGCAACAGAGGGCAGGCGCAGTAGGGTCCTGCTCCTCTTAGTTCTGAGGTTGCTGCAGCTGACACCACTCTGAGCTCCCAGGTATGTAGCTCTTGGTCTACATAGGAATCGGCTTCACTGCAGCTGCCCCAGTATTGCCTCTTGCCAGGCTGGTAAGGAGCAGAGAGCAGATGCACTTGCATGCCTGTGACTAGAAGCATGTTCCCTCCAGGGAACTAGAGTGGAGCTCAAGAGGTCCCATGGTATTAGCCTTGGTGGAATCTGGGTGTGAGAAAGCCCCAGCCATCCAGTGGCCCAGGCCCCATAGCCCCACACCCCAACCAGTGGAACAAGCTCCCCGACCTGTGTGCTGCCATGCTGAGGCCCATGACCCATGGATCTGGGTGCTAAGCAGAGGTCCATGTCACCACAGGCCCACACACCAACTGGCAGGCCATGCCCCTATAGTCCCACATGCTGACTGGAGGAACAAGCCCCTTGGCCCTGAGTGCCACAAGGAGGTAGAGCCCCTGTGGACCCAAGCTTCATGTGGTGGGCCATGCCCCCTGTTTTTTTGCACTGGCTGGCAGGCCATGCCTCTCCCCCTGCATGCCACATGGCAGTCCACACCCCAGTAGCCCCGCATGCTATGTAGCAGGCCATGCCCCTTGGTTCTGTGTGCCAACTGGGTGACCAGCAGAACAAGGTCCCCAAACATGTGAGCTGGCTGGCAGGCCATGCCCCAATGACACTGCATAATGCTACATCTGCAGCCCAGCTCTCCACCACAGACCTATTAGCAGTAAGCATCCCCCTGCTGCATACCACCATTAATCTTGACTTGGATGGAGCAAACACCTGCAGCCCTGACACTTGAAGCCACCACCTAGATAGCCTCACCAATCAGCCACTCCCAGCATTGCAGGGAGACCTGGGTGGAGCGACTGCCGGCAATGTCTGCCTCAGTGGAGAGGGACTGACGCAGTTCCCTGCCCCAACTTCTAACAGTGGCATAGGGACCAACACACCACTCCGCAAGAAGATTCCCCAGCACTGGCCCAGTTCTTACAACCTGCCCAGGCACTGGCCAAGGTCTTATGATGCACACAGGTACCTGACGAAGTCCTGCAACCCACCCAGGTCATGCCATCCACCTCTATGGAGAGGGACTTGTGCAGCCCCCTACCTGAGCTTCCCACAGTGGCCAAGGGACAAATACACCAATCCAAACAAATATCCCCCAGCATTGGCTTGGACTGTGACAACCAGAGGGGATCGAGACAATGCAGGAGAACAGCTGTGTTACAGGCATCTGCCTCTCTCCCACCAAGTCAATCCTCCTGCTTAGGACACTAAAGCATTATCTAGGGACCTTCCCTCTTTCTCAGAAAGTAGGAAAGTTACCAGCAAAGGAAAAGAGGTGCACTGCAAATCTATCAGCCCTGAGATAAGAGGTTTCAGATGAGAAGAAATCAGGAAAAAAAATTGGGCAACATGAAAAACAAGCTAGTTTAACACAGTCAAAGGATCACAATATATCCACAGCAATGGACCCCAACCAAAAGGACTTGTCAAAATTTCAGAAATGGAATTGAGAATATATATGGCAAACAGGATGAATGGAATTGAAGAGAAAGTTGAAAACCAACATAAATTAAAAAAAAAAATCAACACCTCACTAAAGAGATAGACAACATGATAAAGGATATACCAGAACTTAAAGAAATAAAAGAGTAATTTAGGGAATTAAAAAATATAGCAGAAAGCTTTGACAGCAGGCTAGACCTAGCAGAAGAAAGAATCTCAGAGCTTGAAGACAAAGCTTTCAAACTAACCCAGTCAGTCAAAGATGCAGAGAAAAGAATAAAGAAGAATGAACAATCACTCAGAGAAATATGGGACTATGGGAAATGAGCCAATATACGAATTATAGGTATCCTGGAGGGAGAAGAAGAAATAGCAAAAAGTATGGAAAACCTATTCAAGGGAATTATTGAGGAGAACTTTCATGGTATTGCCAAAGATTCGTATATCCAGATACAAGATGTTCATCAAACACTGGGAAGATTCATAGCAAATAAGACATCCCCAAGACACATAGTCATCACCCTTGCCAAAGTTCAAATGAGGTAGAAAATTCTACAAGCTGAAAGCAACAGCTAACCTACAAAGGAAAACCCATCGAATAGCAGACTTCCCAGAGGAGATCTTATAAGTCAGAAGGGATTGGTGCCCCATTTTTAATATTCTTAAAAAGAATGACAGCCTGCTAAAAATTTCATATCCTGTAAAATTAAGTTTCATAAATGATGGAGAAATAAAGACTTGTCCAGACAAGCCAACACTAAGAGAATTTGCCACTACTAGACCTGCTCTAACAGGAAATGCTCAAAAGTGCACTATACATGCAACAGCACAGTAGTTACCAACGAGTGTAAAAACACCCCAAAATGAAAGTTCACAGCTCTTACAAAACAATAGTACAAGAGGGAAAACAAAACAATAATGTTTCATCCAACATGATGAAAAAATTGCATCCCACATATCAATACTAATACTCAACATGAACAGTCTGAATGCCCTACTCAAAAAACATGGACTGGCTGAATGGATGAAAAAAAGCACAGCCCTGATAGGGGGAAAAAAAATAGTGGACTAGAAGCAGCCTGCCAGCACGCTGCTCCCAAGGAAAGAAGTGAAAAGTATAGGCAGCTGACTACATGCAGATCACTCTTCTTTGAAGCAGCATTGTGAAATCACAGGGAAGCATCTCAGGACACTCAGAGTGGAAAACAAGACAATAGGGTGATATGTATAACAAGGTGCCTGGGGCCTGTGCAGAGCCATTGCACCAGACAACAGCTGCAGTGGGGATTGGGCAACAGCTAAAGGCACCTTGAGCTCTCAGGTGCACTGTGCCAGGTCTGCACCTGGCTGGGGAGGAAGTGGACTGACCTGTGGTTTCCCTGAGCTGTATTTGGTGACTTGAAGCCAAGCATTTCTCTCCTAGAAAGCAATGGGATCTGAGCATGGGAATTGACCAGGGCACAGCAGGCTATGACCTGAGAGGCTTTGGGCAACTATTACGGCAGATCCTGGGTGGGGAGTGGAGAACTTTGTGGTCCCCGGAACACCGAAACTGACATCTGCCCACCTGACTTGGCATCTGTGGGGCACTTGAGCCTGCAGAACAGCCACTTGCTTGGCCCTAACTCCACCCTCCAGGTCCCAAGATCCTCTTGCCTGATTGGCGCTGACCCTACCCTCCATGTTGGATCAGCCCCACCATCCATACACCCCTGCTTCTGGCTCCTTAGCCCTGATCAGAAGCTCTGCTTCTAGCTCTTTCCCAGTCCTGCTTCTAAGGCTCTCATGCCAGACCCTGAGGCTCAACCTCTGTGCCTCCAGATCCCCTACCAGGTCCAAAACACCATCCCCAAGTCTCCAGTGCTGCCCCTGGACCCCAAGAGCCCACCCAAGAGCCTCCACCACCATAGCAAGGCTGGAAGAACTGTTCCAACGTCCAATACCCTGCCAGGGACACGCCAGCCTTAAGCCACAAGTACACTGTGACCTGTTTTGAGCAAATGCGTACAGCTCAGGAACCCATGACAACTTCATCCAGCTGTTGTTGTTATCTCTGTGGGGAGACCCTGGGTAGAACAATACCCACAACACCAGCCTCAGTGAAAAGAGTCTTGCCCAGCTCCCAACCTGAACATCCTATAGCTATCTGATGAACGACCTAATACCAAACTCAAATAGCATTCAGCACAGGCTTGAGCAGAGACAATCACAGGTGAACAGAACAAATAAGAACACCTGCATTATAGGCTTCTAGTGCATACACCTCTCCCCTGCTGCATCAACATTCCAGAGTAGAGGAAGGAAAAAAAAAGAGCTCCATCTAGTGATTTCCCCTTACTCTAATCAAGCAGGAGAGTTTCCAGCAAGGAACACAAACTGAGCCCTGCAAACCTATTAGCCTGAGTTGAGAAAAGAGGTCTCAGATGAAAAGAAACCAGCAAAAGAACCTCAGTAACATGAAAAAAACAAAACAGATTAACACTCCCAAGGGGTCACAATGGAGCTACAGCAGTGAACTTTAACTACAAGGAAATTGTCAAAATGACAGAAATGGAATTCAGAATTTGGATGGCAAATAAGATAAATGGAATTGAAGAGAAAGTTGAAAAACAACAAAAAGAAGCTTAAAAATTTTTCAGGATATTAATGAAAAAGTCACTAAAGAACTAGACAAAATTAGAAAAGCTATAATAGAACTTAAAGAAGCAAAAGAGTCATTCAGGAATTTTCAAAACACAGCAGAAAGTTTCAGCAACAGATGAAATCAAGAGGAAGAAAGAATCTCAGAGCTTGAAGACAAGGCTCTCGAGCTAACTCAATCATTTAAAGAGGCAGAGAAGAGAACAACAAAGGCAGAGCAATCACTTGGAGAGATATGGGACCATGTAAAGCAAACAAACATATCAATTATAGGTATCACTGAGGGAGAAGAAGAAAGCACTAAAAGCATGGAAAATCTATTTGAGGGAATTATTGAGGAAAACTTCCTTAGTCTCACTAGAGATCCAGACATCCAGATAAAAGATGGTTATCGAACTCCAGGAAGATTCATAGTAAATAGGACATTGCCAAGACACATAGTAATTAACCTGAACAAAATAAAAATGTAAAAGAATACTCCTCAAGAGGCTAGACATAAGCAATGACTGACCTACAGGGAAAAATCCATCAGGATAACAGCAGACTTCCCAGAGTAAATCTTACAAGTGAGGGCTTGGATAGCCAAAGAAATCTTAAGCAAAAAGAACAAATCTGGAGGCTTTACATTGCTTGACTTCAAATTATACTACAAGTCTATAGCAACCCAAACAGCATGGTACTGGTATAAAAGCAGAGACATAGACCAATGGTACAGAATAGAGAACCCAGAAATAAAACCATCTATGCATACCCAACTGATCTTAAAAAAAACAAATAGACACTATACACTGGGGAAAAGAAGCTCCATTCAACAAATGGTGCTGGGAAAAATTGGATAGCCACATGCAGAAGAATAAAACAGGGCCACCATCTCTCTCCACTCACAAAAATTAATGCAAGATGGATAAAAGACTCAAGTGTAAGGGATGAAACCATAAAAATTCAGAAGAAACATGAAAAAACAACTCTTCTGGACATTGGCCTAGGCAAAAGTAATACTGAGGCATAAAAAGGAATGAAATTATTTCATATGCAGCAACTTGAATGGAACTGGAGCCATTATCCTAAGTGAAATATCTCAAAAATGGAAAACCAAGCACCAAATGTGCTCACTAATAAGTAGGAAGAAATCAATGGGTACACACAGGTGCAAAGCAATATAAAGGACATGAGAAACCAAGACGGGAGTAAGTTGGGGGTGTGTGGGATAAATACTTACCTGTTGTGTACGATGAACACTATTCTGGTGATGGACACACCAAAATCCCTGATTTATAAAGTGTCACAAAAACACTTGTATCCCCTTAATTAATATTTTGAAATAAAAAGAAAAAATTTAAAAAATAAAAAATAAAGCAAGGATCATAATATTTAGCTGTGTCTTACAAAAAAAAAAGATATTTGATGCATTGATTGGATGTAGTCATTTCTGCAGGGCATTTTCATTGCAGGAGATGTTGTGAGGAAGCACTCTTGTTGCAACCGTTTTATGATAGCCTCACAAAAATGGCTACCTTAAAATGTAGAAGTCATGTGTGCTGTAGATAGTGCCATATGGGAGGTGTGATCTTTCTCACTGTTCTGAACTCCATTCCCTCACCCACCCCCATTCCAACATATTAAGCTGAGGGACGGAAAAGAAACAGGACAAGTATAAACAGATCTGTTTTGAACATTTCTTTAAAACATTAATAAAATGTTTCTTGGGGACAATGTGGCAATAGAAATTGACATTCTAAATAGTATCAATTTGAAATGTGCATCTTGAGAAACATTTTTTTCTTATAGAAATGAGTCCTTGGAATTAAACTGGCATTTGATGTGTGTGTGTGTGTGTGTGTGTGTGTGTGTCTCCACACCCATTTACATATCCACACATGCAAACATTTCTGTCTGGCTACATTGTCCATAACAGCAAAATGTTGTAAACAACCAAAATAGCAATTAACTGGGGATAAATTCAACCAATTTATTGAAAAACCATATGAAGAAATTCTATGTAACAAACAAAAATAATTATACATATGTGTGTCTGTGTGAGTGAAGTGACAAACTGTTTTAATATCTTATTATGCTGTGATTATAGTTTGTCATCTTTCTTTTTTATTTAAGATTTTATGAAATTCTTATATATATAATATGAATAGCTAAAATGTAAAAGGAAATAAGCACAGACTAAATTAAAACACCTAAACCAAACAAAAAGGCTTTCACTAAAAAGCATGAAATATGAAACAAATTTTGAATTTGTAAAGAGAGATAGATAATGGTCCTGGATTTTTAAAAATTAAATCATTAAAAAAATAAATTATCTACCACTTGATTTTACAGTTGGTATTCTATGCCAATTATATGTATTTCTCTGTGATACAATCTCTCCAAAAAATCATGGTAAGTATGTTTTGGGAATTTAACAAAATGAGCTGAAAATTGTTTTTGAAATCTTAAAACTAATATAAATAATTCAACTTTGTTCCTCAACCACAATGAATATACCTTTTTGTGAAGATATCTTTTTGTGAAATGTGCATGGAGTATTTATGCATGTGACTGAATACTAAGCCACAAATAAAGCCTCAGTGCATTCCAAAGTAGAAATAGTGGACACGGTATTCTCTGGTAACACTGAACTGAGACAAGAATGCAATAACAAAACAACATATTAAAAAGTCCCTCACACCTACAAATTACCGAATAATCTTTCTGAAACCATTTAAGAAAAAATTCAAGCCCAAATTGTAGAATCTCTAAAAATATCAATGACGAAAGCCATTCATATCAGAAGCTGTGAGATAAAGGCATGAATAAAGACAGGAAAACAGGCAAACACACAGCACAGGAAAGCAGAAGGATGGATTTAACAAATATAAAAGAGAATGTAATCAATTAGAAATAAGACAAATGGCTGAAGTAATTAAAAAAAAGACAATCTTTGAGCAAACCAATAAGCTAGATAGTGCAGAAGTAGAAAGCACAAATAAATAAAGTAATAAATGATGAGGGGTAATTCACCATCATTTGAGGAAATTAAAAGACTAGGAGTGACAATGCTGTTCGACTCTGCCAAACAGTTGAAAACCCAGGGAGGAAAAGAAGAAAAATTTTCTAAGAACTCTCACTATATTAAATTGACTCCAACACAGAATTTCTATAGACTACTTACCATCAAAAAAAAAAAAAAAAAATAGAGAGAGAGAGTTGTGAGAACGTTACCCCTACCTCCCAAATTACTGAGCACAGATATTTCTTCATTTCATTGCACTTAATCATGTGAAAGAAATTAAACATGAAAATGAGAAAGGGAATTAGAATTTTCACTATTTGTCACTGATGTCAATATGTATTTGGACAATCAGATTCAACTGATAAAATCAGTCACAGCGAGAACATTCAGATAGGTTCCTAGACACGAAGTTCATATACAAAAGTCAATAGTTTACCTATTTATAAACAACCAAAAACACACAATAGGAAAATATCGCATTTGAAATAATCTAAAGAGTGATAAAATACCTCTTAATAAACTTAACAAAAACACACTATCTGGATATTAAGAATATTTTAAAGCATTCTTGAAATACCCAAAGAAAGCCTTGAACATATGGAAAATAGTACTGTGATCTGAAATAGGAACACTCATACTTGTCCAAATGTCAATTCTCCCTAACTTAATGTGACCCCAGTAATAATACTTGATTTCATTAACTGAACAAATGTAATCTAAATTTCACAGGGAAACTAAGTAAGAAAATAATAAGAATAAATCTGAAAAAGATAGATTAAAAAGAGGGATCCTATCAGCATATTAAAAGCATCATAAACTTAGACAAAATAAAAATGTGATATGAAGTCATAAATAGACTTTAATAGGAGAAATATAGCCAAGTATATTCAAAATATTATTAAAGATAGAATTTCAAATAAGTGGGAGAAATAATGAATTATACAGTAAATGTAGCTTTTTTGACTACAAAGTAGTCATCTAAAGAAAAAAATTATGCATACCTTATATCTTACACTAAGATAAACTTCAAATGGAGCAGAAATGTGAATACAAAAATGTTACCTGTTGAGTGCACTTAAAAAAAAAGAATACTGTACATGTAAAAATATTTTACAGGTGTGGTAAGGCCCACTCAAAATATAACTATTCAACTGCAAAAATTTCACAAATCATATTACAAAGAATTTATTGCCTAATTGTGAAAAATACCCACTAATCATTAAGAAAAATGAACTAAGTGGAATATGGGCAAAAACTAACAGCTTTCATTGAAAATAAAATTTAAGTGGCTTAATCTCACTGATAATGCAAGAAAAACAAAAGAAATACTCAAAAATGATGGGGCTTTATTAAAAGGCCAAGGGAAAAAGCTCTCAAATGCCAAATATGGGACTACTTTAACAACAAAATAAATAATTGAAATCATGCATTACTAACCAAAGAATAACATAAGGTTCCATGGGACCACAGTCATAATAATGAATAAGTCATTCAATCAATAAGCAATAAACAAGCAACTAGAAGGGAAAGGAAAACTCTTCTAAGAAAAGAATTGTATCTAATTAATATAGATGGAATGATGAAAGTACAAAATCACTATTTATCTTCATCAATGGGTGCTAAAACTAGCGGGTGAGTAAATGATGAAAAATATTTGCATAGCCTGGAATTATCTCAATAATTAGAAATGCAAAACTACAACACAGTGGAAAATCTGCCAGGCACCATCTGAACTCACTAAACAAATCTGACATCATCAGCATTGGCACAAATCCACTTCATGTGCCCTGTGATACTCTGAAAGGCACACATTCATTTTTGTGGTGTTCTTACCACAGAATTTAATCATGAAGAAATATCAGGCAAGCCCACATGAAAGACATTATACAAAATAACTGCCCAAACCTTTTTAAAAACGTCAAGGGAATACAAGAAGGGAGGGGGGACTATTCTGGTTTAAAAAAAAAATGTTTCTGATTAAAAGAAACTAAGGTGTCATGACAACTAAGTAGAATGTATGAACCCGAATTTAACTGAAGAGCAGTAAAAGGACATTCTTAGAATAAATGGTAAAATTTTAATGAGGTAATACAGTTTTTTCATCAATGTTAATTTCCTGATGTTGGTATAAAATATGTTAACATTTGAGAAAGATTGTTAACAGACAGACCAGAATTCCTAGCAATTTTTTGCAACATTTTTGTATATCTTAAATCTTTTCAAAATGAAACGTTAAAGTTTAATAATTAAAAATACCAGAAAACATGTTTTTCACTTATAATACTGGCAAGGAACCAGTTTAAAACTAGAAATCTTGACACATTATTGCTGGGGGTGGAGGATAAAAATTGGTAGAATCTCTATGGGATGCATCAAAATTTAAACCTAAAATCAAAATTTAAAACCATTTGGCTCAGCTTTTCTACAAATGGGATTTTATCTTTCAATTGCATTTGCATGTGTACAAATGCTACATGTGCAGGGATAGTCATTCCAGCATCATTTGTAACAGGAAAAAGCTGGAGACCACATTCATTTTCACCCATATAGGACGGGTCGACTCAGCGGTCCTTTACCTGTCAACAATACGTAAAATAGAATCAAAGGAAAAACGGTATTCAATTGGATACTTAAAAAATAAAAGAATAAGGAAGCACTTCATGAAATGCTATTAAATAATATCTTAAGATATGTAGTTACATGGAAAAGGCAAGGTTCATAAAAGTGTACCATTTGTAACTACTCTTATATATATTTGTTTGAAAGGAAATGTAAGGAATTGTTTGGATTGATAGCATGTTAATAGTTAAGGGCTATGTCGTAAAGAACGTGGACATTGCTCCCAGATTTTCTGAGTTCCAATCTCAACCTGGTAACTACGATTTGTAAAGATTTGAGCAAATTACCTAACCACACAGAGCCTGAGTTTCCTCATCTGTAAAATGGGGGAATAACAGTTGCTACCTAAAGAGTTGTATTGGTGATTAACTGAGTTAATTGATTTAAAATGCTTATAACAGTGCATTGCTTAAAAACAATTCTACAGATGCTATTTTTGTCACTGCTTTTAGGAGGAAGAACTTTGTGAGTGGGTTGCCAGGGTGAGAGCAAAATGGTTAACTACACGTTTGCACATTTTGAATTTTGACCTATGTGACTGTATTAGCTATTTAACTATAGAAGAGAGATGAGAAAAATGTGTTCAAATGAAAAAATAAAATAAAATTTTATCATTCTATAGGAAGAAAAAAATCTCAAAGGTCTCACACTTGTTATCAAGTGTGTCCCACTGCGAACCTCAGTGCAAATACCTATTTTGCTGGAGAGGAACTTATACCTTAATATTATACTAAATTGTTTCTGGCAATATTTATAATCTTAATTATTGGCTTTATGTTTGCATTATATTTATTCTGACAATATTAATGTCTTAATCAAATAATCTAAATTTTTCACACACTAATTGTATTGGTTCAAAATGAAATGCATTGATATTTTTTTCTGCAACAAGTGTTATATTACACTTGCTTTTATTGGCACAAATACAAAATATTTTTATTAACTAAAAAGATAAGATTTTGTGTCAGTATTCATACTGGCTTAACCATGTGAGCTTAATAAGGACATTAATGGTTACAGGTCAGATAGAGGTACAAGCATTTATTAAAACATGGTAAGAGAGCCATACGTCTAGATTGTCTGCATAAACAAATTTCATGAACTTATTATTTTGTAAATAATTATTTAAAGTGGAGTGGAGAAAATTTGTCAAGTATGGCCTTTGATAAAGTATGGTTTGATGTAATAAAATGCATTTAACTAATTTAGTTGCATTTAAAAAAGCTTTATTGGGGGAGGCGGGGAATAAAAAAAATAAATAAAATAAATAAAAAAATAAAAAAGCTTTATTATCCTTAATCTTTGATTCTAGAAATGGAAAATGAAGCAGGGATTTCAATTTGCATAAAAAGCTATAAGCGTCTGTGCATATGCTCACAGGGCTTTAATCTCATAAATTCTACACTCTTTGCCAAGACCAACACTATCAATGAAAATTAATTTGATATTCAAAGCTCTAATTGTATTGCAATTAAAACCCATCATTACTTCCCTTTTTAGGAAGGGAAAGTGTCCAAGCCCTTCTTGCCAAAATCTGAGTTGTACAAGACTTTGTATTAGACTATTACAGACACTTAATAAAATTTGAAGAGTTGCAGCCTGAAGCAACATAATGTATTCTTAGTTGCATTTTAATATCCTCTCCTTGCAGCAAGACTATAAAACCACCAAACATGCCCCTAAACTTCCACAGTAAGGAACACGAAATTGGCATGAATGAGCTTTTATCTCCTATATGTCATGTACATTGCTGCATGTTTAACACATATTGCCTCCTTTAATGCTCAAAATATCCATAAGATATAGGCGCTATTAGTCCCATTTACAAATAAGGAAACTGTCAAAGGAGTCCTGTACTTTAGGCTAGGGTAGAAGTCTAACCCACATCCCCTGTGACTACATTTATACTTCCTCAGTTCTATGCCACATTGTCTTTTTCCATGTCTCTCCTTTGCTTGCCTCTCCAAACTCAATCAGTGCTTTGATGCAGTTAGGGTTTATGTTCTAGTCTACACTAGTGATTCTCAAATTATACTGCACTTATGAGTCATCTAGAGACTCTTCGAAGATGTGGATCTGATTTGGTAGGGCAGACTTCAGATATTCTACATTTCTATTCAAGCTCCTGGGTAATGCCCTGCTGCTATTCTGTGGACCACACTTTATGTAGCAAGCACTAATGCCTCTTCTTCCCAGGGAACATTCCAGCTCTAAGCAAAAGCCTTATGAAACACCCACTATGTAAATTGATTTTCAAAAATTTCATACGGCAGCCTCATCAAATTGACCAGTCTAAATTGATTTTGATCTTTGCTAATTTTATGATTGTTGAAGGATGCCAATATCCAAACATGTTTTTCCTTCCTTCATTATACTTGTACTGCATATTTGTTTCTAACTATCGAAAAACAATGACAAACAAAATTGAACAATAAATGATGAAATATTTACTTGAAAACTACAATCAGAAGAAAAAGGGACTCAGAAAAACATTCTGATGTATCTCTTTCCAGAATTATAATGAACATATCATTTAATGTCTTGCTGAAATGATTTTGGTGATAATATACATCTATGTCATCATAAAACAATCAGAGGAACCTGCTATTTTGCATGTAAGTGTATAACCTGTAGCCCACTTTCCCTTTCTCTATGCCTCACTTTTCTCACCTATAAAATGAGTTGAACGAGGTGGGCAGGACTCTATCCTTAGTTCTCAAGAGCTTCCACAAGAATAAGATTAAGAAAATAGAAAGTATTCGATCTTTACCCATCTCAAAGGATTTAACCTTAGAGAAACCTGCATACAGTAGTAATCTGCATTTAAACCTCCAGAGCAAGAACTGGTATGTAGGATTTTCCTGTGTCTCTTCTTGTTGCTGCCCGAGGTGTTGAATGTCAACTATGGCTTTTATTACAGATAACTCCTTGTTTGGATGTACTTACGTTTTACAGAAGGAAATTCAAAATGTACACATTACCATGATGAGCCTTTATTTCCACAAAAACAATATCTTTGGGTGTTCATGTTCTCTTTTTGATTTATTTAAGTGACATTTTGCATATAAATATAGAGCTTGCCATTTCATTTTCTGCCGGAAGTTATATTTATTAAGTACTATCAAACTCTACTTAATGAAAAAGTGTCATTTTCTCATGTGCACTTCTACAAAGCTAATAATATCAACACTAGAAAGGAAATTAACTTAATTTGGGTATGAGTGGGTAGCAAACAATTAGCTGAGTAGATCTCTACCTCTCTGTGAATATTGAATGTCTTTCATGTTTAAGAGTGAACATTTAGGGGAATTTAGTTTTCTGGAGTCTCATGTGAGAAAATATTTCCTTCCTTCCTTCCTTCCTTCCTTCCTTCCTTCCTTCCTTCCTTCCTTCCTTCCTTCCTTCCTTCCTTCCTTCCTTCCTTCCTTCCTTCCTTTCTTCCTCACTCCCTTCCTTCCTCCTCTGTCACTTAGACTCTTTCTCCATCATGTGCATGACTGATATTCAGGACTCTTCCCTGCAAATTCATCTCCAATTTGTTGAACTACCTCCTGCTGGGGTAGATTTGTTCTTGGTGTAGTTAAACATTCAGATTAGCACCTGCAAGTTCCTCTATATATATTCCAACTGGTTTATGAACTGTGGGGATTTTGGAAGAAGGAAACTTTTTCCCCCTCCTTCCTTCCCCACTCCAATTAACTTGTTAATTTTCATATTGAAACTTCTAAAATTCCTGCCAAATTTTGCAATTTTGTAGGATTTGAAATTTCTTTATTTCCTATATAATCAGCAATAGTGGCAAAGTACATATTTCACAAGTCACTGCCTTCCTGTTACTAAAGTGTTCTGTTTTCACTTTCATACTACCATGCAAGAAGCCAGTTGGAAATACAAAAGCCACCACCTCCATTTTACTATGTTCCTCATGCTCAGAATATGAGGCCTTATGTTTCTTTGAGAGATGATCTCAATCACACATTCCAGAATATGTCCACATGTTGCAGTAGAATTTATGAGACTTCATTAAAAATGCCATGCTTTTATCTCTGTCATTCACTGAAAATCACATCTCGCACAAGAAGGAGGAGGATCAATTTTTAATTCTGGAATCAGACTCCTGGGGTTCAAATTCTACCTCCACTATTTGCTGCGTGACCTTTGGCAAATTACTTAACTTGTCTGTGCCTCAATTGCCTCATCTTTAAAATGAAACCAAAAATAACACCAAGCTCAAAGGGTTGACTTGAGTATTAAATAAGTAAATATATGTTAGTGCTGAAACAGCGCCTGGCTCATAGTAAGCAAAATAGTGGTAGTTCTCTATTATTGTTAGCAACATTATTTTACAAGAGAGGAAAATAAACTTCTATCTAGTTTACTGTAATTTAGGCTTTTCTCTTATGTCGAGCCCCATGTAATACTAAAGGTTGCCTGATTGCTTCAGGTCTCAGCTCTAACATCATCTTCTCTGTGAAGTATTTCAGCAGACTGAATTAAACCATTACTCCAGTAAATCTCAAGAGTATATCGAAATAGCTCCATGAGAGCCTTTTGTATAAGTATACTTTTTGCTGCTTTGCTTCCTTGCTTTCATTTAATTTGTTTTATTTGACCCCTGCCCCATGCACATCATTGCTCCTTTATTACAAATACCAGTTGATTCTTTCTGTAATCCTAGCATCAATTACAGTCTTTGTTTTATCATTGATATTCTATGAATGTTGATTAAATGAATGAATGAGTGAATACATGAATACATAAACGAAGAAATCCCTAGTCATTGAAGGCAATGTATCATTCCAGAAAAATGTAGGAGCATTTTTTCTGTCTTTAATTGTATGTTTTATCTCTTTCCTACTTTATGCTTGGAGGGGAGGTTTATTCTGATGAAGCTGCTCGCTGGGTGAGATGCTGCTGGCGTGGGCAAAGTTAACCAGGAGCAGCAGATGGCTTCATGTGGAGCCTGTCCTGAGGAGGTAGAAGGCTGGTGGCTGTGGCCTTCCTGAGGCTCACGCAGTGAGGACCACTGAAGAGGAAATTCTGCAAACTCTCCCTTTCTCCTTTTTGAGCGTGCTCAGGAAGTAGCAGGTAAGACGATTTGTCTTATTAAGCTAGCCAAGCTTCGATTTCCCAGTTTTTCTCTTCCTCTGAATTTCCCAGCTACGATTCTCATGAGCTTGTTTACGCCTTGAAAGGAGGCAAATACCTAATTTCTTCAAGAAATCAAATCAAAAATCCATCCCACTAAGGAGAGACCTTGAAATGTTTATTAGGAAACTAAGTTACACTACCAGGAGGTAGTCTACCTTTTCTGAACTTTTGACTCCAGAACTACATGAATGCTAAAATAAAATCTAATGTTTCTTAACTTATATTTCAAAATGAGCCTCATTTTTTATTAAAATGTGCCCCAGGGGTGGAGGGGTATCATATTTTGTCATTTCTTATACTCCTTAGCTTCATGTTTCCTATTCTGTCTCTCAGCTGGCCAGAGATGAATTTAAACCCCTGAATTATGCACTTTTACTTACTATTCTTCCTTAATACTAAAAAGTTGAGAGAAAACTTGCTGGTCTCTATAAAATAATAAATGTTTATGTGAGTTCTGGTGTTACCCGAAAGGCCCAAGTAAATGCTAAAGTGGCAAGATCTATGGCATTCATTTAAAGTGTAGTTAGATGTCACAGAAAACAACGCCCGTGGGTTGTTTCAGTGTGATTCCCTGAGGCAAAGGCTAAAAATCTAACCTGGGATTAACCTTTGTAATGAGGGGACCTTAAGTGAAGAAATTTTGGTTGCAGCTTCAGCCAGCTGTAGATGCTTTTTATTTTGTTTTGTTTTGTGTAATTTCTTTTTTCATTCTCCAGTTGGAGAGCTGTGACAAGTGGCTGCAAAGGTTGACATGTCCTGTCTATAGAAAGACACTGGTGGTGTGGAGGGACAGGAGGTGAATGTCTAATTATTCAGAAGATTGGGATCTATAGGGTGTGGGACAAGGAATAGGACTGAGACTGATTTTTAATATTCACATATTGAGAAACGTTTGTCCTCCCAGGTGTTTGAGACTCTTGATTTGTTCTTTGTTTTGTGGGAAACTGTACTATTTAATGCTCCGCACCAATTTTTGTGATGACATTTCTCTAGTTAGTTTGGTCGTTTGAAGTTCATTTGAGAACAAGAAAATTTGAGGAAGGACTCATGCCAACAATGTGTTTTCCGAGTTTCTACATAATCACAATTGTTTGTGCCCTTTATAAATTGAAAGTCATATCTATAATCTTACATATCCTAAATATGTCCCTTTGGCAGGAAATGTTGCTGAAAATTCTATTGATCATCTAATTTTGTTTCACTTATATGTCATGACTTATGTTTCCTATATACTCAAAAGAATTTTTTTTTCTTTAAAATCCAGTAAGCTTATTGGAATATATTTTGATATTGAGTATTTCTAGGTGGATATCCTCAAGCATCTCAGGTATGCACTATAGTTTTTCAATATGTCGGCTCCATTTTTTCCCTTTTCCTTTCTTTCTTTTTTTTTTTTTTAATTTCAAAAAATGGCTCTTGTTCTTCTGCTTTGGTTTTGTTTCCAGAGACTCACACCATTCCTATGGCAATCTCTTTTGCTCATTGTCAATATTTGTCATTGTCTCAATTCCTTTTTAACTCTTCAGTTTTTAATCAAATTTTTCCTTTTCATTCTCCATTTCTTAAGACATTATTTTTTTTTTTAGTTTTGTTCCTTCATGTTTAGTCTTAATTTCTGATTTTATTATTTACTTATAATTCTTTCCCGAGTCCAGTGACCTTACTCTTGAGTTTTGTTCATTTTGATTCATGTTCTTCTTGCATGTCTTATATCCTTTTAATGTCTTTTAGCTCATTTTGAAATAGTAGGATGCAGTTTTGGCTTTGTGGGCACATCTTTGTAGCCTGCTGCCATAGTCCATAGGGAAATTAACCAGCTCCCGAGTCTCAGTTTTTTCTTAGAATTGCTTTGATTCAGATTTAGCCTTGACATTTCTTTCTTGCTCCAAATATAAGCATGTTTTCTGCTATTATTATCTTTGTTCCTTTACAAGGCAGAGAAATAAACTTCTCTCTATGACTTGAGGCTTTTCTGTTTTTCTGTGAAGTTAACTTTCCTCATCATTTAGAATGAGGTAAGTTTCAGGAAGATTTTTCTAACTTTGCAGAGCTCTCTCTTCAGTGCCTTGTTTTGGGGGATGTCCTGGCTGTGTTTCCTTTCCCTACTTTGGCATGGGCCTTCTCGTGTTTTCCTTTCTCTTGTCCTATCCTGCTCAGTTTTGATTCCACTCCCAGAAGTTTATGCTCAGTGGAGAGATGTCCTAAAAGGAAGCCCCAGAGAGAACCTATTTAGGGAGTTCTTAGGGGCTGGGCTGCTACAGTTGTTTAGTACAACACTTCTTACCATGGGCCCCACGCACTCACCTGGTACTCACCAGTTTCAGCTGCGGTTCTCCAGGTGTCCAGGCAGGTTTTACAGAGAACATCTCTTGGTTAGCTGGAGTTTTTTCTGCTCTCAGTTCCAAAAGAAACCACTCTCATCGCTCCCTTTGTCTTGCTGTGTAAAGAGTGATACAATGCCTATCTTGTGCTATTGGGGTATTTTGCAGCTCATGGGGGATACCTTGAAATCTAGTTTAGATTTGCTGTAAATGTTGCCCCTGTGTGTTTGGTTTGGTTATGAAATTGCTGCCTGCTTTTATGTAGTAATTCAAAGACATTAAAAAATCTTTTGGGCCTAATGTCTTTAGAAGAATGTTTGTAAAGTCTTTTACAAAACGTTAAAACTAATGCATAGCTTAGGTTTATAAAGTTTCCCCTTAGGATCTAAATAGGGGCCAAATGCAACCAAATTTATCCCATTCCTTGATTGTTCTTTTTCTCTCACTCAAATCAACAGCAAATAGTAGATTTTAATAGGGAAGAAATGTCACTAGCCCTTTATGGAAATGATCGTATGGAACTTCTGAATAGCATTCATTTTATTTTGAAAAAGAAAAAGTGTTAAAGTACTATGAGAGAGCTGAAGTTTTCTATACAAAATTATCAGTGTGGATGAGATGTGGGTTAGACATAAAATGGAGGTTGAAAAGTGTGAATTCTTTAAGAAAAAAATTCAGATAAGAAAATATTTTATTTTTAACCCACAATGAGCAGTTCATGTTTCAGCATCTGATGGGAGTGGGGACACATCTACACATTCAAGCCTTGAGTTACTGCCCCTCTTCCTATGTGCCAGCTGTTCGACCTGGTATCTAGCTAGACTAATAAACACCAGTTACTATATTCTTATTTAACTTTCAATTGATCATATATCCCAATGGACAAAGTATGTTGAAACTATGCTATCTTTATCCAGGTAGTATTTTTCCTAAAATCCTCTACAAAACTAAGCCTAGAATTAAATTCTCAGGAGGCATTTACCAAATGATTACAGATGACTAAACAAATGAAATCATGTATTGCTTAATCATTTGATGGTTTGCACCCATTTTCACCTATTATTTTATACCTTTAATTCCCACTCAAGACAACAGTAAGTTAGGCATTTTATAGATAAGGAAATTGAGGTTCAGAGAAGGTCTACGTAGGACTTAGGCAAGCTTCTTAGTTGCATGTGTTTTGCTGTTTCTACTATTCCACATTTTCTGAATTGCTGACTGTTTTGTAGGAAGAATTAGAAATTCATTTCCCTTTATTCTGGGTTAAGGAAAATATATGTAGGCATCATTTTCATAAATGCATTTTTCTCTGCTTATGTTTCCCATGTACTTCTTTTGTCCATTTTTAAAGACTCTCTCCCTAATAAGGATACCTTCTAAGAAAAATATTCAAGGATTTTCTTCTTGCAGTTAATGTCCTATAGAAAGCTTATGGTGACCGATCACCTGACATGTGCTAACTACTCTGCTAGATTCATTCACAGAATGCTTTATTTGATAGCTGCATCAATGCTGCTACATTTTTTTAATAGACTAACCACTTTTCCTTCTTTTATAGGTTGAATCAATTAAATTACCTTTCCAAGGTCACATAATTAATTAGTTAAATAGCCACAATGCAAAACCAGACCTAAGTTCAATTTAACATGACCATACATAAGACACTGACCTTGCTCCTTGTGTTTGGACACAATGTATGAAATTTATCACACTACATATATGTCCAAGGTCTTCCTATTAGAATTTTTAATTTTTAGTTTGTCTCTCTCATGACTTGTGCAGGTACATTTTTACCAAATAGATTTTGAAAAACATCAACATCTTTATACTATCATAAAAGCTTTTGTCGTCATATAAACTGTATAGAATGCTTAAATGTAGAAAGTAGTCAAATGTTTGGCTCTGAAATAGCAGCTTCTTCCCCCTGACAACAATTTAAAGCCCTTATTTCACAAGCGTTGCTCTTTAAGAATATAAGTGGTGTATATTTATATCCTAGCCAGCTCTGAAACATTACTGTGTTGGCATTCTGGGAATCAGAGGCAAGTTGTTCAGGGAGGGTTTTTACAGAACAGCAGGTATTTCTAAGGGTAGAACAGAATGTGAATATGTGACTGAGTCCATTGAGTTTCAGAAGAGAGTCCATCTGAATTCAAAAAGTGAGAGCCAATGACTCAGGAAGGGATTGGGGGAAACATGATCTGTAGCTCAGGGAATATAAAGGGACAGTTTTATTAGCTAGTATGGTTTCTCGGTACATCCGTTGTTTTCTCATGTGATATGTATAGAATGAAATATACCGCAATATTATCAGCAAACACTATGTAAAGAGCAAAACGTGTGTCTTATACAGATGGCATTGTAGACAAGTATTTCAATCGATTGATGGCAAACAAGGCTGGTATTCATACATATATTGCTAAGAAGGAGACTCTAAATTCTGTCTGCCAGTGTTGGAAAATAAAGGCAGAGATTGCAGCTGAGGAGCAATGGGTCCCTCCCCTTGGACCAGACAATAGAAACCACCAGCTCCCTCCCGCAGAGTGGGTGAGGGTGGTAGTGAATGGCTAATGTCTAGCTAGGAAGCTGTACGTGGTAAGGTGCAACTGTAAAGATGGATGTGTGTGAAAATTTCTCATTTGAGAAAAAACGTGAGACATTATTTTCCTCTTTAGTTTTCTCTAGGAAAAATGAGTAGACACAGTATGGTCAGGGATAGCTCAAGAAAATTGAAACACTTATTGCCATGTCTTTAGAGGGCAATGCTGACAGTGCATATATCTCATTTGGGGACACAGGACTAGGGGATAAATTAGCCTCCTTGTGTCTTTATAATTATTCATTATTTGAACACCTTCAGTTTAAGAGTATTTGATTTTATTTAATCTGATTAATTTAAATTGACTCACAGCAGCTTAGGGAAAATTATAAATGGGTCAATGCTGAACTATAGGATTTTAACTGAAAATCAGCCTAATTCAAAGTCATCAGAATCAAGATAAGATTCAAGTAAGAGAACATTGCTTGAAATTTCTGGGCCTTTGGAAAGAAGTGATGTTTATCAAAGATAAGCATTGGGGGGTACTCCGAGTGGCTCTGCAGAAAAATTACTTGGCATTGAAGAGGGAGATGTGGGGAACAGAGCAGGGACAAATTAAAAGTTAGTGTAAGAGTTTGAAGTTCATAGAAGTAGCCTGAGTTATCCTAGAAGTTATGTGGATTTAGGAGGATACCACAGCAGCAATGAGGTTAAGGAAGATACCAAACAGTCTTCATAAACCAGAGTTCTTAGTGTGATTGAATATTTATTGTTATATTATTATTGATTATTGATTATTTATTCAGCACCAAATTAGAACTCAAATTTCCCAGAAGTATAATTTTAAGGTGCAGTGACTTAGTACACAGGTAATATCGGTGCTCAAATATTGAGACTGGACTGTGATGGTTTGACTCCAGGGAGGTGGGGTTCATAGGTAGCACATTTGAAGGTCTCTCCATAGTTGTCTGGAGCAGTGTCTTAGTTTGTTTGTGTTGCTATGAAGGAACACCTGAGGTTGGGAAGTTTATAGAGAAAAAAGGCATATTTAGCTCACATATCTGCAGGCTGTACAAGAAGCAAGGTGTCAATATTTACTTTGGCTAAGGGACTCAGCTGCTTCCACTCATGGTGGAAGGTGAAGGGGAGCCGGTTTGTGTGGAAATCATGTGTCAAGAGAGGAAGAAGCAGGAGAAGGAGGAGAGGTGAGACAGACTCATTTAAACAACCAGCTCTTGTGGGAACTAACAGGGTGAGAACTCATTCATTACAGGGGGGACAATACTGAGCCATTAATGAGGATCCACCTCTGTGACCCATGCACCTGCCGTTAGGCTGCACTTTTTTCAACAGTGGGATCTAATTTTAACATGAGATTTGGAGAGCTCAAGTATCCAAATGATAGCAGGCAGCAAAAAGTTTCTAGATTACATGGTTCCATGTACTTTCTAAACTGAATTAACAGTTATTCACCTAAATATTCTTCCTTATCCTACCTTCTGATTACTGGTAATTCACCTTAGAGCTTAGAACTTACACCAGGAGCCAGGGAATGGGTGAAATAAAAAAGAGTCATGTACCATAATGAGCTCTCTGAGAAATATAAATGAGTAAAAGCTCAACAAACACAGCAGCCAGTGGTAATTAGAGAGACTTTTGGAGACCTGAGGATCGCCTGTGAAAAATACCAACAAATTAATGATGTGTTTGAGATGGAGCCCTGGATCTTACTGCCCTGCAGTACCCTGTAATCATTCTGTTCTTGAACAAACATTTAATAGAGTAAAAGTTGGGAGGCAAGCATTGTGCCAAATATCAGGGTACAATAATGAAATCTAAAAGCCAATGATTACTCTGAGGGAGCCACATTCTGCGAGAAATATACACAGGTAGACTCGAATTCATATTTTCATTCATTTTTGGAAAATTATATGGTTCTATGAGTTCACATTAGAAGAAAACCCACTCCAGCCTCTGGGGAGGGGCAGGATGAAGGGAGGTGAACGGATGGCCCCAGGAGAGAGAGGCGGCGGCTCCTCTAGTAGGCTGGCATGTTGCTCAAGCTGGGAGAGTGTTACGTAATGTGAAGGAGGAAAGGTCCAGAAAAAGAGTACAGTGGAAGAAGATGCCAAACTCACCTTTCTACCTTGAGTTATTTCCAGTGTATGAGGTGCATGTGATCTATTTCAGAGGTCAGGAGAGGAGGAACAACTTCATGGAAGATCTTTTCTAAAGACATGGAGTCAGAGGGAAAATTATTTGAAGAGATTGAAAATATAAGTGAATGTATTTTTCACATGATAGTTCAAAGGTGATTGGTGAAATAGTTGGGTAAGAAGAAAGAATTATAAAGTGGGATGAGGATGAGATCATAAGAGAGAATATTTGAACCACTGAATTCTTTAGTAGGGACAGCAAAAAAAAATACCAATGATCTGAAAAATTTCAGGTTAGCTAATGACACAATTTCTGAACCCATTAGCTCCCACTTGTAGTTGGATTGTGGGGACAGTCACCTCTTGGGGAAGTTATTCATGGCCTGAGTGCAATGTGCCTCTGAGGGAGTTCAATCCTGGAGCTGGAACATCTGTTTCACAAGCCTTGGAAGGTGCTTATAAGTTGTAAAAACTCAGTGTTTTTCTTGAAGTTTCTTCTGACACTTGGCACTTGGACCCCTGATTAACTTCTCTTTAAGAGACAGTCTTTCTAGGTAAAAATGAGGACAATGGTGAGGAAGAAAATTGCATGAAACAGTTAAAGATGATTCACACATGGGTGCTTTGAAAGAGACTAACTGTTCTAGCCAGGTTCTTTTCATGACATCCTTGGGAGACTATTTCAAACTTGATTTTCACATTATTTTTTACTTTGATCTACATTTTTATCTTCTTTTTGCAGAATATTAAATGGCATTACTTGAGCATCTATTATATGACACGCACCCATGGTGTTAACCATTGCACATGCTTAACACACCATCAAATGAGTTTTTATTTCTGCAGAATTTCTCACTGCCTTTAATATGGCAAAGAGAATGTACATCCAAGAAAGGCCTCTAGCTTGCACTGTTACTAGGTTATTTAACCAGATAGTACCTTTGTTACAGAACATCTTTCAGGACTACCCTTCTGTGGAACGTACCTTTGGAAACGTTGTTCCAAATCAAGAGACCAGGCCAGAGTGTAGCTGCAGGTGGAGCTAGATAAGTAGGCTTGAGTCACACTGAGAAAGGGATTTTGGGCAATAGAATTTGGACTCTGTTGACTGGCATGGGGGACTGATACAATAGATTTCTGTATAGTTATTTTTCTTTAATTAAACTGGTTTACGTTTTTAAAAAGTTTAATCCTGAAATATTCACTACAGAGAAATGTACAGGAAACTGTATGCCAGATATGCCTGCACCCTCATTTGAAATGTATAAGCTGTTAATATTTTGACAAATTCGGTTTAGACCATATTTTAAAGAGCTCATTACATCAGTAAATATAATCTCAAAAACAATTTTGAGTGTAGACATAAGTCATATTGCAGAATGCATTTAAGCTACCATTTATAGAGCTTAAATACTGCCAAAAATTACTGTATAATGTTTATAGATTCATAAATATACAGTAAAATACAAAAATGTCCATGGGAATTATAAACACTGAATGAATGATTTTGGTTTCTCTAGAGATAATGGGAGGGCTGGGCCTTCAGTTGTGTCTGTAATATTTAATTCCACAATGAAAATAAAAATAGCACCTGGAACAAATAAGAAACAATGTTAAATTTGTAAAGCTGCCTGATGATTGTCTTAGGTCTCATTCCTTGAAATAGAATTTGAAACAGAAGTTTGGGTATACTTGGCAACAATTTCTAGAAGATATGAGGGAAGAAGAGTTGGACAAAGGAGAAAGGAGAACAGCAATTCAGTTGCAATAGGGACGCTGGAGCTGGGAAGATTTCCCAAATTGAGTCAAGAGTGTTAAGTCTTGAGATGCTTGCCTTGACCAGTAAAAGGCAAGGAGGTGAAAGTTTGGGCAAGGTGACCGCCTTCAGCCAATGGGAATTCCTGGAGCAGCTCTGAGCCCTCCACTGCCAGCACCTTTAGCTACTGGGAAAATGAATGGGTGCATTGCCTTAATGCTGAAAGGCAAATCTGTGTAGTGTACACAGTATCCTCTGCAATCATGTATCTTATGTCATTTTACTCTTGTCTATTTATGTGTTTGAAACAGTTCATATTTTTTTCAAACCTTAGCACTTAAAAAAAAAAAAAACTTCCAATTTTTAAAAATAGTATTCCCCGAATTAATTCCCCAACACACACACACACACACACAACAACAACAACAACAACAACAACATGAATCTCGACTGTGATTAATATCAGGTCACATACTTACTATTTTGTTTTCTATTTTCTCTATGTTTTCAGCAACTGAAGATTCCCTCCCTTCTCCCTCCCCCTAGTTTTGTAAGTCCTTACCATGTATTTAAAAAGGTACGATTTACGCATTTTTAGGTTTTTGTTATTGGAGAACTTACTTGGTTTCCTTGCTGGAATATGTACTGACCTGATTTTAAAGAAAAATTAAATTAATCCCATTGCTGAAATATAGTACTCTTTAGTCACCTAATTTTTTCCTTCTGCTGCCTCAGTATCAAAAGTTTCAATTCCCTACAAAATTGTGTCTTTTAATTTTGCTATTTTTTGTTTGGTTTTAGTTTGGATCATGATGTCCACATTCTCTCTAAATTGGGAATGGCAAACTGCAGCCCAAGGGATAACTCTGGACTGCCACTTGATTTTGTCCCACAGCCAGGCTTATTCATGCTATCCAAGCTGTCAGTGGCAGCGTTGACAGTTGTGACAGAAACCACAGGGCTTACAAAGCCTAAAGTGTTTACTCCCTGCCCCTTCACAGGAAAAAGTTTGCCAATCCTGCTTTAAAGCGTTGATCATTTTTACATTTTGC
This sequence comes from Varecia variegata, assembly GCA_028533085.1. Classification (NCBI taxonomy): domain Eukaryota; kingdom Metazoa; phylum Chordata; class Mammalia; order Primates; family Lemuridae; genus Varecia; species Varecia variegata. Next base: position 7,276,304 of record CM052446.1, on the reverse strand, counting down.
TATTGGAAAATCCATCTGTGGTGGACACAGCAGTGGACAGGGGCTAACGTGTTTGGCCACTTGACCTTTCTTTACTGTTTTTCAAACAGAAGCTGAAAAAGGTATTAAAGCCGGTTGTCAGGGCAATGCTTTCTTGCATCTCTGCAAGTAAAATCCTAACTACACGAGGCCCTGCAGTGAAGCCATTTCTTGTCCTAAAAAAATGTCTCAACCACAACAGGAAACGAGTCAAGAAGAAAACAGTGTTAAGGTCTGCTTTTATACTTTGTAGGCAATTGCAAACTACAGACTTGGGCAATAATAGTTGTGGTTTATTTGTGTGTACACACACACACACACACACACACACACACATGGCACTGCTTCCTTGGTGTGAGCTGGCCACTTGTCTTCTGTAAGGATATACCCCATTAGGATGTCAACCAGGAGCATCTTGTGTGATGCTCATATTTGTTTATGTATCTTCTATTAGTCATCTTTAAATTGTGTTTCATACTCTTTTCTAATAATGTGTAGTTTGAGAAATCTAAAACACACAAAATCTGAATAAGGCTAGCAATTTTTATAATTGATAGATATATAAACATACATGAAAATATACATATGAATATAGATGTGGATACAGATATAGAGTTGTATGTATATGTATGTATCCTTTTGAATCTTGCTTGTTATGTTTCTCTCTTTCTTCTTTGATATGGATTTTTCCATGAGCCTTATGCCAGTTTCAGTTTGCATGATTATTCCAAATGAGGGGAAATCCATCCAGATCAGTTAGGTGTTTGCCCATAAATCTGGTGCATTCATTCCCTTTATTTATTAGTATTTCTTGGTTTCTGATAGTATCCTTTGATCAGACATTAAGCTCAACAGCTGGTTGAAGCAAATCTTCATGCATAGTTCTGAGATCCAGAATGCTAAGGGCACAGGCTATGTGGGCAGCTCCTCCCTTCTCCTCTGTTTTTCTTGTTCTAAAGCTTCAGAGCTGGGACTGTTTCGCTACTTAACTTCTTTGCTTGACCAGGAGCACAGTGTCTCCTCTGCCCAACTGCTGCCACAACATGTAAGAGAATCACCATCCTGGAAATACCTGCAGTGACTGAGGGCTACACCAAGGATGAGCTGCCCCAAAGGAGCTCCGCACCCCTGTTATCCATCAGCAGTGCTGAGGAATTTCAGTACTCCTCTTCCCCCTGCCTTCTCCTTTGCTTTTTGCCTGTCTAGGCTGAAAACGGTACCAAGATTCTGAGAGAGTGTCCATTATTTAGTTCCTCATAAGTTGGAGGTATAAATGAGGTCCTGGTTAACATTATCCCTCTATTAGCTCTCTGTTACATATATGGAAAAGGCTTGATGTTTCGTCATATACAATACATCCAGTGATAATATAAAAATTTACCTTTACATATAAATGAAGTTTAATGGGAATAGGGCAGGGAGGCATCTTAAATGCTTTGTTGATATTTCCTTCTACAATATAGATTTTAATTGGAAAATTTTCTCCTATAACTGTCATGTAAGCCCAATAATTTTCAAAGCATCATCTAAAATAGGAACACAAAATTAAATACTCACAGCTTAAATTTTGCTAAAGAAAACACAATAATTAAAAAAGAAGAAGAAGAAGAAAATAGTCCTTTAGAGACTTTCTCTAATTTCTGCTGATAATGTATGGTGATCTCTCTTTTGAATACCAGTTTGTGGGTTAATAGTTTGAATATATGGAGGACTGGGAAAAATAAATAGAAAATGTATTTTCTTGTGATTCAGTGTAGGTATATTAACAGTTCACATTTTTATTTTGTATTCTTTTAATTTCTTCATGTGAAGAGTAACTCATTCATGCTCTTTTATATTGATTTTAGTAAACTGTGAATAAAGTATGGTATAAACATTTCAATTTTCATAATCTCAATATTCAGATGTATGTGCTTAGACATAATCTTTATTTTTCATTTAGTAGAGCCTTGGTGATGCAGATGAGCACTTATTTATAAATGCAAACATCCACATACATACATATGCATGCTCATTAACAAAAAACGATATTCAGTCCCACCAGATGAATGTCTGAAAACTGGCTAGAAGCCTACTTTCTGGTTTTTAGGTAAAATTTAATAATTACAATGATGAGGAAAATAATTTGAATTCCATTTCTTAAGCATTTGCTATGAGCCAACACCATGTTAGGTGCTTTGCACATATTTTCTCATCCTTTCTTTAACTTACCTTGTTAGATAATAGTCATCTTTCCCATTTTTATAAGAGTTGATCAAAAATTAGAGAGCTTATGATCTGTCCAAGATCACTTACCTGGAAAACAGCAGAATTAAGAATTTAATTAAGGTCTACCATATGCTAAAACCCAAACTCTTAACTACTGAAGTATGTGATTTTACTCAAAGGAGATTTTTTTGGTGGGCATACGATCATGTGTCATATCACAAGTGATATGACCCCAAACCTGCTGCCCTAATACAGCAAAGGACTAGCCTCTTAAAACTCAGGTACCAGCTTTGAAATTGTGGCACGCAAGATCTCCAAAAGGCATAACAAATGAGTCCAGAAACTAAGTGGGTAGAAATCAGAGTAGCTCTAACTACTGTTACTCCCAATATCCTATGAAGGGAATTTGTGCTTCCATTGTCTACTGCCTTAGACTCTAGGGTTCCAGAGCTTCCTGTTTCCAGAGGGGGGACACTTTCAGTAAGGTCCAGAGTTCAATTTCAATTTATTTTCAGGCTTTTACCTGCTCACTTTTTGTTCTAGTTTTGTACATTCTTTGGGGGCAGGCTATATCCAATGACTAATTAATTCAGGGTTATTGAGATAAATCTGAAGGTCTAATCCAACTCCAGAATGCCTCATCTACTGTCCACAGCTTCTCTCCTTCAGCCCAGTCTGGCTTCCCTGCCTTTACCACTACTTTCACGGAAAATTTCTAATAAACTTCTTGAACATAAACCTTCACCTCAGAATCTGCGTTCAGGTCACCAGACCTAAGACATGTGGTCAACACTGAATGGATATTCATTATCTTCTGTCACTAAACATTTCTTTCTAACAATGAAATTTATATTTTAGGAAGCAAAAAGCAAATGAACATAACAGATTTTCCACATGCTCAAAGTACCAGTAAAGAGTGGAAGAGAATGAGTTAGAAAGGCAAAAAGGTAGTAGGAAGTAGTTCCTCTTTCCATGTTAGCCATGCAAAGGGGCCCTGCTCATGCAGTGGACATGTTCTTCACATCAGTCTCAGAATGTTTCCCTGACAAGGTTACAGTTCCTTTTCTATTCAGGTCTGCCTAAAAAGATATTTAAAAGTTTATTTTGAGCCCACCTTTTTGAAAATACAAGTAGCATAGCCTGAAATGGAACTTTTGATCTGGCCATGAGGTTTATTTCACAACATATAAGAAATGGTTTTATAGAATCTTCATCTCAAAATTCTAAGAGAGTCAAACAAAAATAAATAATTTTTCCTGCTTTCTACTCCTATCAACAAGAACCTAATTTTGCCAACATGCTATGAAATGCAAGATCGTTAAATCTTCTTGAAGCATTTGACTGGCAGATAAGGATGAATGTCGTCAAATGCTTGACGGTTAATCTCAAATTTCAATGACCTGGTATTTCTAAATGTGACATTAAATGATTGCTGAGGAAAATACATTTTATATTATTCTGCTTTGAATAGGTACCTTCTAGCTTCTCATTGCTTAAAAAACTCCTGAAGATATTATATCTAGAAAAAAATGTACTATCAAAAAGAAATTTCTCAACATTTAGACAGTTAAAATAATTTTAAACCATGAAAAATACTAAAAGTAAAACCTAAATTATGCTGTAACTAAGTTCTTAATATGCCCATCCCCCATCAATGGTTCTTACATATGTAATAAGTCCTCACTTAACATTGTCAATAGGTTCTTGAAACCTGTGACTTTAAGCAAAAGGACGTATAACAAAACCAATTTTTTTCCTCATCACCTTTATCACAAAATGACATTGAATGAAATGATATTATAAGAGAACCTTCTATATGTAATTCTAAAATTATAGGCGCATATTTTGATGAAATTTTTTTACTGATCTTGGAAAAGAGATTTTGAAATGCATCAATTTAAAGAGAGAAAGATATCAAAAAAGAATATAGTCAACCTAATTTTAAAATAATTCTGAAAATTTTGCACACTTCACAATGCTCATCCAAGTGTCTGAGATTCTGTCTTGCCAATGAATGAAAAACCTAAAACTATGGTAAGTAGGGTATAAGGAAGAAGAAAAATAAGAGCAATTGAGACTCTATTATTTTGCAGACACTATATTATATGCATTACTAATGTCACCCCATTAATTTTTGCCCACATCACTGTAGGCTGCTTTTATCTCAATTTGATGAAATGAAATGCCAGTAATTTGCCAAAGTCACGTAGCTGTATTTTCTCTCCTCCTGTTCCTGATACATAAACACCAGCAGACCTCAGGTGAGGATTCTGACTCTGCGCTATGTACATTCACTCTCAGATAATCTCTCCAGACCAATGGTTTTAAATACCATTGCATTAGTTATCTATTGCTGCATTACAGATTAGCCCAACTTTAGCAACTATAAACAATAAACATTTATTATATTACACATTCTCTGAGGGTTAAGATCCAAGAACAGCCTAGCTGTATGTATTTATTCAGACTCTCTCATGTGGTTTCAGTCAAACTCTTAGCTACACCTGAGGTCATCTGAAGGCTGGATAGCATGAGGAACTTGCTGCCAAGGTGGCTCAGTTACGCGGCAGAAGACTCGATTCCGCACCACACACATTTCTCCACAGGGCTGCCTGGGGGTCCTCATAACATGGTATCCCCCAAAATAAATGATCCAAGAGAAAGCAAAAAGGAAGCCATAGTGTCTTCTATAACTAACATGGTTAATTTTATGTGCCAATTTGGCTGGACCACAGTGTCCTAGTCAGTGATCATCTATTTATCTGGATTTTTCTGTGAGGGTATCTTTAGAAGAGATTAACATTTAAATCTTTGGACTTTGAATTAAGTAGATTGTCCTTCATAATATGGGTGGATCTCATCCAATCAGTTGAAGGCCTGAACAGAACAAAAAGACTGATCTGCCCTGAACAAGAAAGAATTCTTCAGCAAATGGCCTTTGGGCTTGAGCCACAGCCTGGTTCTCTTTGGGTTTCCAGACTGAGGGTTCACTGTGTAGATCTTGGGCATACTGACCTCCATAACCACGTGAACTAATTCATTAAAATAAATCTCCCAATCTCTCTCTCTCTTTCTCTCTCTCACTTCTCCCCCACCCCCTGTATGCACACACACATGCACACATATACGCACACATACACACCCATCCTTTTGATTCTGGTTTTCCAGAGAACCCTGACAAATACAATAGCCTAATCTCGGAAGTGACATACCATCCCTTTTGCCATATTCTGTTAGTCACACATACCACTGCTGATACAATGACGGAGGGGACCAAACGAGGCTGTGAACAACAGGAGACAGGAAACATTTGGGGGCATCTGGGAGGCTGATTATCACAACTATCTATAACTTGATGATACTCAAATTGACATCTTCAATGCCAACCTCTCCATTCAAATATGGCTTCACATACAACCGCCTACTTGACATCTACACTTAGGTGTAAATAAGCAACGCAAGCTTACTGAAACCCTGGACTGCCCCTCACCGCCACCTAACCTGTTAATTTGTGAGTGTTCTCAATTCCAGCTAAGAATAGTACTGATTGCTCCACTCTTCAGTACAAACCTCGATTTCAATCTTGGTTCCTCTATCTTTCTCACACGCCACCTTTGAGCCATGAGCCTGTCAACTCTACTTTCAAAAGCATCCTGGTCCTGATGAATTTTTATTTTTATTTATTTGTTTGTTTATTTATTTATTTATTTTTACCTTTCATAGTCTTCATAGCTGCTACTCTAGTTCAAGCCACTGTCATGGCATGCAAATGAAATCATAGAAAAAGAAATACTTTCTCTTCTTTCTGCTACCATCAACTAGGACCCAAATTTTCCAGTATGCTTTGGAATGCAATATTTTTAAAATTAAAAAAAAAAATGTCTATAGATCCATGCATGGAATGCGTAATGCCTAGCATATGGTTTTGCAGAAGACACTGATTTCGGCACCTTACCAAGAGTTTCCAAATGTGACCTTAGCATGATCTGATGGGGGATCAAAAATATTTACACAAACATTTTCCTTTTGTTTTGCTTCAGTCTCTCTCGAACTCTTTGTCAACCACTACTTGGCATTTTGAATGGGAAGGTGTCACCATACATCAAATTAAAATGCACATACAAATGCATTTTAATGTGCAATGTACACTAAAAAGCCTCTCCCAGAAATTATATGATCAGCTTTACAATGTAATTTTAGCATTAAGGCATTTTATCACAATAGAATTACCAACTCTAATTTGTTTATTTCTCTTTCCCCTATCAATTAGCCTTCTGCCAGACCAGCAAATACTTCTTTCTTTATTAATGGCACAATGGGAAAATTATTACTAAGATGGGCACGGTTTGGGCCTCTGAGTTTTCAATAAATAGAGTAAATGGGATGGAAAATGCTTCTTATGTGCCCAAATCAGGCTGTGTGTGGGGCACGTGTTTAACTGCCGCCTGATAAGGACCCTTTTTAAGAAGTGAATGCTTGTACTTTATGCCACAGACTAAACATATCAAGGAGATTAAAGAATAAATATCAGAAAGAATACTTCCTATTTCAACTGTTGTTATACATGTTTTCTCTAGATAACTTAAATCAGTATGTTAGTTATCTAAAAATGTGTAAAGATTTCTCTAAAACGTAGCATCTTAAAACATTTATTATCTCGCCATTTCTGATGATGGGTCAGGTATCTGGGAGTAGCCTAGATAGGTGGGTCTGGCTCAGGGTCTCTCACACGGTCACAGTCAAGCAGTCAGCCAGGCCTGCAGCCAAGCAGAGCTGGAGGATGTGCGTCAAGGTCACTCAAGGTCGCTCAAGTGAGGAGCAGGCTTCAGCTCCTCCCCAGCTGTTGGCCGAGTCCCTCAGTTCCTGCCATGTCGATCTCTGCATGGTGCTGCTCACGACATGGCACTCGCCTCCCTCAGAGCTGGTGATCCACGAGAGTGATAGAGCCCAAGACATCATCATTTTATAGGTGTCAGGCCATCAGTTGTGCTGCATTCTAGTCATTAGAAGTGAGTCACCAAGTCCCATCCACTCTCAAGCTGAGTACAGTAAAGTTCTTCCTCCCGATGGGAGAAGTAAGAAATAAGTCGTGGTAATTGTAAAGTTTTTTGGATGATTGGCGCCAGAGAAAGAAAGACGAGCAGAGTTGAAAGGGATGAGCAACAAGGCTTTATTGGAGCGCTCCAGGACGAGGTTCACGGGTCCCAACAGTGGGGCCAGAGAAGTTGTGCCGCCCAGGAGTTTTGAGTGGGCTTATATATGTTTTTAGAGTTGGAGGATGGGGTTTCTTTGGCGCGGAGAGTTTTGGCCCAAAGAGTGAGGAATTTCTCTGTTGCAGTTTTAGGGCAGGTATTGGGAAATAGGAGGGGCTGGTGATATGTGTGGACTCCAGGAACTGAAGCTCTTATCGGGGTGACCATCCAGGTGTGGTCATTCTTTAACTTAGCTGGACCTCGCAGTTATTGTTGTCGGCAGGTCTCGTGGGCTTCTTCTTTTTTTTCATTAGGGAAGGGAGGGGTGCCCGCCACCAGCCTTACAGTAATATACTTAAAAACACCACAGCCCAATATTCCGCCACTTCAGGTCATCACTGACCCAGGCTGGGTGTTGGTCCTGACATGTTCACCAAGCCTTCCTTCAGAGATTGGCAGCAACTCTGGGAGAAGACAACCTTCTTCCTCCGGCTGTGATATCTATACCAAGCTTCAAGCATAGTGTCATTCTGAAACAACAGAAAACTCACAAAAGCAAAGTGAAACTGCAGACTTTATCTTGTAGCCATTTTCTAGTGCTCTGGGGCGGAAACTCGAGTGCCAGACTGTTTAGGATAAATACGGGCTCTGCTATTCACTTGCTGTGCAACTTTGAAAAATGATTTAAACTTTACGTTCTTTAAATTTCTAATCTGCAAAATGCAGATAAAAGCACATACCCTGTAGGTGTGTTGCGATGATTAAATATCTTATTATATATAAAGTTATTAGACTACTGCCTGTCAGATAGGAAATGTTTATTAATTGATATAATTTTATCTTTATTATCGTTATTATTTTTGTTGAAATCATACCTACCCACTAGTCCCAATTATGGTCTGCAAAATGCGCATTATTCCACAGACATAAGAACTTAATAATGAGCTGGGGTCTGTTTTAGGCATTAGACATTCAATAATGAAGAAAGATGACAAAAGCCCTGCCCTTTGGGAGCTTCTACTTTTCTGAGTTTTGCTCACATCACAGTTTGCTCCGCAGCTTTACTAAGAAAAATGAAATGGGAACAACAGCTGAGTGGTCTTGAGAGCCAGGCTGAAGACGCAGAGGAGGTGCTGCTGGAAGTGTCTTAGATATCAGAAGAGTGTCTTGCTCCCTAGCTCTGCATGTTCCCAACAGCCAGGAGAACAAGTTGCAGCTTTGCTGCTTACCCGATGTGTCCATGTGAGCAAGTCGTTTCTTCTCTCAGGGTGTTTCCCAATTGCAAATTGAGAGGGACAGGGGTTAGTTATATTACATTCTTGTTTGATTTTTTTTTAATTGTGTTCCAGAGAAGATTTGAATTCCTGAGGGATGCTTCTGGGATTTTTCAAACATTTTATTGGAATTTTACTTTATTTATTTATAAATATGTTATTTATTTTTTTAATTTAATAAAAACCCTATGCAAACAAATTGATTATTTGGTATACTACATGTTAATATATCAGAGTCCATATGGATTAAGACTTGTCCTTAATCCTTAATAATCAGAAAAATAATACCATACAGCTGAACTTGCAAAATAGATACTAAGTTTTACTTTGATCTGTTTTATATACTGTAGTTCTGCATAAGAGTTGAAAGTAGGGCCCCAAAAAGTGACTTTGGAATTCATTTTTCTACATAATAATGTCTAAAATTTTGAGCCATTATTATTTGCCAGTTTCTGCCTTAAGTGCACAGTCTTTCATTGAAATTTAAAAACAATTCTATGTGGTGGCATTCATACCTTCCTCAGTAAAGAGACTGAGGCTAGAAAGATTAAGTAACTTGCTTAAGGTCAGTAGTAGACCCAGAATTTAAATCGAGGTCTTGAAATGTGTGCTTTAAACTCTTATAATTATTTGTAGGATAACTCGCTAAGGTAACCACCATATTTATCTCCCTTTCCGTCAATCACATGGAGCACCAACTCTTACTGTTGAAGGGGGAGTGTGAACTGACAAGTTTGATGGTCAAATTTCAAACCTGTCAAATGAACTGCCATGATTCTAAACAATAATCAATTTATCTTTTTCTGTTTCAGGCTCATAATCAGTTGCAAAACTACATTGCCCTCTTGGATTCATCCACTTTCACTGATGTGTTAGATATGATCAATATCCGGTAACTCTGTCGGCCTCAGGCTCAGTCTGTGTCAAAGGGCCGGGTATCACACTGAGCCCTCTTGACCTGGGAGAGAAGTGTGATGTGAAGATGAAAGAGCACAATATTTGAAGGGCTTTGGAGAGATGGCATCTTACACATGCCTTTCATGAGGTGTGGGGGCCAACTTTGTGACTCTCCTACTCTTCCCCCAAATCACTCTTACTCATTACAGTTTAAAGGAGGCAAAAGATACAGGACCTTGGGTTGAGCTCCAGACTACCTGAGTCCTCACAGATCATTTAGAATGGTGCCATCAGAGGCATGCAGGTGACCTGAGTCCTGCTCCAGCCATAGGAGACATATTATCGATAATTAATAACAATAATACCATTACTGTCATATAGAAAAAAAAACTATATCGCCTCTATGCTCATCATTGTACCTTTCTGTTCTCCATCCACCTGGTCATGACTTAAGTCCTATACACCCTGTCACAGATGTATTCCTGTTCCCCTTGTATGCAGTCCCCTCCCATCCCTGGGCATCATTTGAATTGAGACCAAAGTGACATTTCTAAAGAATAGACATGCTGTGCCACTCTCTTGGGTAATGCCCACAGTAGCTCCTTCTACGTCTACATCCTTCAACCTTGCATTCAAGGTCTTTTACAACTTAGCCCCAGTCTGGGTTTCTAGAAAATTTTACCATTGTATATTCCTTGTATCTTAAAGTCTAGTCTTGCTTTAAAACCTAAACACACAATTCTAAAATTATCGTTTTGTATTCTATGGTGCCTGAAATAGTACCTGGCATGGCATAAACACCAATAAATGCTTGTTGAAGAAAACTGTCTATGATCACGTATGGTCATTGTTAAAATTGAATACCAATTCTTATTTAAACTTTTAATACACTAAACTCAAGTAGAAAAACACAACATTAAATTATAATGCCATAGTAAATCTCAGTCAGTGGCCTCAAGCCTCTTTAGAATTTTACTTCATTGATATACAATAAGCATATATGTATTCAGTAAATCAAAGACTTAAAGGAATTTGGGAAACATTCCTAAGTCCAAGTTTAAAATGTGAATTAATGACTGTAAGTCTGAGAAAAGTGGCTTCCTAAATTGAAAATGCCACACTTCTTGATTTCTCCAGCTTGATCAGCTTATGGTTGAGCAGCACAATTAATAGCTACTATTTTTGTAAGGCATGTGAAAAGCAATATTTTGTCTAGCTCTGTGGGTGGCATTAAGCTAGCAAAACACTCTACTTGGCATTATCCTGACACCAGTCAATGAAGCCATCAGGCAAATGAAACTGCTTTTGTGATAAGCAGCACAGTAATTGGAAACTGCCATTCTTTCCCCCACCCCCCCTAGGAAAACCTGAAACTTTCATTTCAATCTTTTTTTAAATCACCGGGAAGAAATGAATGTTTATAAAGCAAGTAAAAGGGCACCATCCAGGTGTCATTTTTCTTAGTGAATTATGCACAAGGAAGGGTAATAAAGCAACAATTCAAATTTAAAACCCCAGTTGCTCTGGTAGCACTAATTGTTTAGGCATTTATTCAATTCTACAGGCAGGTATGTGTGCACCCATGTCAGAGAAAAATGCATCCTGGTATATTTGAGGGCACTAAACTGAACAGGTAGGTGCTTTCTTTTCACTGGAATCCAGCAGGTACCTGGTAGAGATGATGACTGAATGATCTGGGCCTGAGGTCTGGACCAAGGAGCTGTAATCATCAATCAATTGAGGATAAACCTGAGCTAAAAGATGGGATCAATTGTACCCTAAAGGATTTGAAAGCAGAATTCTGAATCAAGATGGTAAACTAAGCATGCAGGTTTAACACTATTCTTTCCCCAAACCACATCGGATGGCAAAAAAAAAAAAAAAAAAATTGAAAATAAATTAATTCACAACTGTGTCAAAATAGAAAAGAGTATCTTTGGAAGACCAAAAAAGAAAATTAAGAATTTCTAGATGATCTGATTGGTGAAGAAACCAATCAAGGATCAATTGATATTTGAGAAAGATATCAATAAAAGAGAAGAACCAAAATTAACAAACTAACAGCTGACACTGGAGAGCAAAAGAAATTACCATAAGAACAAATTGAATTTTAAATAATTCTGATTAGTATCCTCAAAAAATTTATAGAGGTTATTACATTCACAAAGTAAAATAATATTCCATAAAAAACAAAGTACTAATTAAAAGAGCAAATATTTGAGTTCCTGAAATTAAAAAAAAATACAAAAATTTTGAAACCAATTAAAGGATGTGAAATAGATTGAAAGTGAATTCAGATAAAATTAGTGCTCTAACGGATAACTTTAGGAAAATTTCACAATGTGGATAGAAAATATATAAGAAAATATTAGAGACCTGGAAGACAGATTTAGAATAGCCTATTCATATTCTAGTATATTCATAGAATCTTATATCCAGTGTGTTTTTACTTTAACAGATAATGTGATTGAGATTAAATTTGTTATTTTTGCTTTTAATATCTGAATTTTTTTTTCCTTTGGGGGCCAGTAAAATTGTCCTTTTGTATTTATTTATTTATTTTATTTCATTATGATCAGATAATATTCCATGGACACTTGAAATGTATATTCTATTTTGTAGATATAAAGTTGACTGATAGGTGGACAGAAAGATAATAAAACTCATGCTGTTTTATTCAAATAACTTACCAATTCTGAACGTGGAGAGTGTTTTATTTAGGATAAGCTAGGATATGCTGAGATAACAATTTCTCAACATTTTATTTCTTATTCATGCCACATGTCTAATGCACACTTAGTATAGGAAGGAGTATGTCTCAGCTCCACAGAGCCACTCAAGAACTAGACGGAAAGGCCCCACCTTCCTGTTGCCACACCATCTGGATCACTTGGATTTCTCATTTGGTGCATTTGGTGACACTGGGAAGGCATCGCTAAAGGGTGATGTACCAGCTCTTGCATGCTTCAGCCTGGAAGTGATGCCCAACGTTCTCCCCACTGCCAATTTGCCAGAACTAGTTACATGACTCCACTTAATTGTAAGGCATCTAACAAAGGTTTAAAGGAATGGGAGAAATATTTGTGACTTCCACTGTTTTTTTCCATGGTGTTTTGAAGGGTTATTCTGTAAACTGGAGCACAAAACTGTGATTGAGAGACCAGGTTCTGAAGTCAGACTGTTTAGGTCAAACCCCTGGTGTCTCACTTAACTGTATGAGTCAGCTGGGGCTGCCATAACAGAATGCCATGAATTATGTAGCTTGAACAATAAAAACTTATTTTCTCACAGTTCTGGAGGCTGACAGGTCCAAGATAAAGGTGCTAGCAAATTCAGTTTCTGGTGAGGCCTCTCTTCCTGGCTTGCAGACAGCCACCTTCTCACTGTGTCCTCCCTCACATGGCCATTCCTCAGTGGACGGACACACTGGGGGAGAGAGCTCCCTCTTCCTCTTCTCATAGGGCATCAATACTATTGTATTAGTACCTCATGGCCCCACTCTTACGACCTCATTTAACATTAATTACTTCCTTAGAGGGAAGGGTCACATTGATGGGTAGGGCTTCAATATGTAAATTTTGGGGAACACAATTCAATCCATGCCACTTGCATCACCTTCTCTATGCTCTATCTATAAAATAGGGATGAGTAAGATAGCTACTTCATGGAGTTGACATAAGGATAAAATGTGTTAATACAAATGTAGAATTTAGAACAGGGCCTAGCACTTAGTAACTACACCATAAATATTCCCTATTAGCATAATTATGATCCTTTTTGTACATATGGCAGTTTAGGCTTTCTATGTTGTTATATTGCTGTTTACATAGAGCTTTATGATTGCCATATTTTTGGTGTGGATTATCAAGATAGAGATTTTAAATAAATTCCTTGTATATCAGTTGAACTGAGGGAGGAGAATGCCTGATAAATGCCTATTTGAATGAAAGACTGCAGACTTTACAGAGAAACAACTTGAGCTAACATTAGTAGGAGCCAGGCATGATGAACCTGATACCCTAACTAAGACCAAGCAGGGAGGGGGAAATTCTGAGTAGGGCATGACAATTACTGTCAGCTTTGCCTCTCATTAAGCTCTCCCAGATTCCTATACCAAACTTATGGGTAAGGGTAATTTATTTTAAATTGAGTATTAAAGTACTGGTTTACTAAATGTCCAATATCATAGCACAGTTCTACTAAATATTTCCAGACATGGCACATGGAAAATGGGACATCAATTCACAAAACAGCAAAACCCAGCTTTGCCCCTTGAGTACCCCCGTATTCCAGAGGAGACATTCTCAATAGGATGCTATAGAACACTCAAAGATATTTGGTGGACGGTGGACGTGTTTTGTGTGTTCACATCTCTTTGCCTGCTCAATTAGTTCTCTTGCAATTTTCTCTATGGCTCTAATTTGCATTGAAAATAATAAAATAATAATCAGCATTTAGTGTCATTTGGGTACCAGGCATCCAACTTGACATGTTTTATATATTACAATGTTTTCAGACCCTTGCAAACTATTCTATAAGGTAATTATCATTTCCATTTTAAGGAGGAGAACACTACTGAGATTTGGTTTTTCCTTACTATTAAATTGTGAGGGTGAAGGGACACTTCCCCTTTGCCCTGGAAGGTTCGCTGAAAGATCAACTCACAAAGGCAGATTAATAAGAGAGAGATTTATTTACCATGGGCATGGGGAGAATCACAGGGTGATTACCCTATATCCCAGTGGGGTACAAAAATTTATATACCCTCATTTTAGATGGGAGGTGGAGATGAGGAATACAGGTAATTCTGTTTAGAGGCAATAAATGGTTACTAGTGCAAATGAATAAACACTTGGGAGAATGAATGGATGGGGCAAAACACATTGACTTGTAAATGATCCTCTTTGCAAATTAAATTAACCTGAGAGACAGGTATTATATTTAAAATGATTTGGGCCAGGTCTGGTTGCATTCTTGGGAGGAGAAGTCACTGTTCTTTTTGATGGGTCTGTCTGGTTTTATGCAATAGAGGGAAAGCCCTTTCCAAGGCCTGTTGATCTCTAAGGGTCTTTAATGCAGGAAACTCTTTATACCAGGAGTCATGTTTTGGGGTGAAATTTCCTGAGCTCCTTCAATATTTTAGACTATGATTTGAACTGAGAACTAATATGAAAGTCCATGTCTTTCCCATGAGGCTGCTTTGCCCCAGGCATACTCGGGTAGTATGTATAGTAAAAAATAAAGTACAATATGTAAGCAAAGCATTTTAATGTTTCGAATTCTGTTCATGGAATGCATACTTTAATTTTAATTGTTCTTAAGGGTTCAGCTAGATTCTTAGGTCTTTAACTTTTTTCCCCCATCATCCATATCAGAAACAAATAAATAAAACCCAACTTGGACTGTCTTGGTTGGATGGAATTTAGGGAACATTGTCCTTGGAGCCATACCTATATTTGATCTATCTCAATTTCCTCAGTTAAATACCAATAACAGTCTCCTTTGGTTTCCTTATTCTGGGTGATTTTCTCTGAGATTATGTTTCACCTTTGTTGGCAGCTAGTTCAACATTCCAGCATCATCATATTGTTTATTTTACTTTGTTTGCTAATGCACTGTCACAGCTAGGAAGACTTCACAGCTTTGAATATGAATGCAACATCTGGTTTAGTTTCAATAACATTGCATGCTGCAAATGCAAATATGATTTTTTTTTTGTACTTCCACAAAAAAGTCTCAGATTGTCATTTTAATGAAGGCTGATTTCTACATTTCAGTTCTTGAATGCCAGGGCTTTGCCTGATTTTTTTTTCTTTCTTTTTTTCTTTAACTTGGAAGGAAGCATAAACATGTGTTGTAAGCACATCCCTTTCTGCTCTTTCCATTTGGTTGTAACTTTAACTAATTTGTAAATTTGCTGTGTTCCTCATCTGTCAGATTTTGAGGACTCCATGCAACAGGAGAAACATCTCCTTTATCCTACCTGAACTCGTATATTGAAACAATTTTGTGACTTTATGGCATATGATTCAGCTCTTATTCAGAAAATCAAAATCACATTCTGATAAAAGCCATACGGCAAAGACTCTTGTCCACTAAAAGGTTTCAGCAGAGATTTTAAAAATGCACCCTGATGTGATGTTTATTGGAGCAAGGGCAGAAGACAGAGTTGGTGTCTACATATGCCATTCATAGGCTGTAGATTTCCGTTTTCAGGTAATGATGGTTGGATTCATTGAAATGTCCTTTAAGCACAGCTCCAAGTTAAGATAGTGAGGTTATATTTAAAATAACCTTCTTAAAACTTCTTATGTCTATTACAGGCTTGACTGTGAAAAAAATCCATTGATGTATAAGCAAAAACTTTCCTTTAGAAGATTTGTTTAGTTGGGAGAAATAGAACTATGTATGTATAAAAGAAGAAAACTAAAAACAAAAGTCAAGATACGATTTTGAGTGTGATATTTGCCAGTACTATGGAAATTTAGAAAATGCAGAAAGTATGTTTGGCTAAGTATTCAGGAGGAAACACAGGAAAATGAAAAGTAGAGCTGAACTGTGATTGTTAAATTGATAAGCTGAGTGGGGGGAGGCATTCTGGGCAAAGGGAGTGGACTAATAAAAGGCCTGGTAAATACAAAGCATGACTTTGGTATAATTTAGGAAATTGGGGACTCAATTATAAAGAAGGTTTATTTACCTTTTCACATGTCTGTATCTATACACACATGTACTAGCCATTTTAATAAACTACTCTTGGCAATCTTCCTCTCCCTTTTAAATGCTCAGTATTCAAAACTTGCTTTTTAAAAAGCTTTCTTCTATATATTTTGATTTTCAAAAATACCTTGATATCTGGAAATATTTATTCTAATGTGTTCTACTTAATTTCTCCAAATTAATTGTGGATATATTTTTTTAACCTGTGTCAGAAATTAGAACAATTTTTTTGATATTGAAATATTTGAATGTTTAACATTTTACATTACTGTGTAAATTGTTTACATTTCATTTCCCATAAGCTTAGTTTTTATAAAAGTTTTGGATTTATAGAAAATTGAGAAGGTAGTACAGAGTTTTCATACACTCAGTTTCCTCTACATTGACATCTTACATTGGCATGTACATTTGTTGTAATTAAGTAACCAATACTGATACATCATTATTAACTAACTCTATACAAACTTTATTCTAATTTCTTTAGTTTCATATTACATTTACTTTTCATGTCTCTTTGTACTCTAAACCACTACAGTTTCTCAGACTGTCTTTAAATTTTGAGAAACTTTAATAACCTTAAAAATTTTGAGCGATCCTGATCAGGTATTTTGTAGAATGTCTTTATCTTGTTATTTGCTGTTTCCATCATGACTAGATGGGGGTTATGGTGTATTGTGAGTAACACCACAGAAATAATTGTGCCGTTTCATCACATCGTATCAAAGGTACGTACCATCATTGTGACTTACTGGTATTGATATTACTCTTGACCACCTAGCTTGAGATAGTGTTGGTCAGTTTTCTTCATTGTAAAGTCACTCTTTTTTGTCCTCCCTTTTAATACTGTACTCTTTGGAAGAATGTCACTGTCACAGCCCACACGTAAGGAGTTAGGAGTTATGCTCCATCTACAAGAGAGCACAGTATCTAAATGAATTGTGTGGAATTCTCTTGCATGAGAAAGCTGTTGCTTTTCTTTATTTACATACCCAATCATTTATTTATATCAATATGGACTCATGGATATGTATTTTATACTTTGGGTTATATCCAATGCTTCCTTTTAATTTTGTTGCTCAAATTGTTCTAGCTTTTCTATTGAAAGCTCTACAATTTGGCTTCTGTGTCTTTTTGAAAATTTTCTACCATTTTTTTTTTCTTTTTGGACATTTTCTTACTTTCTGGTACCACAAAACATGAAAGACTGATCTTGTGTATTTCCTGCCAGAATCACCCATTTATCCAAGTGATCCTTGGTTCCTTTCATTGGACAAATGTATTAGAAACCAAGATTTGGCATTAAGTGTGCTTGTTTCTGTGGGGATGTTATTCATCTAGACCCTCTCAGTTGATAGAGCAAGGAAATATATGTATGTATGTTAATCTGTTTGTATACTCACATCTATAAATATGTGATTTATCTATAATCTTCCATTTCAGTAATGAGAAGCCTGGCTCCCACATCATTTCATCTACTTACTTGTTCAGGTGTAATACACATGTATGTCAATGGAAAAGAAGCCAAACTCTGTAAAATAATTTTAAGGAGATTTATTTTGAGCCAAATTTGAGGACCATGACCCATGACCCAGAGCCATGCCCAAGAAGCCTTGAGCAAGTGGACTCGCTGTGGTTGGCCCAAAAAGGCGGGCCATCTCTAAGGGGGTGGGGGGGTGGCTTACAGGTTTAATTGTCTAATTTGTAGGCATAGCATTGTTCATAGTATTCCTTTATTAGCCTTTTGATGTTCACAGAATCAGTAATAATTCCTTTATTTAATTTCAAAATATCAAGGGGATACAAATGTTTTTGTTATATGGATACCTTTTGTAATGCTTGAGTCAGGACTATAAGTGTGCCCATCATCAGAATAGTGTTCATTGTACACGTTAAGTAGGTTTCTGACCCCCTCTTCTTCCCTTGACT
Organism: Varecia variegata; assembly: GCA_028533085.1. Classification (NCBI taxonomy): domain Eukaryota; kingdom Metazoa; phylum Chordata; class Mammalia; order Primates; family Lemuridae; genus Varecia; species Varecia variegata. The sequence continues at coordinate 7,258,069 of CM052446.1, read as the reverse complement.
CCTACTTGATTTCCAAAGACTTCTACTTCCCTCTGTGCACATGTGTGCCCATTGGTTAATTCCAATTTATTAGAAATTACATGTGGGGTTTGTTTTTTTCATTATTGAGATACTTCACTTAGGATAATGGTTCCTAATTCCATCTAAACTGTGGCAAAATACATTTACTCAGCCTTATTATGGTTGAGTAGTAGTCCATGGTATACATATACCACATTTTCTTAATCCACTCATGAATTGATGGGCACGTGGGTTGCTTCCACATCTTTGCAATTGTGAATTGTGCTTCAAAAAACATTTGAATGCAGGTGTCTTTTTAAAAAAATGACTTCTTTCCTTTGAGTAGATACCCAGTACTGGGATTATTAGATTGTAAACAACATAGAGTTGGATCTTGTTTTTTTAATCCATTCTATTTCTTTAATTAGTGTATTTATATCATTCACATTTAAAGTGATTATTGATATAGTTTGATTAATATATACCATATTTTTAACTGGTTTTCTCTTCATTGCACTTGTTCTTTTTTCATTTTTCACCTTATTTTTCTGCATTCTCACATTTAAATTTATTATTTTACATGATCAGATTTTATTTACTCTCAGCATTATCAGTTATACTTCTTTTTAAAAAATTAGTGGTTGTCGTAAAGTTTTTAATATGCATTTATAGCTAAATATAGTTGAAGACCAACTACAACTAATACTATGCCATTTCACTTAGCAGAATTAGGAATTCCTAATTCCTTTCTTTAGCCCGTCTGACACTGCTGTCTTTCATTTCACTCACCATATACTCTACTCACCCAATACATTGTTGGGTGAGTTACTATGTCTATATTAAACAGTTTTCTTTTAGATCAATTATGAATAATGAAATAAAATGTTTTATTTAAGTTTATTTATTCATTTTCTAGTGTTCTTTATCTCTTTTTGTAGACCTAAGTTTCTGACATATTATTTTCCTTCTCCCTTAAGAATTTCATTGAATATTTTTTTCAGTGCAGCTCTGCTGCCAATAAATTTCATCAGCTTTCGTTTGTCTCAGGATGTATTTATTTAGTGTTCAGTTTTGAAAGATCATTTTACTGAATAAAGAATTCTAAGGTTTTTTTCTTTCAACACATTAAATATTTTACTCCACTCTATTCTTGTTAGAATAGTTTCTGATTAAAAGTACACTGTAATTCTTAATTTTGTTTCTCTATAAGTAAAGTATTTTTATCCCTCTAGCTTCTTTAAAAAGTTTTGCTTTGTCTTTAGTTTTCTACAGTTTAAATATGATATGCCTAGGTATAGATATTTTGCTATTTATCTCACTTTGTGTTCTCTGAGTTTCCTGGATCTGTGGTTTGGTTTCCATTATTAATTTTGAAAAATTCTTGGTCATTACTACTTGCAGTTTGTTTTTGTTTGTTTGTTTGTTTTTAGCTTTGTCTTTCTTTTCCTTCTGTTGTTCCAGTTACATCTAGTTGACATTTTTTGAAATGGTCTCACAATCCATAGATATTCTGTTTTTGTCTTTTTATTTCCATTCTTATTTCTTGTTGCATTTCTGCTCGGGAAGTTTCTACTGAACCTTTCTTCAATTTCTGTGATTTCTTTCTCTGACATGTCCAGTCGCCTAATGAACTCATGAAAGACATTTTTAAATTTCTGATACAGTATTTTTTATCTTTAGAACCTCTTTTTCATTCTTTCTTAAATTTCTATTACCCTGTTTATACCATTTGTTCTTATATGTTGTCTTTTTTTAAATTAGAGCAATTAACATGCTAATCATAGTTATTCTAAATTCTCTGATAATTTTAAAATATGTGTCAGATCTGAGTCTGGTTCTGATGCTTGTTTGGTCTATTCAGACTGTGCTTTTTCTTACATTTTAGTATGATTTTTATTTTTTGATTGAAAGCCAGATGTATCAGGCAATAGAAACTGAGAGAAATAGGCTGTTAGTATGAAGGTTTGCATTAATGTATTTAGCAGTTGTATTATGTTTAGTGTTTCCTGTATCTGTAGGCATTGGAACATTCAAATTCCCCTAGTGTCCTTGCCTTTGTCTCCCCCGTTATCTTTGGGCTTCCGTAAGAAAGTTCTTTAAACACAGTTTGCACCTTGCATCCCTTCTGTTATAATCCACTGTTATTATGCTGGAGCCTTGTGGTGGTGATTGCTGAATATATTGTGAGGAAATATCCTATAACCTTATAATTTAAGCACAGTCTTTTAGTGTGTCTGTGTCCCTAGGCTGTGAACTTTGCAAGTGCATCTTTCCTCCTTCTTCTCTTAGGTGTCACAAGAAGCCTGGAGAGGGCCGGGATTGGGAAAATGTCCTTCTCTCAGGTGGGATAAAAATCTGTGGAGTCTTTACCCCTGTACATTAGGCCTTTGTTATGTGGGGTCTGGGCCTAGAAGAAAGGATGGATGGACAGAAGGAATGTGAGCAGAGTGAATGAAGGGACAGGTGAAAACGCCTACCCGAAGCTGCTTGTTTACTGTGTGCAAAGGTCAGCTGAAAACAGCTGACCGTACTGGATGTTGTTAAAGAAGTTAGCAAAGGCCCAAACCTTTGTCCCCCAGCTAAGTCTTTGTTCTAAGGATTATCTGATATCTACACATCTTGTTCCTTATCTGCAAAGAGCTATGCTTGCTTAAATTCCCTCATCCTTGTTTATTCCCTGACCTTCTGCGTGTATCCTTGGTAATAAATACAGGAAAGAACTTAGCTGAGGAGGCCATTTTCTCTTTCAGACTTTGGCCTCTCCCCTTCTCTCAAAACACTAAGTGTTTCAAGTAATTATTCCTTCGCTACCAAGCTCAATTGCGAAAAGCGGCCACTACATTGTTACGGAGAATTCTCTGAACACACTTAGCCATGAACACTCTTCTCCTCTCCCTACCAGATCCAGGAGGGGGTCTCTCCAGATCTTCACTGTGGCAACCTGATGTGGTCCTTGGAGGTAAATCCCACAAAATCATGTGTCCTCTCGTAAGACCCCATGTAGTTTCTCACTTTTTCATTAGCTCATACTCAGCATCCAGCAATTTATTAAAACTAACCTTTAAGTGTTCCTGCCATGGAGTAGAAGCTCCAGCAGCATCTGCTCTAGGAATGTAGATCTCCGCTGTGTCTGCCTGGGTGAGCCTGTCTCCCTAGATTTTAGGCTAGGGGTTTGCCCTGAAACCTCAGTTCTCTGGTGGGCCTGACATCAAGTCATTGCTTTTTAGTTCGCTCAGCATTTTCCCTGGAAGTATGGAAATAAGTCCCAAGCTCCTTACAAATCAGAGCTAAAAACCAGAAGTCTTCAGTCAAAGACGTTTTTAATGAGTCATCATTACAGATTCAGTCTAGAAGTCAGGAAAATAAAGCATCTATGTGTTAATCAAAATAATGCCTCTGAAATTCATCTGGAGGGGTCACAAAGATATGACAGGAGCATGCTGGAAGAATTCGCCACACTTACATTGGGCAGTAAAGGACTTTCCTGACATCATTTGAGATATTCTCCTAGTTGTGGATTTCACTTCATACACAATCTGTGTCACCGCTTTCTTCAGACTTTTTTCTGGCTTGAAATTTAGTCCAATTACATGTATTTTTAGCTATTGAAAATTATTACACAGTGTCAAGTACCTGAAGCAGATTTGGATTCTGACATTTATCTTTTCTAACACTCGTATGCATCACCATCTATGCCTTGAATAAACAGAAAATCCAAACTTCACATGAAGAGAAAGGGGGGTTATGTTTTGAATGGACTCTGAGTCACTTTCAGGTTTGGGTAAAGGTGCATTATATGTTAATTAATGGTCCAACTGAACACCCAGAAGAACAGGCCCTCTTTAGAAAGTCTAGAGCTCTTCTCATGCACATCCTTGACATGAGATTATAAAATGAAGCTTCAGCTCGATTTTTCATCTGTTTTATTGGATTAGGACTGTCACTGTCTTAAATGACTCCTCCTCTTATAATTGCCACCTAGATACTGCAAAGATTCTCAAGCATGTCTGCAGCATCAGGAAAGGACTCTTCTTCCCCCCTCCTCTGATGCTCCTGTTACCTACATGATGAAAGACAAGTATCTCCTGCTACATGCATTTCTTCTCTCCAATTTCTATTTCGAAGACAAAATTTGAGCGAGGAGGATAGTTCTCTGAAGCACTGCTAAGTTTCAGGCATAGGAAGCGAGCCCTGATAACAATCTTTCCAGGATGCATTTTTTTTGAAAATTGGTGATTCACCTTCCTCTACTTATGACCCTTATTCTAAGAGCGAGGTTATTGTTTCTGGGGAAGAATACAACGACCCAATCACCACAGGTAAAATAATTTTATGACAGGGACAAAGCTGGCAGCAGAGGTCATGAGACGTCAGTCTTATAAGTATAGATTCCTGTCAGGGTGGCAGCCCCTGATTGTGTCAGTAATGGCATCTGCTATACATTAAGCTGTTTGCCCTCTCATTTCTTTCTAACTTATAGTATGTTACCAGGAGCAATTTCATTCCAGCAATAAATTTATATGTTGAAACAGACTACACTTGGGAGCATCAGTCATAAAGCTGCTTCTGTTTGACTTCATGAACTACATACTTAACCTGTAAGGGATGGGGAGTAGGCATTTAATTATAACTCGCCTAGCGGGTGTCACTAATTAAGAATCGGGATGGGTCCTCAGTGCAGACTGGAGGTTTCTATAAGAGAAGATAAATTTCACTATGAAAGAGTCCTCCTCTTGGTTTCATTGAAAAAAAAAAAAAAAGAAAGATAAGGAATGGTAAAAAAAGAAGTAAAAAATCCCATATTTAGTACATGCAATCCAAGTTCTACATATTTTAATACCATTTTCATTTAAATTAAGTTCACGCATCACAACAATATTCTCAGTTATGTATTATTTCCCCTTATTATAGATGTAAAAATAAAAAAAAAGATGAAAAAAAAGAGAAAGCAATAAATATATCAATTACAAGACCAACACAATTAGCAAAGTTGCTATAATAAATATATATAGGACATTACAGAGAGAACAATTAGAAAACATTCTGTTCAAACACATGTAGAGCATTTACAAACGTTACTCTGTTTTAGGCCACAAAGCAGTTCAGACGTATGCCCTGCCTTCTCTCTCAGTAGGCACATTGCTTCCCATTTTGTAAGAGAACAACCCTAAGAACTTCCACATGCTTCCACCTCCTCTTCTACACACCCACAGAAGTCTGTGCTCTTAGACTCAGGTTTCATCCTTGCTATTTAATATCATCAATGATCTTTCACAGTCTTCCTCAAGGTCAACCTCTCCACTTCCACATTTGATGCCATTCTTTGCCTATTTTCTTCTTTCTTCAGTACCCCCATTAATTCTACTCTTCATTATTCATCAGCATACACACGTGCTATTGTTTTCTCATATCAGGAAATCAAAACACTTTTCTTGGGCACCTATCTCGATAGCTGCTACCCTACTTTGTCTCCTCTCCTTTAGAGCAAAACTCTGGGAAAGAGTCGTCTGTCTGTATTATCTTCAATTTTTCTCCTCCCTTTCTAAAATCTACTCTGGCTGGGCTTTCATTCCCTTCCCCACCCCCACCTCCTCAAACTCTTGCAGTCCGGGTTATCAGTGACTTCCACTTTGTTAACACTATACTCAGCTGTATCAGTCTTCATCTCACTTGGCTTATTAGCAGCATTTGACACTAATGTTAATCACTTTCTTTGCTCTCAAGCACCTCCTTCACTTGGCTTCCAGTATTTCACCTCCCTTCCCAAGCCCCCTTTCTTGCGTCCTGGCTCACTGGCCACACCTTCCCAGTCTCCTTCCCTGATTTCCTCTCTTCTCCCTGATTTGTAAATGCTGGTGTGATCAGGGTTTCCACTTGAGAATTTTTCTCTCCATATATGTTTTCTGAGGTGATTTCATCTACTAACATGGCTTTAAATATCATCTCTATGGTGATGATTCCAGAGTTTCTGTCTCCATCTCAAAGTGCTCCACTGAACTTGATATTCTTATATCCCATAACTACAACATAGGCACTTGGCTGTTAGATATCTAACAGATATCTCAAATTTAATAGATACACAATGACATTCTAATCTTTCTTCAAAATGTGCTCTCCTTTATTCCTCATCATCTCACATACTGGCAATGCAATCCTTCTACTTGCTCAGGAAAACATAACTTTAGATTTATCCTTAATTCTTTACCTCAGAACTTAAAGCTAATTTATGCACAAATCTTACGGGCCCTAATTTCAAACATGATTTCTACATATTCTCTTCAATTACCCCTTCTGAGTGATCTCTTTGTAGCCAGGACCCTAGCCAATACAACTTTACACATTTATACAATGAAATTCACAATTCTAAATATTCAGGGGTCATGGGGAAAATGTAAAATTTGAGAATATTTAGAATTTAATAAAATTTAGAAAACTTCAAATCTTGATTTTTCTTATATATGTACATTTCTTATATTAAACTCATCAATAGCCATACAGTCCTCTGTAAAAGAAAATTACTCTTGTACACTTTCCCCAACATTCTGCAGTTCTTCCCACACTTTATCCTTCCATATTTCTCATAGACTTGGAATTTCATTCAACACTTTGAGGGATTTGATAATTTCTCAGACTTTTGTTGCACACTTATCTTGTAGTAGCCAATTGTCTGATGCTTCTCTGTAACAACAAGTAATACAGCCTCTTCTACAGTGGATAACTTCCTTTCTTATTTGCCATAAAGCCCTTGCTTACTGCTTTCAAGCAGGAAACTATGAGATTGTTGTCAGCCTTCCAATGATGAATATTTGCTCTAACAATATCCAATTTATGCCTGTGCCTTTCTGAGTATATGACATATTTTCATTTTGACTTAAAATCATATTAGTCCTTTTAGAAGACATTTTAAATACAAGTTTACCTTTACAGGTGTAACATTAACAATGCACATAGTTAAACTGATAATGATGATAGCATGGAGGGCTACGTCCAAGCTGAGCATAAGCAGCAGTGACAGCCACAGCATGGCTGTTTCCTGGCTAAGAGCAATTATGAGACTCATTAAAATATGAGAAATTTTGATACTCAGAAAACATTTTAATCTTACACTCCATGAAATATGGTACTTTCTTTTTTTCATTTCTTTTTTCCTTGTTTTTAAAGACAAAAATAAATTTTACTGTTGTTTGATCACCATTAATTCCCAAATCTTTTCTAGCACTCAGTTCTTACATCTTGTTATTGAAGTCATCTGTAATAATGCCTTTAATTTTTGTGGTAAAATCTATATGGTATTGTATGTGTGAAGGATGTATTTATAGTTCCCCTATATTTAGATGATAGGTGTTTGGAATATGTAATTCTGGATGTTTAAATTTCATTGCAATATATCTCTATTTGGATTTTTTTTAAATTTATATCATTTGGCACTCTAACTAGCATGATCATATAATTTATCTTCTATGATAGAGCACTTTAGGGATAAAAGGGAGTATAAATAATTAAAATTATTTAGCTTCTTGAAATGTGTATTTATTGAATGGAAAACTAGTTTTTACTATTTTGGTGGAACTATATAATATTTCTGTTCAAAAACTATCTTTAGGAGTAAAATTCTTTATACTTTAAAGCAACATTATAAAAAACTGTTTTATAGTGGTTAAATGAAAACTAACAGGCAGAACTATTTTATTAATGCATATCAAATACTTTAATTTGTTTATCAGATGTATCTGTCTAATATCATGTTAATGATATTTTCTGAAAAAATTTTAGTATGGTTCTTATTAAATTTTAAATAAAATTTTTTGAAATCTTCTTTAAAGCTTCATTTTATTAATAAATATAAAATTGTAGCCACCTTTAATAGTTTCTTTATAATATTTAGAATTGAGAAAACACTCTATGTACATGCTAAGAAATCTTGTAAGTTCAAATATAATTTCATTAAATGAAAAATATTCTCAATTTTAGTTATTTTCTTATGTAAATATAAAATATTTCCCAAAGTATTTTTGAAACACATTTACCTTTTGCCTCCATTCAGAGTTGCATTCTTCAACAATCTCAATAAATGTGGTGTTGATATGAATTATTATTTGACTATTTTATCAAATATAAATGCATGCAGAATTGTAGCATTTCTCAATTCATTCTGATCTAATACAGAATAAAAATTAATCCCATTATAAAATAAGAGTGCCATCAAAAATTCTTCCCAAAATTTGAGTTAATCCAATATGTAATGATAGAATTTCAAAATCTTGTACATTGCTTGAGCTTTCATTGCTTAATGTGTTCATTTCCTCCTTAGAATTCTGGGGGTAGGGGGATAAACTTTTAGTTTGCAATCTTTATTTCCAACAATTATTTTATATATTTTCTGAATAAACATTTCCAACAGATTTAAAAGAAATTGTTACCAAAGTATACAGGATTCACACACAAAAATGTTTAATATTATTCCATTGTAAGAAACTTAGGTTGACTTACAAAGTGAATATTTAAAACTTCAAAGAATTTTAACATCCTGGGGATAATGGGCAGCAAAGACAGAAATCATGTACTGCTACGTTCACGTATGTGTGTATATTCATAATTTGCATTATTAATGGAAAAAAAGCCAGACTCTGTAAAATAATTTTAAAGAGATTTACCCTGAGCCAAATTAGAGGATCATGACCTGGAGCCATGCTCAAGAAGTCTTGAGCAAGTGGACTCTCTGTGGCTGGGTTACACTTTGGTTTTATACATTTCAGGGAGACAGGGGTTATAGGTAAAGTCATAAATCAATACATGGAACACATACATTGGTTTGGCCTGAAAAGGTGGGCCATCTTGAAGCGGGGGGCTTACAGGTTATAGGTGGATTTAAAGATTCTTTGATTTGTAATTGGTTAAAGATATGAAGTTTTATCTAAAGGCTTGGAATGTTTTAACATAAGGAGCTGTTAATCAGAGACAAGCCACCTGACATATATTTGTTGGGTAAGTTGAAGACCTGCAGGTTTGCCTTGAATACCCTTAGACATGTTAATGGGTTACAAAGGATGTCCCCAAGAAGAAAGAAGAAAGTGGGGGCATGATGAGGCATGTCTGACCTCCCTCCACCTGGCAGGCAATTTAGTTTTAGGATATTCCTTTGGCCACAAGGGGGTCCAGTCAGTCAGCCAGTTGTGGGGAGCGGGGTGAGCCTTAAGATTTTATTTTAGTTCACAGCGTCATCATGAAAGTTTTTGTTATACTAAATGTGTATATATAAAAATATATGTAAATTTCCATAGTTATAACTTCTATTTGAATTGGTACAAATTTGAAGCTTGTATGGATGCAGTTATTAATTATATGTATGCCATAGCCAATTCCAATTATGATTCTGCTCCAAAGGTTTCTTAATTAGGTATGACTTTGTTTGTACCATAACACTGTGCTCCTCCAAAATTTGTATTTATTTCATCAACACAAACCAATCACCTTCTCTTCAATGCAGAACTTCTTAACCTGCACTGGCAACAGTATTACATAAACAATAATGTCAGTTATTTCATATTTAACAGAATAAAATTCCCATCTTTCCTTTGATACCATGTACTGAATGAAAAATCAAGCCATCATTACAGTTAACTCATTTTCTATTTGAAGCAACTCCTGACAGTGTCATAAAACTTGCACCATTATCGCCAAATTCTCATTCTGCTAATGAAACCAACTCCCAAGAACCACTCCTGTTTGTGGACATAATTCACCCCTTAGGGAATGTCCTTTGCACTCGTTAATCAAACATCACTGGAGATAATCTATTTATTAACACATTGTGATCCATTAGCCCTTAGGATGTGGGTAGAAGAGGCAAGAAGAGGGAGTGTTCTAGCAGTCTATTTATTAACCTGCCCATTTCTACCCTAGCAATGATAGGGGGCATCCCTGTCTCAAGTTGATTCTAGCAAGAATTCATGAGATATTTTACTATTAAATGTGTTATCAGCTATTGGCATGAATTGTATATATTTTATTATTTTATGGAAATACTCCTCTTCCTGGTTCACTATTTTTTTCTCTTCATATGGACATTGAATTTCATCAAAATATTATCAGAATATGTGAATATGACACAATATTCTTTTTGGGCTCTTGTTCCAAATAGCTTGTAAAAGAATGGTTGTGATTATCCCCCTCTGGGTATGGACCCTTCTTTACAATGTAACTTTGTAAAGTACAAGGAAGATAATCTTGGACCAATCTAGAGCCTAGCAATCCCTAAACATGTGTCAAGGAGAAAATATAATTTCTCCTCAACCCCCATAAGTTCATAGTTGGGACAGACCCCTGTAACAAAAGGCAGATTAACAAAAGAAAAACAAGCATATTTATTAACAGGTACAGTGCACAGTACATGGGAGACACCTCAATGCAGGTAACTCAAAGCAGTAGCTAAGAAGCTTGGCTTACGTAGCATCTTCAACAAAACAATAAATGTGTGGAGAGATGATAGGAAAGCAGTTTGGGGCTTCAAAAAGCAAGAAACTGTGGAAGGTAAACATAGGGAAAGACACTAATGGAGTAAGGTTTGTTTGTAGATTCCTCTGCTGCTCTCTCTGAGCTGATGAGTCATCTCCAGTACAGGAAAATTTATATCTTGTCTCTAGGCAAAAAAGGGAGAAGATAGAGTGTTTTCTCCATTTGCTGCTTCTTAATTGCCTTTAGGTCAAAAGTAATTTTTATGTCAATAAGACATTTTAGGATGACATATTCTGGTTTCCTTCCTATGCAAAAAAGCTTCAACAAGTTAAGCAGTGCCGCCTACTCTACTGTTCATAGACCCGTTGACAACTGAGCAATAATAAATGTGTATTATTTTTAAAAACAACGTTTTGGAGTGTTTTTCTAGACAGTAAAAGCTAAATAATACAGAAAAAATGACCATGTATCCATATACATATGTAAATAGATGTATGTTGCACGAAAAGTTATCTAAACATGCACTCAGCAAATTGACATCAGCGGTTACCCCAGGAAAATATATTGATGTTTTAAATTTGTATGTAATCAAGTCTCTTATTATCTTCAGGTTTTGTGCATTTTCGAGACCAGGGTTATATATTAATAAATAGCTTTAGCTTATTCAACTCATAACTGTTGATAAATTATGCTAATACTATATCCAATGTCAAACCATATGTGCATTCTCTGAATAAATTATATTTATCATTATTCTTTAAATAAAATGCTGGAAATATTTGCTATGTTATTTATTTATTTATTTCAAAGTATTTTGGGAGTACAAATATTTTTAGATACAAGGATCACTTTTGTAATGTTTGAGTAAGGGTTATAAGTGTACCTGTCAGATAGTGTTCATTGTACTTGTTAGGTAGGTTTTGCCCCATCCCCTCCTACCTCCTCCTCAATGGTTGGTTTCCATTGAGTTATACTTCCCTGTGTGCACGTGTGCTTGTTGGTTAGTTCAAATTTAATAGTGAGTGCATGTGGTGTTTCATTTTCCATTCTTTAGATAATTCACTTAGGATAATGGTCTCCAGTTACATCCATATTGTTGCAAAAAGCATTAAGTCATCCTTCTTCATAGGTGAGTAGCATTAATATTTTACAGAATATATACACCACATTTTATTAATCCACTCATGAATTGATGGTCATTTGGGTTGATTCCACATCTTTGCAATTGTGAATTGTGCCACGATAAACATTCAAGTGCAGGTGTCTTTTTGATAAAATGACTTATTTTCCTTTGGGTAAATACCTAATAGTGGGATTGCTTGATCAAATAGTAGGTCTACTTTTAGTTCTTTGAGGAATCTCCATAGTGTTTTCCATAGAGGTTATACTAATTTGCAGTCCACAAACAGTATATAAGCATTCCTTTCTCTCTGCATCCATGCCAGCATCTATTGTATTTGAACTTTTTAATAAAAGCGATTCTAACTGGGATAAGGTGATATCTCATTGTGTTTTAATTAGTATTTTCCTGATAATTAGTGACAATGAGCATTTTTTATATATTTACTGGTCATTTCTCTATCATCTTTTGAAAGGCTTCTGTTCATGTCTTTTGCCCACATTTTAGTGGGGTTGTTTGGTTTTTCTTGCTGATTTGCATTAGTTCTTTGTAGATTCTGGTTATCAGCCCTTTTTCAGATGTATAGCTTGTGAATATTTTCTCCCATTCTGTAGGTTGTCTATTAGCTCTGTTGATTATTTCCTTGGCCATGCAGAAGCTTTTTAATTTAATCAGATTCCATTTATTCATTTTTGTTTTTGCTGTGATTTCCATTGGGGTCTTCTTCATAAATTCTTTGCCTAGGCTGATATCAAGAAGTTTTTCCAACATTTCCTTCTAGAGCTCTTATGGTTTAATGCCTTACATTTATGTCTTTTATCCACCTCAAATTAATTTTTTTCAGTGATGAGAGATAAGGAACCTATTTCATTCTTCTGCAGTATGAGCATCAACTCTTCTTTGTAGGTCTGATAAAATTCAGGTGTGAATCCATCTGCTCCAGGGCTTTTATTTGTAGGAAGATTTTTTTATTGGGGCTTCAATCTTGTTGTTTGTTATTGCTCTGTTCAGGAGTTCTATTTCTTCCTGATTTACTCTTGGGAGGTTGTGTGTTTCCAGGCATTTGTCCTCTTTCTCTGCATTTTAGAGTTTATGTGTGTAGAGATTTTCATAGTATTCACAGATGATATTTTGTATTACTGTCTAATCAGTTGTAATATCTCCTTTTTCATTTCTTATTGAGCTTATTTGGGCCCTTTTTCTTCTGTTCCTGGTTCATATAGCAAGAAGTCTATCAATTTTCTTTATCTTTTCAAAGAACCAACATTTTGTTTCATTGATATTCTGTATTATTTTCTTGTTTTCAATTACATTTAATTCTGCTCTGTCCTTAGTTATTTCTTTTCTTCTGCTGGGTTTGAAATTGGTTTGCTATTCCATTTCTAGTTCCTTGAGATGTGCCATTGGATTGTTGATTTGTGGTATCCTCTCTTTTTGATGTAGGCATTTAAGGCTATGAATTTTCCCCTTAGGATTGCTTTTGCTGAATTTCATAGATTTTGATAGCTGTGTTCCCTTTGTCATTCAGTTTGAGGAATCTTTTGATGTCCATGTTAATTTCATTTTTGATCCAATAATCATTGAGCTGCTGTTTTCTTAATTTCCATGACTTTGTGTACAATTGAGTGTTTCTCTGGGAGTTGATTTCTAGTTTTATTCCACTGTGGTCTGAGAAGATGTATGGTATGATTTCTAATTTTTTGAATTTGTTGAGCCATGTTTTGTGGCCTAAAATATGATCAATCTTGGAGAATGTTCCTTGTGTTGATGAGCAGAATGTATATTCAATTGTTTTGGGGTAAAATATTCTGTAAATGTTAAGCCTATTTGTTCTGAAGTCCCATTTAAGTCCAGAGTTTCTTTTTTACTCTTTTTTTTTTGAGACAGAGTCTCGCTCTGTTGCCCGGGCTAGAGTGCTGTGGCATCAGCCTAGCTCACACCAATCTCAAACTCCTGGGCTCAAGTGATCCTTCTGCCTCAGCCTCCTGATTAGCTGGGATTACAAGCATGTGCCACCATGCCTGGCTAATTTTTTCTATATATATTTTTAGTTGACCAGATAATTTCTTTCTATTTTTAGTAGAGACGGGGTCTTACTCTTGCTCAGGCTGGTCTTGAATTCCTGACCTCGAGCGATCCTCCCGCCTCGGCCTCCCAAAGTGCTAGGATTACAGGCATGAGCCACCGTGCCCGGCCCAGAGTTTCTTAATTTATTTTCTGCTTGTATCATCTGTCCAGATCTATAAGTGGGGTGTTGAAGTTCCTAGGAATTATGATGCTGCTGTTTATGTCTTTGCTTAGATCTAGTAGGGTTTGCTTTATGAACCTGGGTGCTCCTGCATTAGGTGAACAAATATTTAGGGTTAATAAGTTGAATACGCTAGTATTGTTATGGTGAATTGCTCCTTTTCCCATTATATAATGACTATCTTTGTATTTCTATACTATTTGTATTTAAAGTCAATTTCATATGTTATGAGAATGGCTTCACCTGCTTTCTTTTGATTTCCATTTGCATGGAATATTTTTTTCTATCCCTTCACCTTAAGTCTGTATGAATCCTTGTGAGTTAGATATGTTTTCTGGAGAGAGGAGGTGCTTGGCTGGCATTTTTTTACCCATTCAGCCAGCCTATGTCTCTAGAGTAAGAAGTTCAAACCATTCACATTGATTGAGAGAATTGATATGTGGGATGCTGTTCTGTTCATCCTGTTGAGTAGTACCTTATTGTTTTGTCTTACCTCTTGTACTATTGTTTTATATGAGCTCTGAGCCTTAGCTTTTGGGTAGTTACATACTGATGGGTGACTCTTATGCTGATCCATGTATAATTCAGATGTGAGTATTTCCTGTAGGGCAGTTCTGGTCTTGACAAATTCCCTCAGTGTTTACTTGTCTGGAAAATATTTATTTCTCCTTCATATTTGTAAATTCTCAGCTGAGAAGTCTGCAGTTAGCCTGATGGGTTTTCCTTTATAAATTACTTAATGTTTTCACTTTACAGCTTGCAGGAGTTCCTCCTTCATGTTGATGTTGGCCAGTCTGATGACTATGGGTCTTGGAGATTTCCTCTTTGCAATGAATCTCTCAGGTGTTCATGGATCTTCCTGTATCTGGTGTCTCAATCTCTAGCAAGACCAAGGAAGTTTTCCTCAATTATTCCCCCAAATAGGTTTTCCAGCCCTTGTGCATTTTCTTCTTAACCCTCAGGGATGCCTATGATTCTTATATTTGGCTGTTTTACATAATCCCATATTTCTTGTAGACTTTGTTCATTCCTCTTAATTCTCTGTTCTTTATTTTTGACTGACTGCATTAATTCATAAGAGTTGTTGTCAAGCTCTGAGATTCTTTTCTCTGCCTGTTTAATCTATTCTTGAAACTTTCCACTGTGGTTTTTTTTTTAATTCCTTAAATGTATTTTTCATTTTCAGAAGTTCCATTTGTTTTTTTCTTAACATGTCAATCTCTTTAGTGAATTTTTCATTCATTTCTTGAATTGTTTTTCTAGTTTCTGTGATTTGGTTTTCTATTTTCTCTTGGATTTTGTTGAGCTTCCTTACATTCCATATTTGGAGTCATTTCAATATTTTTGTTTTGGTTGCTATCCATTGCCAGAGAGCTGGTGTTTCTCTTGGGGTATTCTTTTGATTTGATTTTTTCATACTTCTGGAGGTCTTTTGCTTATTCCTTCTTATCTGGAGCAGTTGTTGCTTCTTATATTTGGATTTTCTTTTGTTTAGATGGGGCTTTTTCATCTCCCCTCACTTGTATGGGTGTGTTTTTAGCATATATTGTGTAAGAATCTGTGGCTTTGCTGGTGAGTGCTTTATGACGCTCTAGTTTCTGGATGGATGCTTTGGTTATAGATATCCTTAGTGTGGTGGTTTTCTCAGTTGCTAGTTGTTTGTAGGCTGTAGCCACGGTGACCTCCATGAGTGCACAGATTGCCACCTCCCTTTCATGAAGGAGTATAGAGGTCTTTGAAATCCTTTTTCTTTCCCCAGCCCTGTGGTCTACAGCAGAGGCAGGTGTGGGAGCGAGGTGGAGTGGGCAGGGTGGGGTGAGCCTTCTCTTAGGCTCCATAATGTCTGGTAAGGTAGTTGTTTTTGTGGGGGTCAAAAGTCCCCTCCCAGCCTTCTGGGGAAAACTGCCAGGGAGGGTCTGAGGTGGCCCCACACAGCCAGAAAGTCTGCTTATGGAGGTGGAAGCCATCTGAGATTCACAGTCTGGCTGTTGAGAGCAGATTTTGCTCTTCTCCCTTGTCCCCTGATCCGTGGTTTGGTTTCTCTTTGACTTCTGCTGGCAGACTGGTAATCACATTAGCTGAGCTCCCCCATGATGGCACTGCAGGCTAGGAACTTCCCTGTTTAGGATCCCATCCTAGGCTGAAAGCATGGCCTTCCTGTTGGGTAGAGGGGTGCTCCACGAGTGTGCTGCAACTAGGACCCACAATGCACTTTCCTCCCAGTTCTGCCCATGTGAGCTTCCTCACCTCCTAAGATTAGTTCACAAATCTGCCCTCCATGCCCCAGAGCAGCAATTGAGTCCTGAGGGCATGGGATCTGGCCTGCCAACCTGCCTCTGGGTCCTCAAAGATAAATCCTTGACCATACCAGGGAGAAGCATGCTGGTCCCAGGTTGCCTATGGAGTGCTCAAGCAGGTTTGATGTCCCACTGCTTTGGGGTGTGCCCTGCTCTGATGGAGCCACCAAGGATGCAGCACCAGGGAGGGCTGGTGAGCAGGGAGCTCACAGTCTGAGCACCCCTTAGTCTGCTGCAGGACTTTAAGAGGAAAGAGTTTGAGCCCCAGTCTCTGTAGAAACCTCGATGTGTTGTCTCTATTGTCTCTCTCACCAGCCACAGGTGCAGGAGGAAAAGAGTCCAGATGAAATAAAGCTATTAATATCACTCCGGTGGTCTCTGCAAGGTAGCCCACCTGGAATGTCCAGGCTCTGGGATCACACAGATTTCCCAGGACCCAATGCACCCCTGTGGCTCCCACAGTCTGGGCCAGAATTGGGAAATGTTTACATGGGACTGAGCAAGCTGAAAACTGAGAGGCTGACACCTCCTGGGGAAGACAAAGGCACATGGTGGGTAGAGAAGCAATATGGCGCCTGCTGTCTTGGTTCAGGTCTAAGGTAGTGGGAAGTGCCCGAGATGGGGGCTGGGAGGTGTGTAGGTACTTTTTCCACATGAAGCTCCCAGTTGTCTGATGATAGCAGTTTTGGGGCTCATGGGGGTAAAAAGTCTTTTGACCCAGCAGCTTGAAAGTCCATTGACTGTCAGAGAAGTGAGGGTGGGAGAAACAAACAGCTCCACCTATTCTTTTTGCTGAACTCCAAGCCTTTCAGGTATTGACCTCCACCAACATCTTGCTCCTCCTTGTTCTGCTCCACAACTTCTTCCCATGGAGTCCTCTGCAGGTTCAGGCACCCGTCCCTCAGAATTACAGGTCTATGTTTATCTGTTTGTTTTTTTCTCTATTATCTAAAACCTTCCCTTCCTACTGAGACACTCTGGCAGCTGGTTTCTCTGGTCAGACATCTTCTTTGAACCTTGTTGATATTTTATTATTTAGGATTATGTGTCTTGATATAAAAGGAAATTGGTCTTGTGTTTTCTTACTTTGCCCTTTCTTCATCCCATTTTGAATTTTAGTGTTCTGTAGGAGGGAATTGGGAAATGTTGCATCCTTATCTATTTTATGTCTACTTGCTCATTCCTCCTTGGGGCATTTGCATTTTGTTGTTGTTGTTGTTTGTTTGTTTTTAAATGATTGCCATAGATCTATTTAATTCAGTTTTGCAAATGAGTAGTAATTATATTTATCTATAAATTTTACTATGTTTTTATTTTATGATATTCTGCATTTAAAATGTATTATTTCGTCTTGTCTTCTTTGCTTAGGCTTTCTCACTGTTCTCAGATTCATAAGCATGTGCTGCAATTTTGAGTTCAGAGAGAGAGTGTGAGTAGGAAGGCCTAAAATTTGGGGCAGGGTAAGTACTTCAAAATATTCATGAACATAAGAGGGTGGATGACCCAGGGAGAAGTGATCAGAATTCTTTATAATCTAAGCAGATGGCATTGTGTAGGAGTAATATTCTGGGTGGTTATTAATACCAAAATCAGCCATACATTAATAAAATGATTAATGTATACTCATTATACAAATATATATCAGGGAACTAATATGTTTTAATCTTTGTCATCGTCCCAATTAAAAAAATTCCGAAATATATTATATAAGAAATAGTCTCATTTTTAAGAAATGTATTTTTAATGAGAAAATTTGAAACTGCATCATCAAAAATTGTTCTATTAATTTATATTTTATTTATACTCAGATAAAACCTAGCATGGAATGTGCATAAATCATGTCTACATAAGCCAAAATTCAAAAGTCCATCGCTGTCTAAATAACAAAATCTTAATTTGAGGCACTGATATTTGGAACTGCTGTATGAACTTTTGATCTTTGAAGTACTGTATTTAGAGGTTGATGGTGTCAGCAATAATCATAAAAGATTTGTATATGCAATGTCTCTTTCAGATCTTCGAAGCAAAAGAGGGTATTTCTTTGCCTTTTAAGAGGAAAGACTCAGAAGCAGGACATATGGCTTCAAATCAGCAAGGTCTATGCCTGGAGGATCAGAATCAGGGTGGGATCAGGTGTTGCAAGCAGGTATAGAAAGTGATTCATCACCAAGGTCATGATCTCTGCTCGTGCGATTTTTATGCTGGGTTTCACTGCATCAACAATGGAGTATGATGGTTAACTTATGTGTAACTTGGCTGGGCTATGGGATGCCCAGATAGCTGGTAAAACATTATTTCTGTGTTTGTGAGAGTATTTCATGAAGAGATTGGCATTTGAATTAGTACACTAAATAAGAAAGATCTAGCTTCCCCACTGTGGGCGGACATTATCCAATCACTTGAAGGCCTGAATAGAACAAAACAGTGGAGGAAGGACAAATTTACACTCTCTGTCTGTTTGAGCTGGAACATCCATCTTCTCCTGGTTCTTGGGTTCAAACTTAATCCTGGACTTACACTATCAGTACATTCTCCAACCCCCCGCATCCATTTTTAGGCTTTGAGACTCAGACTAAATCATACTACTGGCTTCTTTGGTTCTCCAGCTTGCACAGGGCAGGTAATGGAACTTCTTAATCTCCATAATTATGTGAGCCTATTTCTATAACAAATATTCACATATGTAGACACAGATAAACTTCATATATATATATTTCCACATATCTATATCTTTATATTTAACTATCCATCTCTCTATATATCCATATATATATATATATATATATATATACGCACACACACATATATGTGTGTGTATATATATAAAGAGATTTATTGTGGAAATTGGCTCATGTGACTATGGAGATTCTTATATATTTACCTATATATATATCAACTTCATATATACATATATATATCTATCACCATATGAAATCTCCTTTTTAGAATGGAAGATGCGCGCGCACATGCACGTGCACACACACACACACACATACACACACACACTGGTTCTGTTTCTCCGGAGAATCCTGGCTAATACCGGGGGTGTCAAGGCTGCTCTAGGGCCTGACCACAGCATCTGGCCCCAGGCTCCACCAGGGTTCCATGCATGCATCACATGGATCTCAAGTTTGCCCATTTGCAGTTTAGTGCCAGCAGAAACTGCACTTCCAGAGTGTCAGTGTGAAGTGTGACTGTGCATCTCCACAGAGCGTCTGCAGAACTTGAACCAGGTAAATAACAAAGATCTGAACCACCCACCATTGCCTAACTAGCAGAGGGAAGATAGAAGAGCTGTTCTGTGAGTTCGGAATAGGCCTCACAGAAAAAAAAAAAAAAGAACTAATATTTATTGCTCTGAGTTCTGTGCCAAGTGCTTTGTATATATTATTTCATATAAACTATATACCACCCTCCTGTTTTACAGGTGAGTAAATTGTATCTCATAGAGATCAAAGTTAGTCTCTGACAGGACACTGATTTGAACCAAGGTCAACCTACCTTCTAATCTCCCCCATACTGTGTGTTACCCTGCCAGAAGTCAGAAAGAATTGACTTAGTCATGAGATTACTTCCAAACTGAGCTGGCATGGTTCAGCCAGGCCCCAGAGACCTGGAGACATGTGTACTGGGAAAATTCTTTTTAAACCATTGCACATTTTCCAAATGACTCCCTAAACTCTGAAGAAGTCATCACTCAACTACTTCCGGAGGGAAATTTGTTGTGGTCATTGAAAGATTTTTAAAGATTTGAACTTAGTATAAAAAGCAGCTTATTATCAGCTCCCAGAAGAAAAGAAAAATGAATTATTAGTGTTTTAAGTAGTGCATGAGACTCAGTTTGCCCTATACTTCAGACCTCCTCCTAAGCAGAGTACCTCAGGGTGATTATTATATGTAAGTCCACATGCTGTCTGTCGTGCAAACTCGTTAAGCTGGTCGGGATGGATTGCATCAGAAGTCCACACCTGGGTCAAAGAGAAGTAGTGATGGGTTAGTTTTAAGGGTCAGTTTAAGGAGTAGTTCAGCACAAAAATGCCCAGTGAGTGTGCTCTGACCGGTGGTTAGTGAATAACATGTCTCATCAAATTCTCTCTCTTGATGAGTTTTGGTTGTAAATAAAAGAGGGGGTGGTTAGAGATAGAAGGAAAGAAAATCACTAAAAAAACTAAAGCAGAGTCAGAGAAAAATAGTTATGAGCATGGTAAAATTACTACAGGGTATAGGTACATCTTTCTAGCAATATGCCCAAATGACTAGGTCAACAAAACTGCTGTTAAATTCCTAGAATTTGTGTTGTTTGTAGTATAATGCCAACTATGGTTTCCTGAGTTATTTCTGTTTGCCAAGCACAGTGCCATGTTTTGGCATATGTTATCAAATTCTATTGCATTCACTAATTTTGCTGAGTGTCCTTGGAGCAGCTGTGGTATCTGAGTGGCGCTGATCACCATTTCCATTGATCTAGACCTGACGTTGACATTACTGAGACAGATCCCTGTGCTCGCTAACTTCCTGGGACATGCTTATAAGTCTCCCTTATCTGAAGCATCAAAGCATATTTCCATTCCTAAAATCTGAAATCTCCTAGCATACTGGGAATTGACAACCTCAGAGAAAAGTAAACTAAAGCATATGATGTTGAAATGGTTGTTATCACTGTCCCCTACATGAGTAATGAATCAGTTAAATCCTTCACTGTCTCAAGAAATCACCATCTGTTCTTTAGTCTTTAATTGATGTAAGATGTGTTTCAAGAAATCTCCAATGGGAAACAATTCTGGTGTTCATGAAAACTGGCTGGCAGATTAGTGGGTCAGCCAAGCAGATGGTGTCAGGGTGATTCAGCATCCCAGGCAGCTGCTGTCCTACCTGGGAAAGATGGTCATTTCCTCTGCCACACGAATCTCAGAGCTGCCAGCACCACTCAAGCTCCCAGTGTCTTTGCATCAAATAAAGAGTTTATTCTGGAGACAGGTTTTGGGAGGTGGGAAATGAACCCAGCAGAAGCACAATACATCCTTCAACTTCAGCAGTATACAGAGGGTGCAGGCTGCGGTGGAAAAGTTTTTGGGAAAGCAAAGCAAAACTTCATCAGCTAGCCAAGAATTCCAGATGGCCAGTTTATACATCTTTTTAGGCATTTGGATACAATTGAAAAAAGCTAAGGACCTGATTATCATGTGTAAGAAAATTATATTTTGTAGGAAATTTTAGTTCCTGGGGACAAGATTTATGCAATATTTATTTTATCTCATGTCTTGGCTCTATGGAGTAAATGGAGGACATTTCCTGATCCCCTATTGATTATAACTTACCTACAGTTATATGTTGCTTAATGACAGGGTTATATTCTAAGAAATGCATCATTAGATGATTTCATCATTGTGTGAACATCTTGGATTGTATGTACACAAACCCAGATGTTATAGCTTACTATACACGTAGGCTACATGGTATGGCCTATTGCTCATAGGCTACAAACCTGTACAGCATGTTACTGCACTGAGTACTGTAAGCACTTGTAACACAATGGTATTTGTGTAGCTAAACATATCTAAATGTAGAAAAGGTACAGGAAAAATATGGTACTATAATTTTATGGGACCATTGGTTCCTCCTCCACCAAAATGTCATTATACAGCACATAACTGTATTTCAAAAGTCTACCTGGAAAGCAGTGTGGTATCATCAGCAACTCTTAGAACAGTGTGTATCCCAGTTAAAATTGTGAAGGAAATAAAGTTGGGTTTAGTTCTGCAGTTTATCATCCCTGTTCTGCTGCTTCATTATTAATATTTTATGACTCAGGATGTGGACAGCACGATTATTGCATGTCATTACTCTTCCTCCTTCCTTTCTTCATGAACATTCGTGAGTACCCATCGCATGACAGTCATTGTTCTAGGCTTTGGGGTTAGGGGTGGGGCAAAAACCAGTTGCTACCTCTATTCTTATAAAACTTACATTCTCGTGTGAGAACAGGTATTAAATAGTTGATCGCATAATGAATGAATAATCCCAAACTGAGAAAAGCCTTGTAAAAGAAACTCTCACAGCCAGGAAAATCATAGTAAAAAAAGGCATAGAATACTTGCAGCAACAGTAAAGGGTGAGAGTGGCATGCTGGAGAGTCAGGGAAGGTTTACCTGAGGAAATGAGAAAACTACACTTGAGTTGAAATAATGAAAAATAAGTAGGAGAAAACAGGGCAAAACCTTGTAGAAAACATCATTCCAAGCAAAGAGAATAAAATTTACAGAGTTCTCCCAAGAAAGGAGGAAGATACAAAAGATCCAAATTCCTGTACTTTGTGGGGAACAGAAACCCCTCCTTTCACATTTTGTCTTCAGAACATATCATACTGTGAACGTGTTACAGTTATTATTTAGTTATGTGTTTTATTGCCTGTCTACCCTAACTTATTGCACTTACAATCTATAAGGAAATGGATTTCTCTGCTGAACACATTTCTACAGCCAGTTCTTGGAACATTTCCTGACACACAGTAGGTGCTAGACCGATATTTTTTGACTGATTGACTGACTGACTGAATGAGTGAATGAACAGTACAAAGTGATGCTGGGAGGTCCCAGGGCCCCAGTGATGCAGAGCCCTGTAGGCTACGTTGGGAAGTTGTTTGCACACTAGGACTGATGGGAATGTGCTGATGGATTCTAAGTGGAGGGGTGGGGCATAGTCATTTATACATTCATATATTCAGTATGTTTACTGAGGACTTCTTCCGGTGCAGATGACTTTGCTAGGCAGATTAGCATTGGAAGGCAAACAGTGTTTTTTGTATCTCTGGATGTTTGAAGTCCTAGGCACACTAGCAAGTCTGAAAAGGTAAAGTTACCCAAATAGGGATATGATTGGAGTCACAGGTGGGGAAAAGATGGAACTTTTAGAGAACAAGCCCAAAAGGAAAGAGGCCTGAGAAAGTTGATGGACTTAAGATACTATCCAAGCCCTGACTGTAGCAGTGATTAAAGTGTCTAGGAGACAATGGTGGTGGGGCCAAAGACTGTCCATTTGAAAAGGATTTGATTTGGGAGTTAGAAAGTGGAAATTCCAGGAAGTGTCTTCATGAATCTCTACTACATGCTAAAAGGGCAAGCAGGCCTGGGAATGACCTAGGTGTGTCCACATATAAGTGTGCAAAGCACTTTTACATATTTACATAATTTGTTCTATGCACTACTTGTTAGAAGAAAAGAAAAGGAAGCAGCATTTATTAAGCAACTACTACGTGCTGGGAATTCTCTGTATATTATCTTTTTAAATTTTCACAGCAATGTGAAAGTAGTGTGCTGTTAATACATTATCTTTATTTCCAGAGGAGAAGACACAGACCAGACAATGTTTCTAAGGCCTTGTTCAGTAAGTGATTGAACCAAAATTTACACCCGTATCTATTCAATGGCAAAGTCCATCCATTTCTTGCTCTACCTAGTGCTTGGAAGGAGGAACAGGAGAAGAGGGAAGAAGAGGAAGAGGAAACAGTGAAAGAAGACAGGAGGAGGAAGACATGTGGCACATAGGCCACATTAGTGAGGCTAAGAAATCCTGCCATTTGCTTGTGAAAGCCTCTGCCTTAAGCAGGATTAAAATAAAATAGCAACAATAAAGCAGTAAATTTATGTTAGACTTTCTGCCCAATACACAGAAATACAGTCTGTTCCAGGAAATTAAAATAAAATAAAACCAAAAACCATTTGAGCAGAAAGAAGAGATAACAATGGAATAAGGAAAGTTCCAGGATACCTTGTGCTGAGGTGGCTAACTGATGAGGGAGTCAGAGTGCTCACTGCAGTCCCGGCCTTTGCCCTGTCAGTTCAGAATTGACATTACAGCCCTAACTCACAGCACATTCTGAGATGTGTTAGCAAAGAAGGCACGGGAGCAGGTTGCAGGCTGGTTGGGCTACTATAACAACACACCTTCAATTCAGTGGCTTATAGCCAGAGAAATCTATTTCCCACAGTTCTGGAGACTGGAAATCTAAAATCAAAGCACCAGCAGATTTGTGTCTAGTGAGGACCAATTTTCTGGTTCGTAGATGGTGCACTCTAGCTGTGCCTTCACAGGGTGGAAGGGATGAACGAGCTCCCATGGGCTTCTATTATAAGGGCACAAACCCCATTCATGAGGAATCTGCCCTCATGACCTCATCACTTCTCAAAGGCCTCATCTCCTAATACCATCATTCGGGGATTAGATTTCAATATATGAATTTTGGAGAGATATAAACATTGAGAACATAGCAGATAGTATGCTGGTACTCTGAAATAAGTTCAGAAGAAACATATTCTGTGCAGTGGGGTTGATGTTTTTAGGCAAATCTCAAATACTTTTTTCTGAGAAAAATCCTGAAAGGTCTATAAGAATAAGTGCTCTAGCCCATAGACAAGGATACAACCTCTGGAAGTCCCCATGACCTGTCGCGTGGAATTAAGAAACTTGCATTTCCTTGTTTTTCAGATCTCAGTGGCAATTTAGGAGAGTAGTAGCTAGTGCTATAGAAAGGGGGCTATTTTATAGTTTGGATTGTCAGATTTGGCAAATATAAATACAGTTAAAATTGAAATTCAGGTAAACATCTAATAATTTTTTGATTAAATAGCGAAGATTTTTTTGCATTTTTTTTTTTAAATCTGGAATTCAAATTTAACCGGGCATTCTGATTTTATCAGACAACACTATGTATAGTTTCTCTGGATTTGGGGCACCTGCAGTCAGATTGAGAACGCTCTGCACAGGAGTGGAACCCCTGACATGGATCAGCGTGGAACGTGGAACAGCAAGGGCCTCAGCAGACCTTCAGGATGAAAGATGGGAAGCCTGCAAGAAGCTAAGCCCTGTGTGGTGGCTTTAAAGGAGGAGACTGAGGAAAGGAGTGGGCCACATACTGAGCATAGCAGGAAGAACCGGAGGTGACATCCAGGCCTCCAGCTGGCCAGGCGGCACTGCAAAGCAGACAGCTCAGGCTCGAGGGGGCGGGCAGAGAACAAGAAAGCCATCTGCACATGGGTCGGGGTCTTTGGGAGGCAGAACCTGGGAAGTGTGGGGAGGGAAATCGACCTGTCGGTTGGGAGATTTTTAAAAATAGCCTGTGAATGAGCCTGTAGTCAGAGTGGCTTCAAATGTCACTGAGCAGTCCATTTTAAAAATGAAAACCTGAACATGATTATTATAGAGGAATTTCCCTCAGCTATACCAGGCTCAGAATTTCCCAAATCCCCAAGAGAGGAAAGACTGGAGTTAATACTAGAGTCGCCCTTTGTATTAATTATACCTCGTTGAAGCAGAAAGTCACTGAAATAGATTGTGCCCAGTTCATCCCATTCCTTTCCAGGCAGGTGTTAATAACCGATGTCTGGTTTGTCGTTCTTGTTTCCAGGTAAAGGATGTCTGCTGGTATTGTCAGGGAAAAGTACCTAAAACATCTGCAACTCATAAGGCATTTGAAGACAAAATTATGTTGCCAAGTTGATCAAGCAGGTAAGGGGTTTCCTCCACCAAATGTTCCTGCACAGAGCGTGGTCCTCTCCGGCATGCCTTTCTCACATCTCCCTGCTTCCCCGTTTGTTCAGCGAGGCCCAGGGAAAGCAAGCTTTGCTCAGTTTATGCTTAAAATCTAGATGACCAGTGAAACATATGTGGGAGGGAAGATTTGGGACCTCAAATTATCTCTAATTGTGGATTTTTTTAAAACAAAATTTACTTTTGGGTATCATGAACTCATTGTATGTTTAGGGGAAAACAATAAATGACAAAACCAGAATAAATATCGTGACTCATAAACAATTTTGCTGCCCATAACTCACCTGTTGCAAGCAAAAATTGCTTTTCCTCTTCTGGTACTGGCGTTATTCTAATTTGACTCCTGTCTGTTAGCTAGGGTCTTAAAACTACTGGGGAATAAATGTTAGGAAATTCACTGATAAATTCTGCCCAGAGATGTGCAGACATCCCCACAGCAGCAGAAGTGATACTCAGAGCCAGCTAACCCAGAGACTGTCTAACGGTTTTTAAGAGGAGAAAGGCTGTCTTTAGAATACAGTGCTTTCTTCTTACTAGAGTGTCTTAATTGAAACAAACAAACAAACCAGTTTTTTTTTAAATTCAAAAGAGTTTAACAAAAAATTTAAATATATATATATATATGTATATATATATATATATATGTTGAGTAGGGCCCAAACATATATGATAACATATATGATAACAGTGAGGATGTCACTTCACATACTATGGTTCAACATTTACCCAGTGTAGCACCCTTCACAATTTAAAAAGCAAATTGAAAATGTTATATATTCACATTCACTTCCAAAGTAAGGTAAGAGGTTAGCAGAAGAGAACCAGACTTGAAATCAGAATCTGGTGCTAAGATGCCCCTTGCAGTGTCAATAGCTAAGGTTAAAGGGGCACTTGTTGTGTGGCCAGGCAGTTCCTATGCATTACACGTGGCTTCCATAATTTAATCCCTCACACCCTCTTGTGGGTAAGGCATGATTATGTTCCTCCTTTCAGAGTTAATGAAAAGTCACTTTCTCAAGGTCACACTGCAAGTAAATAATGCAGACAAAAAGTCTCTCATCCTCTCTGGGCCTTAGTTCTTTTGTCTGTGTCATTTAGATAAAAATAATAGAAATAAAAGTCATGGACCCTTGTTGCATAGCAAGTCGAAGGTGTCAATTTCCTTCAGCAGAGTTAGCTCTTTTTCTTTCAAAATCCACTTGAGAGGTAGAGACTTTCTTTTCATTCTGAGAAAACTGAAACAAAGTCTCAAGGTCACAAGGTCAAGGACACGTCTGGAACAACTGCAAGAGACTCCAACATAGAGAGATATACATAGAACTCAAAGAAGCAGCTACGTGCAGAGACCACCACTAAATCACCACCTTTCACACTACACACAGTTCTTCTGAAGCTCAAAAAGAAATCAAAAGGAAATACCTAGAATTACTAACGTGCCTTCACTATCTTCCTTCAGTTTTATTCCAACCAGCATGTTATAGACTAGAATATTTCTAAAATGTGTGGGACATTTATTGGTACCCTTCATCATATTTAGTGCCTATTCAGATTTATTAATATTTCTATATATTATAATAATTTTAGCATATGTAATTTCAGTTCTTTTATGGAATTCCGGGTGGTAAAGCCATCAGATAAAGAGCACCAGGAAGACACCTGTAGTTAAACACAGTTGGGTTTATTAAGTTCATGTGACAGGGAGAACAGCCAAAAAGAATCATGGTTCATTCCAGGAGGAAGACAATTTTTATGGAGTTTGAGTTTATGCTGTGTGATTCTGAAAGAAGAGAGGTGAGGGTCAGTTCTGAACTGGGTACAATCATGAAGCAATAGTGTGGCCTCAGGGGAAATATTGTTTTATGTTCGCTTTGCCAGTGGCCTTGTCTGTGTCTGCTACAATCTGATTATCAACAGGGCTGATTTTTTTCTCTGTCAATTCCGGATGATTTTTACCTTTTCAGGTAACAACGTCATTACTCAAATGCCTATGTTGCTCATAAATCCACCGTTCATGTCTTTCACTGTCCAGTTGCTAACACAACCACACCAGTTTTATATTAAGACATAAAATCTCAATCAAGATAATTAAAAATAAACTTTAGACCCACATTCAATGATAAAAAAATGTAGTAAAGTTAAGAATTAGTATAACAATTTAAACTTTGAGAGCTATAATATATTCAACAGCTGATTTATATAAATACAGTTTAGGAAAAAAAGAGAATCAAGGCAGGACTCATAACATATTTATAAAATAAAGACAATAAAAACACTACCTACCAAAATATAACCTATATAGCCCAAGTTTTCTTCAATGGATAATCCATATCTATAAATGATTTATAATTAAACATGAAAAATAAAATAAAGTGACCTAGAGATTTGATATAAAGCTTTTATGAAATAAAAATGATTTTATGAAAACCAGAAGAAAGAGACCATAAAGGCAGAACATAATGAGTTAAAAAATAGATATTGAATAGAATTAATAAAAATACCCAGAGCAAGTACTTCGGAAAAACTAGAACAATAAAAATATTACTTACAAGCATTAAGAGAAAAGGTAACATTTAACATTAAAAAACTTTAGTTATCTAATAATAAAAGACTATGGTCTTATATATTGTCCTAGAACAGCGGTCCCAAACCTTTTTGGCACCAGAGATGGTTTCATGCAAGACAATTTTTCCATGGACCGGGCTGGGGAATAGTTTTGGGAGGATTTTGCAGCCATTCCCCAGCGTTAACATCACTACCTCAGATCATCAGGCATTAGATTCTTGTAAGGAGCATGCAATGTAGATCTCTCACAGGCATAGCTTGCTGTAGGGTTCCTGCTCCTATGAAAATCTAATGCCACCACTGATCTGACAGACAGGAGAGTTCAGGCAGTGATGCAGGCGATGGGGAGTGGCTATAAATACAGGTGAAGCTTCTTTGCTGGCTCACCAGCCAGTCACCTCCTGCGTGTAGCCCGGTTTCTAACAGGACACAGACAACTACCAGTCTGTGGACCGAGGGGTTGGGGACTGCAGTCCCAGAATATCCAAATATCTCATAACAACGGGGAAAAATTGAGATCCTCAGCACTGCCTACAATTGAAGACACTCTTCTGGCAAGTTCATTTGAATTTTATAGTTGAAGCCTATTGTTTGAAATTGAAATGTTTATTATTTATGTGGTTTTATTTTATATACACGTATATCTATACATATATAAAAGATATATTGTATACTATTTATATATATTGCTTTAAATAGGAATTGAATTGTATGCTTTATAATTTGAACATGTAATACATATGAAAAAATGTCCATTGGGTATAAAAGCAGGATGTAAAGTATACAATTTAATTCCTAATATATAAATATTTATATACATATATTTGTCTGTCAATATATGTAATAACAAGATGGCAAACTGGGTATTCCTGAAGAATTATATTTATTTTTCTAAAAGGTATGTAGAGATCCCTGAAGATGAATTGATATCCTTGGCCTTGATTTAGTGGTGAGGTTTTTCTGAATGGGGTGACATCAAGATGTGGATTGGATGGAGGATGAAGTTGATTTTAATATAAGCACAATTTGCTTCAGTGGCAAACCATGCTTTCTTGAAATGTACACTTAGCCTTTTCTCAGTTCTTTTTAATATATGGTCATGCGTCATTTAGCAAAGGAGATACATTCTGAGAAATGTGTCATTGTTTAATTTTGTCCTTGTGTGAACATCACAAAGTGCACTTATGCAAACCCACATGGTATAGCCCACTATACTCTTAAGCCACATGGTATAGCCTATTGCTCCTAGGCTAAAATCCTGCACAGCATGTTCCTGTACTACATACTGTAGGCAATTGTAACACAGTGGTAAGCATTTGTGTACCTAAACATACTAAGCATAGAAAAGGTGCAGTAAAATATGGTATTATAATCTCATTGCACCACAGCTGTATGTGAGGTTCATTGTTGACTGAAACATCATTACCTGGCACATAACTGTGCATGTGACTTCAAAGCAGTCCATCCCTAGCTTTTTTTCTTTTTCTTTTTTTTTTTTTTTTTTGAGACAGAGTCTCATTCTGTTGCCCGGGGTTGGGGTGCCATGACATCAGCCTAGCTCACAGCAACCTCAAACTCCTGGGCTCAAGTGACCCTTCTGCCTCAGCCTCCCAAGTAGCTGGGACTATAGGCATGTGCCATGCCTAGCTAATTTTTGTTTTCTATATATTTTTAGTTGTCCAGCTAATTTATTTCTATTTTTAGTAGAGAGGGGGGTCTTGCTCTTGCTCAGGCTGGTTTCGAACTCCTGAGCTCAAACAATCCCCCTGCCTCGGCCTCCTAGAGTGCTAGGATCATAAGCATGAGCCACCGTGCCCGGCCCCATCTCTAGCTTTAACCAGTTAAGAGTTCCCATATAGAAATTCTACTTCTGTGTTTTTGTAATTTTTGTTGTAGTTTGTTTTTGCTTCAGTGTATTGCAAGTATGACTAACATGTTGCCCTTCATTGAGAACCAAGGTAAAAATATGTGCCTATTTAGATTAATAGCAGATGAAATACTGATGATTTTTCTTTGGTAGTGAAGCCCATTTTCCCTCCTGCTTCCACTATATTCATTTTGCAGAGAGTATTTTCATACCCCCTCCCATGACATTGTGCAACCACAACCAAAGCTGCCAACTACAGTTATGTAATGCAATCACCTTGGGCTAAAATTGATTGGACCAGGCATGGCATCTGACCCAAGCTGAATCACTCAGATGTAGCTGATAATTTAGATTTATGGACTGCTCATAGAGGCTGGTTCGTCTTTCCTAGGTGGTTACATTGAAGAGATATTTTGATGCAGCTGAGAAATTCATTTTACTTAAAGTGCAAAGAGAAACACACAGAAGAATTAGGAGCTTAGAGAAACAGGCCACACAAACCCAGCATAAAAAAGACAGAAAGGAAGAGATATTGTTCTATATTGTGTAAATTGTGTCTTTCTCTTTTTCTTTCAATCCCTCCTGAATTCCAGGTGCATTTCCTGTTTTGGGGCTATGAAATATACCTGTATTGTAAATTTTTTTAGAGTTCATGCTTTTCTGATGCCTCAGCATCCTCAAACTGGCTGTGAACTCCCCACCCAGGCAACAGTTGCCCAGTGTTGTAAGGCTGGTCCCTACCACAAATTCCCCTCTTTGCCCTCCCCTGACTGTGGTCTAGTGACATTCTAACGTACGGGTACATCCTCTCTACCCTAACCCCAGTAAGGGCACTTGCCCACGGTGCTCACACCCTGCTCCCTGATGTGCCCCTGCCTCCCTCTCTTGGGCCAGTGAGTGTAATAAATCCTTCACTTTCCTAGGCCTCTCTGGGCATGTCATCCACAGCCAGCATGTTCCACAAGAGCCCACAAGAGGAACTTACTCCTCCATTTACAACACAGTACCCTATGTTAAGTCTATACAGTATTCCCCACTCATTTGCGTTTTCACTTTCCACAATCAACAGTAGTCTGAAAATATTCAATGGAAAATTCTAGAAATAAACAATTCATACATTTTAAACTGCATGCTGCTCTGAGTAGGGTGATGACATCTTGCTCTGTCCCACTTTGTCCTACTCTGGATGTGAACCACCCCTTTGTCCAGAAGATCCACATTGTGTATACTGCCCGCCCCTTAGTCACTTCGTGGCTAATTCATTCGTCAGACCTGCTGTGGTAGCACAGCGTTTGTGTTCGAGTAACCTTTATTTTACTTAATAATGGCCCCAAAGTGCAAGAGTAGTGACTCTGGTAATTTACAAAAGAAGCCATAAAGTACTTCCTTTACTTGAAAAAGTGAAAATTCTCTACTTAATAAGGAAAGGAAAAATATTATAGGATGGGATTGCTAAGCTCTTCAGTAAGAAAGAACCTTCTATCTGTGCAGTTGTGAAAAGTATACTTCTGTAATTGTTCTACTTTATTATTAGTCATTGTTAATCTCTTACTGTGCCCATAAATTAAACTTTATCATAGGTATGTATGTGCAGGAAAAAACAGTGCATTCAGAGTTCAGGGCTATATTGGATTCTGGCATCCACTGGGGGTTTGGACACATACCCTCCATGGCGGGTGGGGGGGGGGCTGCTGTACATTTCCACTGAGAGTTGCCAGATAAACTCAGCTTGCTTGGTTGCCTCTTCCCATAACCAGCCACGGCCCCCCTTCCATATCTATTGTAGGGGCCAAGACAAAACTTCCCCTTACCCCTTCAAAGGTTCACTGAAAATCAACTGACAAAAGGCAGATTAATAGGAGAAGGGCATACAAATTTATTTGATTGTAGTTTTATGTGGCATGGGAGCCTTCAGAATGGAGACCCAAAGATATAGAGAAAAACATCCATTTATAAAAATGGCTGAATAAAATATGGACAGCCATAGAAACATGACTGGACCAAGAGGGTATGATCTAACGCTGTGAGGCTGAGCTGGGAAGCCCAGCAAGGCCTCTCTGTCTAGATTAGTCTTGGCCCCTCTGTGCAGCATTTCTTCCTTCTGGGTGTGGGGCATGGTCCTCTCTGAAATGAGGGTCTTATGACCTACCCTCAAACAAGGTAGGTTAGACAATTACTTTATGGTCATTTTTTACCATAAAAGTGAGGGAAAGTTAGAGTAATATTTTTAGGTTTTATGTCTGGCTTTGAGGAAAAGGGGTTCTGGTTTCTATGACCTGCCTTGGGGAAAGAGAGATTCTAGATTCCATGGCTGCCCTTGGGGGAGAGTGAGGGGCCAGAGAGACACAGGAGGACTGGAGAAGGTCAGAGTTGCTTCTGAGGGCTTCATTTTGGGGTCTTGTTTCTGAGCCCCAACACTCTCTATGAGGAGGGGAAAGTATCCTTTTCTTGTTGAACATTTGTTCTGTGACCACTGGGGGGCTAGAACCTTTAAATACATCAATTTCTTTAATCATCGATGACCCTAGTAGGTACTATAGGCATTACAATAAATAATTTGCCTAAGTCACATTCTACCCAGGGACAGATCTGGAAATTTATTTTGAGTGTGCCTGATTCCAAAGCCAATGGTCTATCCTTAATGAAGACATTCTTTTCTTTTGTAGCCCAGTGACAGTAATTATAGAACATTCGCTACCCACATCCACATAATCACCACCCCAGTGGTTCCCATCTGTGAATTTGCCTGAAGTCTAGGAAATTAAGAAAATTGTCAGCCTTGCTATGGTTGCCCTTACTTCTCAGCAAAGAGCCAGACCCACAGTGTCAACAGCCTTTAGAATCGAAGGCCTGGGCACTTTCAGCCTCCCCTCATCTTCTGTGTGACTGTAGGTGACACTGTGGAATCATTTTTACAGACATAGACAAAGCGCGCACCATTTTATGAGCTTGGTGTCACATAGTACTAGTTCTCTCTTCTCTGGTACATCTCCTTTTCCTCATTTTTATTGCTAGTACCTGGCAATTGGACTCATTTTCTTTGCAATCTCCTTTCAAATGAGACCAACATGGCTTACATAGGGTTGAGTTTTGAAGAAACTTGGATGAGAACTCCCGCTAGATCCACACGATTCAGACATAAAGGTATAAAGGCAGAGCTAAAGCAATGTGGGATGGATGGCACGTCTCCTTCGTGGGCACCTGACTTGGTTCAGGCAGGTGCTGGTCACTGAAAAGTTTCTACTGTGTGTTCAAGGGAGTCTCGGCCTCACACTCTGCAATATCGTCAGGATCTCGGCTGAGCTGGAGTGGCTGTCAGGCGTTGCAGTAGCCAATGGAAGCAACAAGAAGCCAAAATGAAAGTAACAGTGAAGCTTTAATCACTTACTGCAAGAGTGTAAGCAAGGGGCTAAAACTGGAAAAAGTGCCCACTGCCCCTCCCCTCGTCATTTCATATTCCTCTGTGCCTCCAAGAAAGGGCTCTCTGGTGCAAGGTTAGGGATGTGTGTGGATGTCTGACTGTTGAAGGAACCCCAAACAAATGCTCTTGCACTTGTACAGACAAGACACCAGGGGGGAGGGAGAAAGGAAAATACCAGGCCTGGAAAAGTCCCGGGTGCTGAGTCAGAGTGGGGTCTCCAAGACTCCCCCACCATCCTATAAGGAGGTCTCAGCAGAGGCACCCGACTAGGACCTCTGCCCAAAGATCTGGAGGAACAGATCTAGGAATGAAGGTGCCAGGTGCCAAGGCTAGGAATGCAAATATGCAGAGTACTTGCCTAGCCCGGGAGGCCTGAGTTCTTGCCTGAGCTCCCCTCAGAGACTGGTGCTTGTGAACCGAGATTAAGGGAGCCAGAGCAGATTACCCTTCTCCCAGCCCCCCTGAAGCCGGCCAGATAAAGCCTTTGTAATTGCCTGTGGCCATACTTTAAACAAATCATGCAAAGGTTTTTAACCAGGAGCTGGACTCCTCGAACACAGTGCTTGGGGCAGCCAGTGCCAAGCAACAGGGTTGGGACAAAAAATTAAATGGATTTACCCTCCTGTCCCAGGGAAAATTCATACATGAGGGAACTTATATTCTTC
Organism: Varecia variegata; assembly: GCA_028533085.1. Lineage (NCBI taxonomy): Eukaryota > Metazoa > Chordata > Mammalia > Primates > Lemuridae > Varecia > Varecia variegata. The sequence goes on along the minus strand of CM052446.1, from coordinate 7,223,888 downwards.
ACAGACTCATATTTTATCTCATTTCGTACCCACATTAATGTGTGCCCTTGTCAAATTCTTCCTTCCTCATAGGCATTTCTGTCATGGTTTTAAACTTATTTAATTATTAGGTAGTGACTATATAAAATTCATTTTTTAAATTAATCTGGGTTGCTTGTAAAGTCCCTCATGATTTTAGTTACTGAATTTTGATGGCTGGAATAAGTAAATAAACTGTGTATGAGGCTGTGAAATAGCTGGGCTTTTTTTTTTTTTTTTTGAGTTCAAAGTGATTGAATTTTCATAAGGTTCAATTGGGCTGCATCACCCTGAAATGCAAGATCCCACATGAGTGGACTGTACGAACTGCTTGCACAGTGATAGAGAATTATCACCGACTAATACACTAAAGACAGTATGTATTATTTTGTTTTCTGTCTCCCACCATTAGAAATTAAGTTCCTTAGAGGCAGAGTTTTGTGTCTTGTTTTAATCACCACAGTATCTCTAGCACCTAGAATAGTGTTTGGCTCATAGTATGTGTTCCATTCATGTTTAATGAATGAATAAATGGACCAAATTGACATTATATGAAATAGATTTTATTTTTTTCAGTAAATATCATAAATTTCCTTTTAAATAGATGTCACTGATAAAATGACAAATATGTGTTTCATATTCATATTGTATAGTAGTGTTTGAATGCAGGGAAAACAAAATCAAATGTTTTCACATGGCAAGGCATATATTAATATTTATGACCCAAGGTCATGAAAGCCTCAACCAACCACCTATAGTTACACAGCAGCCTCTGATACAGGGTTAGCCTGGGAACCCTCACTAGACATCCTAATTATTACTACAACAACTCTATTACCCTGTTGACAAAAATTCTATTCTTGATCGAATTCTACTTAGACTCCACTGAACTTTTCAAATAGCTTCAAACAGGCTGGGTGTGTTTGAATAGCTTGCTCAGGCCTGTATTCCTGGCGTTCTGGGAGGCCAAGGTGGGAGGATCACTTGAGTTCAGAAGTTTGAGATGAGCCTGAGCAAGAGAGAGACCCCATCTTTACTAAAAATAAAAAAAAAAATAACTGGGCATGGTGGCACGCACCTGTAGTCCTAGCTACTGGGGAAGCTGAGGCAGGAGTATCGCTTGAGCCCGGAGTTAAAGGTTATAGTGAGTTATGACCATGCCACTGCACTCTAGCCAGAGTGACAGAGCAAAACTCTGTCTCAAAAGGACAAAAAAAAAAAAAAAAAATCTTCAAACAGTGACACCCTCATTCCTCGAGGTGCATAAAAACTTTCCAAAGGATAGAATGGGCAACATAATTTCTGAGTAACAGAGACATGATTATTAATATTACTAGATAATATCAAGCAGAATTCACAATTTTAATAATAACAGGTTTTAATAACATTACTAAAACACTTTAAATTATTTTCTAATATTTGTTTTTGTATAGCTATGTATTTGATTTTGATATGATTTTGAATGTACAAATCACGCTGAATTCACTGACTAATTCTAATAAATTATATGTAGATGTCTATTATTTTGGATTTCTTGGGTATACTAAATTATACAGCCTACAAATACTAAGAGTTTTATTTCTTCCTTTCTAGTTCTTAAATGTATGTTTTTCTTGTCTTAATGCACCAACTATATTCTCCAAGAGAATGTTGACAAAAGTGGTAAGATGTATATTCTGCCCCATTTCTGGACTAAAAAAAAAGTTTTCAACATTTCAAAATTAAGGATGATACTTGTACATACTTTTTTGTCAGGTTAGGAAAGTTCTCTTCTTTTTCTAGTTGCCTTATTTTCTAAGAGTTCACATTGTGAATGGTTGTTGAATATTAACAAAAGGTGGGGTTTTGGGGCATCTAATGAGCTTCTGCTATTTTTTTTCTATCCTATTAATGCAGTGAATTTTAAATGTTAAGCCAATCTTGCTGTCCTGAACTCAACCCAACTTTGTTGTCATATAGTAGTATTTTTAGAAGAGTTCATGTGAGACTAGCATTATTTCTTCTTTTAAATTTATTGATGAACACACCTATATATGGAATATTCCTTGGGAGAAAATTATATATTCAATATCTTACTGGTACAGGGTTATTACAATTTTACAATCCTTCTTGATAGTGTTTGAATATGTAGGAGCAGTATTAGAGAATTTTGAGGGGGGATGGGTATTTTCCCTATCTTAACTTTGGTGTTGGTTATGCCAATCCACTCATGTGCTAAAATTCATAGCATTGTACAGCAATAAACTATTCCATGTAATTAAGCTTTGGAAGTGAGGGTTTTAGATCCTCTCTAAGACAGATTTCATTTCTGAAACTCATTCCTGAACATCTCTAGTTCTCTCACGTTTTCAGTGAGTATGGTTGTCTTGGGTATCAGCTTTTGAATCTGCTCATGAAATTCCTAGTATAGGTCTTATTCTAAGTAAAATTCTGATTAAATGTGTCTGATTCTTAGGTCAAACTCCTTCCTCTCCATTTTTTTCCATTGTACTCTATCTTAGCCCAAACTATTCAGTCCTCGACATCCAGAAACTCAATCTCTGAACCAAGGCTCTCAGTCCTGGTTGAAATCCGTCCCGTTCCTGGGTCTGGCCATCTTCCTACCCTGGCCATGCATCTCAGCAGGTCACAAGATTTCTTCCTTTCACAACACAGAAAGAGAGTCTTGCATTTTTTAGAACTTCAACTCCCTTCAAACTTGTGAGCACTAAACATGTGATAAGAAGACACCTTTCAAAAAGTTTCTGAAATTTTTTATAGATATTTTGGACAAAGTACAAAATCATCTATTGATATATGTCATATTAAAAATGATAGGTAATTGTTAATGGAATCTAGGATCTATGAACCTCTAAAACAAGAATTTTATTAAGGTCATTATGCAGCCCCATCTGCTTTAAAATTTGAGACTCACATGATAAAAGTATCCATAAAAATGATAATGAGAAAACAATAAAAAAGACAAATTTTGTTATCCTAAGATTCTTATCTTTCTTTTTTTTTTAAGTCTCTTACTTTAAACCTCAAACACTGTTTTAGGTAAAAAATATTTAGTCAATTAAGTACTTTTCACATGGGGAGAAAAAAAGGTTTTAGTTATAATTTGTAAATTTAGATGTCTACAAAAGTGTGAAAAATAACTGTGTTGAATTCAGTATAGACTCAGAGAGAAAAGCACAGAGACTTATCCAGAATAGGATGTAGATTATAAAACATAAATTTTCTTGATTTATCAATTTTATGTTTTAACTTTCCACTCAGCGAAAATTGTCCAGAGGCAAAAACTATTTAATAACAAAAAAGTTCCCCTTTGGAAAGTCATAGAAAAAATATATATCTGCCTGGACACATACTGACTTAAACAGGATAGGAAACCATAGCCCTGTTCTCAAACTCAAACATAAATACATCTGCCTGCCCCCTAAGAGCCATGGATTTCTTTTTATTAGCTATCAAAAATGATATCTTCTGGGCTTTAACTATTTCTGCAGACATTATTTGATAACTTTGACAATAAAGAGTTGATCTAAAGATGCTTTATTCAGTCATATGATAGAATAAAATATACTTGTTCTTTGTCCCTGGTTCCTGGCACAGAGCTCCTAAAACCTTTGGAATTTCCTGAGTACTAGGAGTAAATTATTTTATTCATAGAGTCCCCTTTCAACCATACCTGCATTTATGCTAATGAGGTGACTCTAGATGAGTCCCTCAATAGTTTAGGAGGAAGAACCACCGATTTGATTAGAGGGTTGGAACTTTCGGCCCCACCCCCCAACCTCCAGGGAGGTTGAGTTTAATCACCAATGGCAAATGATTTAGTCAATTGTGCCTACGTAGTGAAACCTCCATAAAAAAAACCCCAAAAGGACTGAGTTCTGTGAGCTTCTGGGTTGGGGACTACATCAAAGTGCTAGGAAAGTAATGCATCCGGAGAGGGCATGGAAGCTCTGCATCCTCCCACCTCCATCCCTCGCCCTATGTGTCTCTTCCATTTGTCTGTTCCTGAGTTGTACCCTTTATAATAAACGGGTAATAGTTAGTTATATCCTTTCCTGAGTTCTGTGAATTGTGCTAGAGAATCATTGAAATTGACAGAGGATGGTGGGAAGCCCTGAATCTGTAGTCATTCCAGCAGAAATATGGATACCCTGTTTACCCCACGGTGACTGGCATCTGAAGTGGGGGCACTCTTGTGGAACTCAACCCTTAGCCTGTGGGGCCTGGTCTAACTCTGAATAGTTGGTGTTATAATCGGATTGAATTGTTGAGCACCCAGTTGGTGTTGGAGAATCAGAATTGATTGGTGTGGAAAAAGAAATCCTCAAGTCAACAAATATTAAATACTTCCTAAACACATGGCTGAATAGCAATATCATTCTCTACTCTTTCTAAAGGGAATTTTTTTCTATGATTTAATTGAATGTCAAACATTTAGTTTACTTTGGCTCTGCTCAAATTTTACATCCGTTGACATAGAAAAGAGCAAGTGATATGAAAGTTTTATTCTCAGAGGGCAGTTCGTATACTGTTCCTAATTGAACGTGTAACATTTATTTTATGTCCAACCAAATTGATTTATCATATTCTGAATTATCAATTGACTGTGTTTACTGGTCTTTTCTCACCAGATCATGTATACACTCTGTGAGGTCATAGGCAGTACTTATATGCCCGTGCTATCTGCCAAGATGTCCAACATTGCCCTAGAATATAGTAGAAGGGTAACATATATTTATTGATTGACTTACTATGAGATTTATATGATGGAAAATGTTCTTTTCTATTACTGTCCTATTTTTCACATTGTCTTAATTTACACTTTTTCCCTGGCCCACAATGTGCTAAAACTCTCAAGGATTCATCTCCATCTTCTCACCTCCAATTACACTGGGAACAATTTGCTGATGCTGAGTTAAGAGAAAAAGGAACCCTGAGAGGCAGAGAAACCTCTGCCAAGTTACTTAACCCCCTGGAAACTCAGTTTCTTCAGCTGTCAGATATGGCAAGTCTAATGCCAACTTCATGAGCTGTCATTAGGGCAAAATGAGAATCCACATATATAGCTCCTGAAATATTTTGTAGGTATTAAATACACCTGTCTTTTCTGATTGGGAAGATAAATTGTTCTTGCTGTTGGTATGGAGGTGTGCTGATGACCAGCAGGATATACTTTAAATAATAAACCCCCAAGTCTTTTATTTTCTATGTCTATATTGCATAATCATTGCTTTTATTCAAGTAAAATATATATTCACAAAATATTTAACAGCCTTAGAAAATATAAACCCCAAGATTTCACTTTCAGGGTCTTCATGGGAGAACAAAAAAAAGAAAAAAAAACCAAAGCTTATCTCACCTATCTCACTAATAGTATTTGTAAAAAAATCTCCTTTTTTATTAAAAAAGTGTAGAAGAGACATAAAAACAGAGTATGATGCAAGTAAAGAAGTACTCCATGCTGTTAAATTTGGGCAGACAAAGGGTTTGGGAAGATTAAAGGTCATAGAGAGCTCTCAAAGAGGTAAGTAACTAGCGGTGATTGGTGTGCTATAAATGGATGCTATAGTTATCAGACCTTAATTTCAGAAATCAAATACATTTTGTATTATATAACATATTAAACACCAAGGGACAATGGTTATTTGGAATTATTATGATTGTTGAACATAGGTTCTGTGAAGACTCATTTATGAATAATTCTCATTTCGAACTCTGAAAATGTTCATAAGAATAAAACCTATGAAACAGTCATAGTCACTAAGTATGTTGAATGCTCCACCTTAGGGCCCAATCTCCGTGATGGGTTATTGTATTATACGGCCTTACAATGAATAAGCATAAAAGAGCTAAAAATGTCTGTTCTTTTGCTTAACATGTTACCTGGTTGAAAAAATAACAAAGAAGATTGTGTAGTAGAGATTGTGGCTTACTAACACTAACTATTTACTATCTGGCCCCTTAGAGAAAAAGTTTGCTAACCTTTGCTCTAGAATATTAGACATATCAAAATGTTTTCAAAAACCTCCTACATTTGCAATATATAATTTTTCTATGTTTAGGTTTGTATATGACCTTATTAATTCATCAAAGTTCCAAATAAAGTAAGGAAACCTTAGATTCTTAATTTTATATCATTTAAGTAGCAATGTTCTGACTCTCAAACTAGCCTGGAAACATTTAAATTAAACTGGAATGTAATTGATTAAATTTCTTACTGTCCCTAGAATTGTGCTGTGAGGTTTGTTCTTGACAATATTAAACTCTATCATATGAATTTGCCACCTTGTATTTATTTCTGAAGAATATTAAGAAGTAATGACTACTGTTGTGTGTGGATTTTAGGATATGCATATTTTTTTTTATTTTAAGATGATTGCTAAATTGTTTTCCAAAGTGGAATAGTTCTACAGTGTCAAAATTAAGCAAGAAGTTTATTTTAGCTTTTTGGTCATTATAAGGCTAAGAGCATTCTAGTTTATTTCCACATAAGCTAAAAATTTGATTTTTATTAAATACTTTTTCTGCATATATTGATATAGTTATATACTTTTTCATTTACTTTATATTATATTAATGAAGTGAATTATATTAATTCATTTATCATTTTGAATAATACTTTCATAACTTGAATAAGTTAAAGTTGGTCATGAATCTCTAATACAAACTCCTACTTTTATGAGTCTTATTATTTTATTTTATTGGTTATAAAAATTTTTATATTTGCTATGAGTCTCACATACTAGCCATGGTATTTACACATTTTTGTATTGTGTTAAATAACAGAACAATTGCTATTTGGATCTGTTTATCAATTTGGGTCTGATTATATCTCAAAATGAGATATTTCTTGAGAACACAGTCCTCATTTTGTAATATCTATCTGCCTCTGCATACATGTCTATTTCTTTCATTATCTATGTCTTTCTTACATCAATCCATCTATTGCAGTATGTTTCCCAAAATTAAGGCTGGGTATGTTATTCACATGATCATATAGTCATTGGTCATGTGTCCTGCTAATATCTAAGCACTGTAAATTCTGTATAGATATTTCTAAAATAAAACAGAAGAGGAAAGAGTTTATTCTATGCATGAGGACAATTAATCTGCACAACAATCCTTTGAAGTTTTGTTATAATTTCCATTTTACTGATATGATAGCTGAAGCTCCACTAAACTATGCTGTAGTATTATAGCTCCAGGTCCATAACTAAGACCAGTCACAGTCATCAGTGTTGTAACGAGGTGACTGGAAAGATGTAACGGGATAGCTGTAGGAGAGGGTGTTGCCTGCACTGTAGGGATTAGAGTTCCCTAAACTGCAGTTGGGGCTCTTTGTGTGTGAGAGGATGAGGGAGCTCTGATACCCAGGACTCGTGGGACCCAGGTTGCTGTCCAGTGGAGTCAGTCTTAATGAGGTTGGTTTGACCTTTATCCCACCCACGGAACATCCTTGGTGGTGGAGAAAGAAGCAAATATTTCATACTAGCTTAGGAAGAGGTGCATGGATCTATTGAGGCTTAATTGCTAATGGAAACAATTTAGTAGCAAAGCAGAAACTGGTCATTTGGTAGATAAGATGAAAAATTGCCAGAGCAGTGAACTTGAGCATGGGAGAGCAGCTGACCTTAGGTGAAAACAGTTGTAGAAAACCAGGATTGAGATTTTGCCAAGTGGGTCATTATCCCTAAAGAAAATTTGTATTGAGAGTCTTCATAGGAAAAGAGCACAATGTCCTATGTTATAAGGGGGAAAAAACATTATGGTGTTAATAGCATACCGTTTTTAAGTCCGTGATGACATTGAGACATTTTCAAAGTGGGGTACTAGATTCAGTAAACTTGAAGCATACCAAACATCTGGATTCCAGAAGCGATATATTTATTGGTGATAACAAGGCCCAGAAAATACCTGTGGGAGAGGGTGGCTGAAGTGTGGTGGAGACACGGATGGTTGCAGCTGAAAAGTTCGAGGACCTATGTCGCCTGATTTTAGATTGTTTCTTCCCTCAGTTAAGACTACTCAATCTTTCCAGTTGTTCAGGTCAAAACCCATGGTGCCATCATCTTTTCCTTTTTGTTACACATTACACATCATCTCATCAATATATTCCGCCTTCTCTATCTTTGAAAAATATCTTGATTTTTACCACTTCACTCCATCTTGGTCAAAACCATCATTTTCTCTTGGCTGAATTATTTCACAAGCCAAACAGTAGATTTCCCTGTTTTTGCCCTTTATTCCTTTCCATTAACATAATAATAAAGGAACCTGTTAAAACAGGATCATTCAGATCATGCCATCCTGTGTTCCCAACTGTCCAGTGGCTTTGCATCCACTTTAGAAAAAAAGCCAACATTTTACTATGTGTAGCCATTACCTGTTGTCACAATCATGCTGTGTAACAAATTATGCCAAATCTCCACGGCTTAATACTATAATACTCTATTTATGCCCATAACTTTAATAGTGGTAGTTTAGGCAGATTGGGTCCAATTCTGCTTCATGCATCCCTTATTATTAACCAGTGCATGCTGCATGACAAGCCAAAATCAAGGTGCAGGAAGTACAATACAACAATATTAATCCACATCGTTGGTCAGTTTAGATATTCTGAAAAACAGATGCTATAAAGGGATTAGGCGTCCAAAAGATTCAGTGGGGAAAGGTCAGTGAAGGATGAAGGGGAGAGGGCAGTAGTAGGCAGGAAGGGCTGTCAGTGCAGAGTTGCAGCACAGGTCTGACAAGTGTGCAAGGAGAAGGGGAGGGAAGAAGAACTGGGTAGGGAGGATCTCAGATTGCAGTGGAGTTCCAAGAAAGTTTCAGCCAGACCAATGTAGAAATTGAGTCCTATGAAAGGGGCTTGTATTCCACAAAAATGTGCCAGCACTAGTGCCCCTGCAATGCTCTGTCACTTCCTAGAAACTGCCTGGAAGAAGTATTGTCTCTAAGTGGACATCGTGGTGAATGACAGGACAGCAGTGGGGGCTCTCAGTCAAATCACATTCCTTACACAGGCTCATTTGAAGGACAGCAGAGCAGCATATTGACCTGGCTGCAATGCCAGACACATTGCCACGCCAGCATCATGTGGGCAAGAACATATTTCCTCTAAGGTAAGTAGGGAAGAGTGGGCAATTGAAAAATAATCATATTAACCACAAGGAGACCTGCACATTTGTACAAATCAAGCTTCCCTTTATCTCTCTGACCTCATTTATTACCACTTTTCTCTCATTAATTCCCCTCTAAGCTCCACTACCAGATCATTTTTTTCTAGAGCACAACAGATATGCTCCTATTATAGGGACTTCGCTTGAAATGCTTTTTGCCCATGGCTCTCCTCCTCATTTCCTTCTCCTATTTATCCAAATGTCAACCTGTCAATAAGATTCCTTGAGCCACTTTTCTAAAATTTCAATCCCCATCAACATAAAGCATGCTCTGCAAATTGCTTTGAGAGTTGATCCTATTTCCCTTTCCAAGTATAGGCTAGATTAGTCGAGAAAAATGCAATAAATTCTCAACTTTTGGTGCTACAGTCTCCTACCTGATGTAGGCAGCAGGTAATCTAATTATTCTTAGAAAGTAGCACTATGAATAATTTAACAAGTGTTTGCCTTCAAGAAAATATTGAATCCAGGGCATTTTGCAAATAATTCAATAAGCAAAAACAAATACTACAATAGTTATTTTTAGGAAAAATGTGTAGACACAAAGAAAACCTCAGCGCTTCTCCTCTTTCAACTCCCTCACCTCTACTGGAGATAATCAGAGAAATACTCATAGGCTAGATCTTTGATTAGCATACATGATAATGTGATTCAGGCGCATGTCTTGCTGCTACACAGCGTAGCAGATAAGCACTCCAAGAGCAGGCCTCGTGTGTCAACTTGACTAGGTTACAGCACCCAGGTATTTAATCAAACACTAATCTAGGTGTTGCTGTGAAGGTATTTTGTAGAAGTGGTCTCCATCTGTAATCAGGTATAAAGATTATCCTTGACATCCTGGGTGGGCCAATTCCAATCAGTTGAAAGGCCTTAAGTGGAAAAGTGAAGTTTCCTCAAGGAATAAGAAATTCTGCCTATGGACTGCAGCATGAGAGTTCCCAGGCTGCCAGCCTGCCCTAAGAATTTCAGACTTCCCAGCCCCTACAATCATGTAAGCCAATATTTTGAAATAAATCTCTTAATATATATATGATATATATATATATATTATAATACACATATGTATTATATATGTCATTTAGGGTTCTACCAGAGAAATGTCCCTCCCTCTCTCATACACACACTCTTTCTCTTTCTTTGTGTGTGTGTGTGTGTATGTGTGTGTGTGTGTGTATATATATATATATGTATATGTCTTACTGATTCTGTTTTTCAAGTACAACCTGAATGGTACATGCACCAAATAAAACCTTTAAGGTTAGTGTGAGTGTATATACCTTGGGGAAAAAAAAATATATATATATATATATATATAACTCATCTTTCCAATAGCAAGAGGCCATTAGGAATTCTGATGTTCTGCCTCTCAGTACTTCATTCAGACAGCTCTGTGTGAAATAGAAAGAAGCAATCTTAGCAATGGGGAAAAAAGAAGTAACCTTCTAAAATGTGCCAGTCAGTACACTAGATGCTTTACACATACTATTTAAAATTAATCCTTTTAGAAAACACACACTCCCGTTTTACAGAGGAGGAAGTGGAAGGTTATGGTGCTAAGATAAAGTGATGCACTGTACGGTAGCCTTGAACAGGATTCATGCAGAGGTGGTGTGTGTCCTACCAGCTCCTCCATATCTGAGATAGATGTTTTAGACATCATCTGAGACTCTTGTTTCCTCATCTCTGAAATGGGAATGACATGGACCTATCTTGCTCTGGTAGTGGCTGGAAGGATTACTTAGCTGTGTGTCAAGCACATTCAACAAATATTTGCACCCTTAATTTTCTAGAAGTCCAGACATGATAACTCAAATGCTATTAAGCATTCTGCCTGTTCCCTTTACAGCCTTTTCCATGGTGCTGAAGGAGGCACATAAAGACCCTTCGGCTCGTGAGTACCCTGGGTGTCCCCATCAGAACCAACGGACTCCTCCACCTTAAATGACCAAGGGTGGCCATGAAGAGGAGTTCTGCCCACGGCTATCTCTAGAGCTGCCTAATCTCCGCTCTTCTAAAAGTAGGCCTATAAACCACAGATTTTATGCCTTTGAGATTTTTTACCAAACTGTGGCAAGAATAAACTATGAGATCCCCGAAAAAACATTCAGTTGGATTTATAGTGGGATGCCATAACCACCAAAGTTGAAATAAAAGAAAACTAATCCATTGCTGTTATTTGATAATAAATTACATTTTTATTCTTTATTATCCTCCGAAACGCAGTCAGTTTTTGTCTTTGAAATAGTTGAAGGTTTCTTTCTTTCTTTTTTTTTTTTTTCTTTTGGCTATCATTTCTCTGAGGGGAAAAAAACATCCAACAATAGCTAACTTTTTTACTTGTGCTCTTTTCTTTCTTTCAACATGAAATGATTGGATTTGCTGGTGAAAGGAGAGTACTTAGGAATTGCAAAAGCATACCTTCTGATAAATACTTCATCATCTCTGAAAAATGACAGCAATGAAAAAAAATGCAATAAAGTCTGTTTGTGGAGGAGGAAGCAGACTAACATCTTGCAATATTAACTTCAGAGAAATGTGCCAGAGAGTGAAAGTGGTCATTCCTTGCTTATTGTTCTAGCGTCTGATTAATAGATATGCAGGGGCATGCTGTTCCCGAGATCTCTAGGGGGTCTCATAAGAACCTCCAGATTCAGCCCTACCCTCTACCCCTGCCCCACCCCACATCCACAGAAGAATACTTAGCATGGCGATGCCTCCCGGCATTAGTCAGTCTGACTATTTTGTGTAGTGTTGATGCAAGTTTTAAGCCAGGCTATTAAGAGTGCTAGCTGATTGCCTCTGTGGTGTGGACAAGAGGCTTAACCCCTCTGAGCCTGTACTTCCTATTTGTAAAATATTTGCATCCGGTAGGAAGTTGTAAGAATTAAATGAAATAGCCTAATGTATGTGAGGTAATAAACAAAAGGCATAGCGTGTTGCATGATGTAAGCTATTTGTGTTACTGAAATCACTATTGTTTTTGTGGTTGTTAACACAGTGTTTGGGAACTTGGGTGCCAATGTCAAACGACCTGATTTTAAATCACAAATCTAGCTCTGTGTGGCCTTGAACAAATTATGTAATCTCTTCATGTGCTAGTTCCTTCCTCCATATGATTGGGATAACACCATTTCTCTCACAGGGTTGTTATCAAAATTAAGATATAGAAATAAAGAGTTTAACACAGTTCTGGTTTTTACTTAATGTACACCCTGAGGATACACTAACGTAGATATAATTATCACTAATGCACCTGTGATGAAACTGAGGCTCATGACGTTTATGCAAGTCATCCATGGGAGGTAAGCTGGGAGGAGAATTGGAATCCTCTGCTCTCTCATTGTTCAAGCCTGAAATATTTCCATAACAAAGCTCAAGGCAATGGTCTATAAAAAAACCTGAGAGCCATCCTGGACATCTCTTTTCTCCTACCAAACCCATATCATCAGTGAATTCTCTCAATTCTATCTTCAAAATACGTTCAGAATCTGACCACTGAATACCACCTCCATCACACTTACCCAGACTGAGCCGTTATTATCTCTTACCTGAACGATGTGAGAA
>CM052446.1:7190159-7210630 GCA_028533085.1 Varecia variegata | reverse complement strand
TACATATACCACATTTTATTAATCCACTCATGTATTAATGGGCACTTGGGTTGTTCCCAAATCTTTGCAATTGTGAATTGTGCTGCTATAAACATTCTAGTGTATATGTCTTTTTTATAGAATGTCTTTTTTTTTTTTCCTTTGGGTAGATACCCAGTAGCAGAATTGCTGGATCAAATGGTAGGTCTACTTTTACTTCTTTGAGGTATTTCCATACTATTTTCCACAGAGGTTGTACTAGTTTGCAGTCCCACCAGCAGCGTATGAATGTTCCCATCTCTAGGCATCCACATCAGCATTTGTTGTTTTGGGACTTTTTGATAAAAGCCATTCTCACTGGAGATAACTGATACCTCATTGTGGTTTTGATTTGTATTTCCCTGATGATTAGAGATGTTGAGCATTTTTTTCATATGTTTTTCAGCCATTAGTCTATATTCTTTTGAAAAGTTTCTGTTCATGACCTTTGCCCACTTTTTAATGGGATTGTTTGATTTTTTCCTTGCTGATTTTCCTGAGTTCTATATAGATTCTAATTATCAGCCCTTTAATGGATGTATAGCATGCAAATATTTTCTCCCATTCTGTAGGTTGTCTATTCACTCTGCTGATAGTTTCCTTCATTGTACAGAAGTGTCTTATGTCTTCTTTAGAGAAATGCCTGTTCAGATCATTTGAACATTTTTAAGTTCTTTTTTTTTTGCTGTTGAAATATTTGAGTTCCTTGTATATGCTGGATATTAATTCTCTATTGGATGAGTAGTTTATATATATTTTCTCACATTCTGTAGGTTGCCTTTTCACTCTGTTGCATTATTTACTTTGCTGAGCAGAAGGTTTTAGTTTGATACAATACCATGTGTTTATTTTTGCCTTGATTATTTATGCTTTGGTGGTCTTATTCATAAAATCTTTTCCAAATCAATGTCCTGAAGTGTTACCCCTACTTTATTTATCCTGGTAGTTTTATAGGTTTTAGTCTTACATATAGGTCTGTGATCAATTTTGAGTTACTTTTTGTACAGGGTGAAAGGCGGGCATCTAGTTTTATTATTTTGCATATGAATATATAGTTTTCCCAGCACCATTTATTGGAGAGACTATGCTTTCCCCAGTGAGTGTTCTTCGGACCTTTGTCAAAAATCAGTTGGCTATATAGTAATTTCTGGGTTCTCTGTCCTGTTTCATTGGTCTATATCTCTCTGTTTATGCCAATACCATGCTGTTTAGGTTACTTCAGCTTTGTAGTGTATTTTGAAGTCTGGTAATGTGACACCTCCAGCTCTGTTCTTTTTGCTCAGAATAGCTTTGGCTACTTTGGATCTTTCGTGTTTCTATACAGATTTTAAAATTATTTTTCTATTTCTGTGAGAATGTCGTTGGTATTTTAATAGGGATTGCATTAAGTCTGTAGATTGCTTTAGGTAGTATGGCCATTTTAACAATATTAATTTTTCTGATCTATGAATGTGATTAGGTTTTGTATCTTGATTTCTGTATCTTGATTTTTGTATCCTGTAACCTTACTGAATTGGTTTATCAGCTCTGGGAGTTTATTGGTAGAGTCTTTAAATTTTTCTATATATAGGATCATGTATCTGCAATCAGGGGCAATTTGATTTCCTCCTTTCCAATTCTGATGCTCTTTATTTCTTTCTCGTGCCTAATTGCCCTGGTGAGTACTTCCAGTACTGTGTTGATTAAGAGTGGTGAGAATGGGCACCATTGTTTTGTTCCAGTTTTTACAGTTCTTAGAGGAAAACCTTTCAGCTTTTCCCCATTCAAAATGATGTTTAATTGATCATTTTTATGTTTTTAGTCTCAACTTTGTTGATTTCTGCTCTGATATTTATTACTTTTTCCATTTTTATAGATTGGGGTTTGGTATGTTCTTGCTTTTTTAGTTACTTGAGATGTATCATTGTTTATTCAAAATCTTGCTAGTTTTTTTTTTTTAATGCTATAAACTTTTTTTTATAAATTTTTTTTAATGCAATAAATGCTATAAACATTTATTGCTATAAACTTGCCTCTTAATGCTGCTCTTACTGTGTACGATAGGTTTTGGTAGGTTGTGTTTCTGTTTTCATTTGTTTCAAGGAATTTTTAAAATTTCATTATTAAGGTCTTCCTTCATCCATTGGTCATTCAGGTGCAAGTTGTTTAATGTCCATGTATTTATATATGTAGAGAGCAAGGCTCCTGCCCTCCTAAGGTTCACTGAAAAACCACTGACATGAGGCAGATTGATTAATTGAGAAAAAATATACAAATTTATTTTATGTGGATATAAGGGAGCCTTCAAAATGAAAACTCCACTCCTCAATGAAGTACAGAGGTTTTTAAAGAATAGGGGCTTGGGAGCAGCAAAACAGATTTGGGGAAGAAAAAAGAGGCTTGGCTAGCTAGCAGAGGTGGTCTTGTTTATGTAAATGAAACCTTACAGATAGCAGCCCTCAGGGAAAATGGATGGTAAATATTTCTTTTCAGACCTTTAAAGGTGCTAGACTCTCAGTTAATCTTTCCTAGCTCAGGTAAGGAAAGACCTGGCTGCATTAATGGAGATCTTTACAGATGCAAATTTTACACCCACAAAAGACAGCTTTGCAGCATTAATTCTGTCTCAGATGCTCATGGAAGCCATCTGAAAATATTTCAAAGAAATATAGTTTGGGGTAAAATGTTTCTAATTTCTTTCATAGTTTCAAACATTCCTCTTATTTATTTCAAGTTTAACTCCATTGTGGTCAGATAATACATTTGGTAGATTTCAATTTAAAAAAAATTTTTTTTGAGACAGAGTCTTGCACTGTCATCCTGGCTAGAGTGCAGTGGCATCATCATACCTCACTGCAACCTCAAACTCTGGGCTCAAGTGATCCTCTTGCCTCAGCCTCTCAAGTAGCTGGAATTACAGATGCTTGCCATGAACACCTAGCTAATTTTTCTACTCTAGTAGAGATGGGGGTCTCACTCTCACTCAGGATGGTCTCAAACTTCTGAGCTCAAGCAATCCTCCCACCTTGGCCTCCGAGAGTGCTAGAATTACAGGGATGAGCCACTGCACCCAGCCAATATTTTTAAATGTTTTGAGACCTGTTTTATGTCCCAACATATGATCTATCCCGGGGAATGTTCTATTTGCTAATGAAAAGATGGGTATTCTGCAGCTGTTGGGTGAAATGGAAATCCTTTCCATTTGTAAAAATAAATATCTTTATTTATTTTGTGCAATATTGATGTATGGCATTCTCCGCTACTTTGTTATCACTGGAAAATAAAATTCCAATTAGTCTACAGTGAATTAATATCTTCTTATATTTATGGCATGCTTCAAAACATTAACCCAAGATTTATGTTTGTCTGAATGATATCCTGTCACTCTTACAGCCTTACATATTTTACAAATGATTGCCTGGCTTGGTTTGGTATGAAATGGCTGAACATTCAAATCCCTGGATTTGCAGCATAAGGAAAATTTAAATTATGAGATAAGAAGGGATCGTGAAGTCAATGACAGCTGCCTGATGGCATGTAAGTTGCTTTCCACTGAAAGCTAGACCAGCTCAGATGACCTTCCTGACAGCCACATGGCAGAAGAAAAGCAAAAAAGGAGCCCCATCTCATCTCAGCTTTCTCAGGACCTTGTTCTTTTCACAGTGAAACAGAATATACAGCTCTTCTAGGCTGATTCATCAGCACTTATTCACTTTTTACTAGGAAAAGATAGTGTTGGAGATATTGAAATACAGGCCTGCGTGACACACAGTTTCTCTTTCCACTCACAACCTAAGCATTGAAATTTGGACAGGCCAGCCTAGAGCGATGATGTGGAGGAAAGGTGGCGTGAGGGGAGAGAGAATGAAGCCTGATGAAAAGGGTTTACATGTCATTCAGAAGAATCAGGGCCTATGTGGCGAGCCAGTGCAGGGTGCAGAACAGATAAATAGCATGCCTAGTGCTTGGGTTGTAGAAGCATCACTCTGCCTTTTGAATGTCCCATGTTGCAGACTGTCAAACCTGCATGCAATCAATTCTCAGATGGTTACTTAAAAGTCTCAAGAGCTTCTTCAGTGAACTCCATGACAAGTAAGAATTCCATTTGCCTGATACATGGGGCATTGCTTCTTGATGCCAGGATCATTATGAATAACAGCTGTGTCACAGTCTTAAAATGCAGAGGGATGAGCAGGTGTTTTTACTGCAGTCACCTCAATACCATTCTTCCATTAGCAATGAGAACTGTGCTTAGGTCATTTAAACATCAGTGGGAAGTGAGACTTTGAGTGGTGGAAAAAAAACACAGGGATGTCTAACTATGTGGTTTAACTTGTCCCTCCTTCCCCAAAGAAGCAGCACTTTGACACTTGTTTTATCAGGACTATTTTTCCAGAAGACAATATCAATGGCCCCTCTGGAAATTATCCTTGGGTTAATTTTATCCAAAGTATGATAATTGCAAAAATGCTTTGGATTTTATTTCACATACATTGTCTCATTTTTACCTTAAGCTAACCAGCGATTACACATTATTATTATTCCTATTTTACAAAAGGTGGAGATGTAATGTTCAGAGGGATAAATTGCTTTTCCTTAGAGAGATATAATCAATCAACAGAAATTACATTTGAATGAAACTATCTACTGACCGCAGGCCCCTATTCTTTTTTCCAAAGAGCAGTGCGCAAAAAGCACAGGTGACATACAAGGTGTTTATGCTCATATGCAAAGCAGTGATGCTCCATGTCAACTGACAAGAACACACGCTTTCTGAGACAGGCCTGCTTGATGTTTTCATTTTGTTAGTTTCTATTTTTTATCTTTAGAGCATTGGGAATAGAGTGGCATAAAGACACTCAGGTACCCAAAGGTAGGAAATGAACAGATACTTTTCCAAGGACAAGTTGCATTTCTGTAATAGAAGGCAGCGTACAGGAACAGAGTGAGGCATTTCATGGCCTTGTCAGGCCCCTGGTGTGTTTATCCAATTCTCTCTGCTGTCTCTGAACTCAAAGTGAGGATATAAATATATCACCCTCGCCAAAGTGGAAGCAGGAGGCAAATGCACAAATGAGAACAAGATAAGAATTTGAAATATAAAATTACACAGATATAATTTTATAGCAAGGAACGATTTTTTAGGAAGCGAGCAGAGAGTTTTTATTTATAAATGTGGAACATTCTGAGCACAGAGGGACCTGTCACACTTAGTATATTGTGATGGGGTCTCTGAACACATAATGGCATTCATTTTATTACCATTTTCCTCTGAAGTAGAGTGACATACTAAACTGATCAATAGAAGGTTTTGGCTTCCTCAAGATGTTTATGGAGATGGTTGAAATTGAGTAACATGAAATGCTCTTTTATTTTCCTGTTGACTGTTACACTGTCTGATTTCTGTGGTATTTCAAAACTTTGCCATGGCTTATTTCCTAGCTCTGAGCAGCTAGTCAGGAGGAGCAGGTTAATCACCTAGAGAGCTGTTAAATCCCTAGATGTGTGTCACTCACATTATCACAGACATTAAGAAAAGGCGTGCAGTTACTCAGAAAAAGGGAAATGTAAGGATTCTAGGGCAAAGAAAATTATTAGAAATCCTTGCTTTCGCATTTTTCTTCAATGGCGTAGGACTTGATTCTGGTGAAACTGTACTGAATCCCAAAGTAGAACATACATACCAGACTCTTTCACAGAAGACTAAATGTCAGGAAAGGCACTTTGCTTGGTGTCTCTGGGATCTCATTTTTCTGCCCTTTTAGATGGTGGGTGGAGAGGAGGAGGGAGAGAAAGGGGGCAGGAAACTAATTTCTGTATGCTATTCTGTTCTGTTATTATATACCAGATGTCAAGGCAGGAATTGTCTTTTCTTTTCTCTAATGTGCTGGTGTTGTTACTGTCATTTCACAGGAATCCCTATAAATCCTCAGGGTCATAGCCAAGTTTCAAACTGAAATCTTCTGATTACAATTTGAGTGCTGTTATCAATCAGAACTCTTCGGTTTGGAAATGACAGAAACCGAACTCAAACCATTTTAGGCAAAAGAGGAATTTACAGGCTTATCTAAGAGATGGAAATTAGTATTAGTCTAGGTGGCTGGGTCTCAAAATCTTGAACATGCCCAGGACATTCCCTGAGTCCCATTTCTTCTCACCTTGCTTGACAGCATTGGTCAACTGGATTCATCGGCCTGGCAAACAGTAAGGTCACTGATAGATAGACAGGGATTGAGGTTTGCCTCTCTGTAGATGTCCTGGGGAGGTTTCTCATTGGTCCAGCTTAGATCAGGTTCTTGTCCATAAACCAGTGAGCTGAGCTTATCAGGTGGATTACTATAGTTGGCTTAGGTTGCTTAGTCAGATGCCTTTCAATGATAGAAAGGGCAGTGTCAGCTACTTGAAATAATTTGGACCACACAGATGACAAGGGTGGAGTGGAAATTCTCTCTCTGACACTGTATAGTATGTGATCTGAGAAGAATTCCACTGTTGGCAGCTCATCTGATCTTAGAACCATTATACTGTACAGTCTATAAGAGCTGCCTAATAATAAGGACTTAGAGAGAGAGAAGAGATGAGATGGTAGGCTTGAGGAGGGAAGGTGATTTGGAATCTGCCTAGATTTGGGGTCAGTGGCAATAGAAATTCTCTGGTTTCTTTGTACTCAGGGTGACAATGCTGAGCAATGAACTGGTGGTACAGGTACATCTTCCTAGAAGACAGGGTGACAACAGGTGAGCACCTGGCCAAACTCATGAAGACCTGGGAACATGTAACTTACTCCTTCCCAATAAAGGACAAGAAAAAGAAAAACCTCAGAATAGAAACTGAGCCCCCTATTGGGACTATACTCTGAATTTATATGCATCATTATTCCTTATGATATGAAAGTTTCAAACAAGAAAATATCAAAGTCCAACAGAATCCATCTGAATTCCTAGCTGATTCTATCTGTGGGTCTCAGCTTTGGCTGCACATTAAAATCACCTAGAAAGCCTTCAAAATTCCCAGTGTCCAGGCCACATCCCAGACCAATTAAACTGGAATCTCTGGAGGTAGGACCCAGGTCCCTCTATTGTCTTTAAAGCACCCTGAATTCCATTGTGCAGTCATGGCTGAGAACCACTGCCCTCAACACTGGGTGAATAAATTTCTCCTTCTGCAAGAATAAGAAGAACAAGTAAAGTCACCAGAGTTAAGATATTGCAACTCCAAACTATAGGAACACCTGGGAGAAGCAGAAAGAAAAAGGTCATCATACAGTTCTTAATTATTATTATTATTTTAATATTTAACTTTTGTGCTTGGCATTCTTTAGAAAAATCACACATTGTTAGCTCTGAAATACCTTTCTCAAGTGAATTATGGTTTCCATTCTTCATTTGATGAATAAAGACATTGGAATATTTCAAGGTAAAAGTGCCTGTTTGCCAAATGCACATTTTAGCAGCAACATTGTCTTTATTTGAAGAATAGTTTTTTCCAGCTAAACACCTAATTTCATTTTGACCTGTTTAATTTAAAAAGTGGAAAGAGAAAAGAATAAAAATGACGTTACCAGTCAAAGGCAGTACAAATACAATAAAACTAAGACAAAGATAAAAACTACTAAGTATGTCTAACGAAATGAGTCTTTAGCCTCAATTAGTCATTAGATAAACATGTTCAACTCATGTGAGAAAGTGTAAAATAAAATATTTTAAATTAAAAATTAGGTATAAAATGTTTGAAATATGCCTTTCCAATTTGTGAGTAAAGGTTAATATCATGGGAAATTTTAAATCATATATTTGCCTCTCTGAGAACACATGAAATGCCTATCTTTTTAAATTATACATATTCAACTAGTACATGTTTTTGGGAATGCATTATGTATAAAATTAAGGAACTCTGTAGAATTTAAAGAAGCAGACAACCTAGCAAATATTCATTCTGAAGAATATTTTAGGCAATGACACATGGATTGGGTGTCTATCATTTGTTTGGGACATAATACCTGGAAACAGGGGGCGAGGGAGTGGTGATAAAAAAGTGAGACGGGGAAGCCATAAAGTATGTGCTGTCAAGCATGCTGCACTGTGGCCAGCTGCAGCGTGACATGTTGGGGAACTCTGTAAGTCAGTGTGGAATGACTGCCTCAGAGCTCCCCCACCCGAGAAGGATATTTCCTCATTAATAGATGCCATATAGTCACTGCTCGAGGACTGCCGCCAGGAGGCATTAATTCCTTAGCACTCACAGCCTGCTCCAGCCATGGAGGGTGGGAAATGGAACTCCCGTCCCTAAGTTGAAGAGTCACATTCACCAGCAATTGGATTAGGGATGTAAAGGACCAGATGGTGGATATTTTAGCTTTGTATGTCACATATGGTCTTTGTCACGTATTTTTCTTTTACTTCTTTTTTAGGGTAACTCTTTAAAAATGTAAAAAAAAATATTTTTAGCTTATACAAAAACAGGTGCTGGACCAAATTTGTTCTATAGATTGCAGATTAAGAATAAATAATAATTTTTATAAAAAGACTAAACTTAGCTAAGATAAGCAACGAAATGAGCTAAATCCCCCAAAATGAAGATGATCTTTGAATGGAAAACATTTTATATTGTTTATAGAATACATTTAAATACATTTATAGTACATTTAAATAAAATGATTGCTGCACAAATTGTGCAGACATAGAAGATGATCAAAAACAGATAAAAGGCAGGCGAGAACAAGTGAGGCAGAGTTTAAGGCATTAAAGAAGTTTATGGGTGTATACCTACAGGAAGAGTGTGATGTGCACTGTCTGGGTATGGACACGCTTGAGGCTCGGACTGGGGGGATTGGGAGGGACATGGGCAATATATTTAACCAGAACTTTTGTACCCCCATAATAAGCTGAAATAAAAAAAATTAAAAAAAAGAAGTTGATTTAGCGATTCAGTGAATTAATGCACTGTGATCCCTAGCTCTAGTCTGCATGGGGGATGAGTCATTCAACGCCTGAATCCTATGGAGTCTCTGGTGAACTTCCTGTGAACTGTTCTGGGAACTTTCCTGCCCCCAATCAATTTGGGAAGACTTCTCTGGTCTGCCCTTCTCAGGCATCAGTCAGCCTGGTGACCATGAGTTGTGAAATTTCCCCAGTTTTAACTTCTCATTCAACCCCGTGGGCTTTCTGCTTGAGACAAGTGGATATATGGTCAAGCCAGAAAACTCACAGCTCTCCTTTTCTTTAGGTCTTTTCATCTTCTTCAGCATTAGTTAGACAGCAGGATACACTTCCCTGTGATTGAGGAATCCATGGACCTCTGTAGGATTTGGAAACAAAAACAAGGAGGAGAAAGAAGGTTTCCTGCAGGCAACTTCTGCTGTCTGTCCAACATTGTTTGTGCTATTACACCAATTCCTTCCTGTTGTTGAAACTCCATTAAATATGTAAAGGCAAAAACTATACAGACCGTTCTCTTTATTAAATTAGAAGTAAAATATAAAAGTAAACAAAAACTAAATCAAAACTCTCAAATCTTTGGAAATGAGAAATTATTTTCATAATTTTCCTGAATTAAGAATCAAAACTACAAATTGTTCATTATTTCCAAAATAATGACTGTCAGATAACTACATATCCAAACATAGAGGGTTCACTAAATGAGGTGCTCTGAGAAAAATTCAGAGACTTATTCTAAAATTTTGAAGTAGGCATTATTTTCAATATTGTATGACTTATTGTGGAGCTAGAGAAAAACTCAATTCTATAAATAATATAAACTCACAGAATATCAAACAATTCTGTAAATAATATAAAAACTGAAAAATCTATGACAAATGTAACAGGATCTTTTTTCTAATAAAAATCACTTATTTTTTTAAATACTTCTCTATCATGGAATACCATGAGAGAAATAGTGCATAAAAATAAGATAGCATAAAAATTTCTGTAAATCAGATATCTGAGAAATTGCTGAATTTACTACACTAGAAAGTAGATTGTTCTCTTAAAGCTTTTTGCTAATTTTTGTTATAAAGAAGCAACTATCAAAGTGGGAAACTATAAAGAGTAAGTGACAAAGAGTATTCATCCCAACTACATAACTGTCCATTACAAATCTACAAGAATAAGACTGGCAAGTCCAATGTAAATATGCCAAATAGAATTGAAAATTGGTAATAAAATAATTTTAAAATTTCTCAAATTTATTTATAGTAATATTGAAGCAAATTTAAGCACCAGCAATATATCATTTTCTCCCATCCAATAAAAATATATTTAAAAATACTGAGCATATTTCACCAAGGGAGGATATTGACACCCTTATACATTTATAGTGGTAACATAAAACACTAACTGTTCTCTGAGGGCCTAATGGTAATAAATTAATGTCCTTTCAATTGTTTGACCTAATATTTTAAGCTATTGTACTCTAGTCAGAGGAAATATTAATAATCAATGTTTCAAATAAAGACATGTGAATAAGCATATTTTCTATGAAATAGTGAAAATGAGAAAATAAATTAAAATTCTAGGAACTGAGTAATAATAAAATAAATTGTAAGCAATTGTAAATCACATACAGAGGGCTAAAAAAATTTTGGGGTATTGTGCTAGTTAATTTTATGTATCAACTTGGCTCACCTCTAGTGCCCAGTTATTTGGTCAATCACAAGTGTAGATGTTGCTATGAAGGTATTTTTTTAGATGTGATTAATATTTAAAGCAGTAGACTTTGAGTAAAGCAAGTTATCCTCCATAACATTGGTAGGCCTCAATGAATCAGTTAAGAGCAAAGACTGAAGTTTCCTGAAGAAGAAGAAATTTAGCTTTAAGACTGCAGCATAAAAACCCCGAGTTTCCAGCCTGCCAGGCCTGCCCAGTATATTTATGACTATAGACTGTAGCATCAACTGTCAACACTTACCTGAATTTCCAGCCTGCAGGCTTGCCCTATAGATTTTGGACTTGCTAATCCCAACAATCATATGAGCCAATTCAGTGTCTCTCTCTCTCTCTCTCTCTCTCTCTCGGTTCTGTTTCTCCGGAGAACTAATACAAGCATAAAAATTTTTGTATTCAAAATAAAATATTATGATTTCTGCTTCAAGCTGTGATGAAATAACTGCTACCAGAATAAACAACCATGATAAACAAACATAAACCCAGACATGAAATACGAGACAACCATTTTCAGACACTAGACAGAAGGCAGTACAAAAATTCAATCACAAGCAAAGGCAAACTCATGAGCTAAGCCCCTGGCTGGCTGCCTGAGGCTATTTTCCTAACTCTAAGCAGTGAGAGAATAGGCGGAGATCAGGTTGAGGCAGTTGAAGTGGCTGGAGTCTGGCAGGCACAGCTCCATGAAGGATGAGTCACTGGGAGACTGAGTAGTGATTCCCTATGACTCTTTGTCCAAGGATTAAGCCATGCATGCCAAAAGATGTGACACTGACAATGTAACAGAGAGAGCAGAGGTTGAGTAGTGCTGGGGGACATTAAAGATCTAGTCCAGCCAGAGTAGATAGACCTCATCAACTGGGCAGGCATCCATCTGGGATACCAGAAAAGCCACACCTTAAAAGTAGGAACCGTATCCTAAAATAAAGTCTACTAGAGACCTGTCCAAATAGAATGTAAGCCAAGGCCTGACAAGAGCTATTGAGGAGACAGAGTTTGGAGTTTGAATCTGCCTAGTTAGATGGATTTAGAAAATAATTTGGACTTTCTATAGACATGTCTTAACAAAGAGCAAAACCCCATCCTATGCTAATTCAAGGTGATCAGCTAGCATTTGAATTACCTGCCAGAACAATAATCAATATGCTTTTAAGGATGATAACACTACCTTTAGTAGCTACAATGCATTAAGATTGATGTTTACTATGTGATTTAAAAATAATAGTTATATATAAAAATAACTTTCAAAATTAAAAAAATATATGTGTATAACTATATATTAGATGTGCACGGAGGAAAAAAACATAAAAATAAAGTTAAATGAAATAAATCTACAATAAAAACCAACTTCAAATGGTCAGGTGTTAGATTAACAAACAATAATGTTAAAGCAGTTATTACAAATCTATTCATAGAACTAAAGGAAAATATAGTCAAAGAACAAAAAAAGGTTAAAAAATTAATTAATGAATACATAGAGACTCCTCAAAAAAGAAAACTATATAGAAAAAAAGAATCAAATGGAAATTATAGAGCTAAAAGCTTTATACAATAGCAAAAATGGAAAACTCACTAAATGGCCTTAAGAGCTGTTTCAATATAGCAGAAGAAACAGCCAGTGAACTTAAGGATAAATCAATAGAATTATCTGACCTGAAAAACAGAAAAAATATCATTGAAGAAAAATGAATAGAGTATCCAAGAACTGAAACACAGCATCAAATGGTCTAACATGTCTTTAATAGGAATTTTAGAATAAAAAGAGGTAAGAATGAAAGGGAAAAAATATTTAAAGAAATTAGGCTGAAAGTCCCTAAATTTGATGGAAAATATTTATTTACATATTCAAAAATCTCAGGGCACATCAGGAAGGATAAAATGCAATAACAACACACACACAAAATACGTGCTTGAGCACAAAGTCTTAGCAACTAAAACTAAATATAAAGAGAAAATCTCAACCAACAGGAATCAGTAGAAAATAAAACATTATATATAGGGATCCTTAATAGGGATGAATGCTGACTTCTTGTCATAAACAATGGAAACCAAAAGATATTGGAAAAATAATTTTTAATTGTTAAAATAAAAAGAGACAATTCTCATCTAGTGACAATATCCCTCAAAAAGGGAGTATGACATTAAGCTATTTTTAGATAAGCACTACTTGTAGATAACTGCCAGAAACCTACATTGTGAGCAATTCTAAAGAATACTTGTCAAGCTTAAAGTGAATGGCACCAAATGGAAACTTTGACGTATAGGAAAAAACAAAGACAACCGGAAAATGAAGGTAAATGAGAATGTAAATATAAAATATTTTTATCTCCTAATTTTCTGAAAGGACCACTGATTATGTAAAGCAAAACTAATAATTTAGGGTGAAAAATATAATATATATAGAAATAAAAGATATGAAAACAATGACACAAATGAAGGAGATAGACAAACACAAAAATAATACAGTAAAATTAATATATTTGTGAATCAGGAAGTGTCAATTATAGATCAAGAAATGGAAAGTGTTAATGTAAAATGTATAAGTCATGTGTGAATTGGTGCACTATTGAACCCTACATAGACTTTTGTAGGGTTAAGGATGCATATTTAACTTCTGTAAGTTAAGGATGCATATTTTTAGCTCTAGAGAAGCCATGAAGAAACCTTAGGAATTGATATGGCTAAGAATCTAATAGAGAAAATAAAATGGAATACTAAAAGTATTCAATTAAAGCAAAATAAGTCAGGAAAACAGCAACAGAAACAAGAATCATTAATAGAAAGGGCCCATGGGAAACCCATGGCAAGACGGTGGATGTAAACCCAACCATCTCAGCAGTCACGTCAAAGGTAAGTGTTAACTGAAATGCAGAGATGAAAAAGCAAGACCCAACATTTCACTGTCTACAAAAAAAACAACTTCAAATTTAAAAACAAATAGCTTGAAAATAGGAGACTAAAACAATATAGCATGTAAACAGTACATCTAAGAAAGCTGGTATGGTTATATCAATTTCAGACAAATCAGACTCCAAGGCAAAGAGAAATACAAGAGCTAAAGAAAAAATTTTCATAATGATAAAAAGTAGAAATTATTAGAAAGATGCAATAATCCTAAACCTGTATGCACCTAATAAGACTATGTTTCTGACCATAATTAAATATCATTAGAAACCTTGAATAGTAAAATATATATGAAATAATAAAATATCAGAAATATTTTTATAAATCTAAGCTTATAGATCAGAAAACAAATTATAATGGCAATTAGCAATTTTTTTAAAAAAATCATAATTGAAACAAAGCATATCGACATTAATTTGAGGCAGTGAAAGCAAATCTTAATTTTGAAAATTAGATTAAATTCCATTTTTTGTTTCTTTGTTTTTAGAGACAGGATCTTATTCTCTCACCCAGGCTACTGGATCACAGTGGCGCAATCATAGTGCACTGCAACTTCGAACTCCTGGGCTTAAGCGATCCTCCCCAGTAGCTAGGACTATAGGCACATGCCACCACAGCCAGCTAATTTTTTAAAATTATTTTTTGTACAGATGAGATCTCGCTATGTTGTCCAAGCTGGTCTAGAGCTCCTGGTCCATTACTTCTCAGCCTTTTGGCTGAGATCAAGTGTACAACTCCTGGCCTTAAGCAGTCCCCCTGCCAGGGTCCCCCACAGTGCTGAGATTAAAGGTGTAGATTAAATTCTTAAATTTAAAAACGATAATCTAGGTTTCTCCATTAAGAAGCTAAGGAGGATAAGAGGAAATTAAGTTCAAGACACAAAGAAAGAATTATAATGGTTAGGATATAAATTAATGAAATAGAAAATAGACAAGCAAAAGAAAATAATCAACAAAACCACAATTTAAAAAAAAAAATAATAAAACTGATCCAAAATCTAGAGGAACTGAGCAAGAAAAAAAAAAAAAAAGAAAGAAAGAAAAAGAAACACAAGTTATCAATACCAAAAAATAAAAGAAGAAATATTACTCTAGATCCTAGAGATGCTAATAAGATCATAAGGAATATCATTTTACAATTTGAAAATTTAAAAAAATAAAACAAATTATTTGAAAAAAAGGCCACTTACCAAGGGTAACACCAGAAGCAATAAAGCATCAGAATGGCTCTATGTCTATTAAAGAAATCATAATCAAAAATGGTTTCATACACACACACACACACACACACACAAACTCTAGGCCCAAATAATTTCAATTTCACTGGTTAATTCTATTAAGGATTTAAGGAAGATAGAACACCAATTTTATGCAAAGTTTCTCAGAAAATAGAGAAAGGGAGAACACTTCTCAAATTATTTTATGAAGCCAGTACAACACTAAGACCAGAACTGACAGACATTATAAAAATTTTAAATTATAGGACACTATCAATCATTGTCATAGATTAAAAAATCCACATCAAATACAATACTAATGCTATATAAAAATGATATTTCAAAACAATCAAGTAAAGTAATCCTATTAATGCAAGGTTGGCTCAACATTTGAAAATCAAACAATATGATTTGCCACAGTAACATATAAAAGAAAAAATTGCATAATCATTTTAATAGGGGCAAAAAAATGTGAAAAAAAACAACATCCATTTATGGTTACAAAAAAAAAAACTCTAGGAATAGAAGGTATCTTCCTCAACTTAATACTGGGAATTTACAAAATACTTATAGATAATATTGTATTAATGATTAAAAATGAAATGTTTTATTCATAATAGCCTTAAATTGAACCATCAATAGGCTTCTGGATAATGAAATGGTGGTATATCCATACAATTAGATACTACTCAGCAGTAAAAAGAATACATGCGTGTGCACGCACGCACGCGCACGCGCGCGCGCGCGCGCACACACACACACACACACACACACATAAGCTCAAATGGATGACTCTTAAAAATAGTATGCAGAGCAAAAGAAACCACACATAAAAGAATACATACAGTATGGTTTGATTCATATGAAATTGTAGTGCCTGCGAAACTAATGTATAAAACTAATGTATAACTCAGAAATCAGTGGTTGCCTTATGCAGAACGGATGATTGCATGCAGAAGCCATAAGGAAACTTTCTGGGGTGATTGAATGCCCTCTACCTTGAAGGGACTTAACAAGTGTATACATTTTTCAGTACTCAGACTGTCCATTTCAATGGATTTCTCTTTATAGAAATTGTACTTCAATATAATTGATTAAAATGTATAATACTAAATAAAATGTAAGTTACAGAGCAATTTATTCTTTCTGGTTGAAATTGTATAAAATAGGTAGATGATAGGAAATAGATCACAGATAGATCCACAGAGACGATAAATGTCAAAGAGAGAGTGAAAAGCATTGGCTATGGTATGAAAAGGATTTCTGGTAAATTTCTTCTCTTTCATTATAATTGATAAAATTATTGTAATTGACTAACTTGCTAAAAATGAGCATGCATTACGTTTACTCTAAGTTTTTTTTTTTTAAAGTATCAAAAAAGAAAAAATATATAAAATACATGATACATAGTAGATTTTCAGGATGTTTTAGAACTTCCATTTAGCACTTTCTTTCCTAACTCTTTTGCCGCCTTGCTCTCTATGTCCAGTCTTTTGTGCATTTATTTCTGTTTTCATTTACTCACAATGTATTACACGTTCATTCCTGTTTATCTAGATCTGACAATGTTTGATGAAAGACTTTTCCTCAGTTTAATTCGAGGTAGTACAAGAAATCTCCAAGGAACTAATTATCAAGTTTGCACAATATTGAAGCTAACGGTGCCATACACAAAAACAAGATGATAAGGAAATAGAATGGATCTACACTTTAATTGCATGTTTTCATTTCTCCTGACCTTAGCTCAGCCAGGACCACGAGAGACACTCAGGCTTTGAAACACAATGGCAAACTTACCCTTAAGGGACCTTCGGAGGCTGGCCTGGAAGAAAGCACTGTGTGCAGAAACTTACAGTCACTGGCCAAATCTTCTGTTGTGTTCCCTGGGAGGCCAGCTGGGAAGGCTCTCCTTTTCTCAGCTGTCCTCTAAGAAAGGCAGGTCTTCGTTTGTGATCCTACCTTCGACAGTCCAGGAGCTCAGTCCATCATTTCTGGCAGATGTTGTTCCCTAAGAGGGAAAAGGCAACCAAGAACACACTGGTGGATGGCAGAGTCACAACTGGCTGATATTGAGAGGAAACCAAAAGTGGGAAACAACAACAAAAATACTTTCACTTTATAAAGCATTTTATGACATAAGTTTGTACAATTTCCCCCTCAGGAAGGTGTTGCTAAAAAACAAACAAACCAACCAAAAAACTACAGAAATAACGTGCACAAAGAAAGACTGGAAAGGATGCTATCTTTATTTGCCAGGAACTTGATGATTTAGGTACAGAATTTATTGAAATAGATTTTAGAGGAAAGCATGGGTGAATATTTTTGTAACCTGGAAGTATGCTACAGTGTTTTAAGTGAACAAAAAGCACTAAACATCAAAGAAAAAGTCAATGAATTAGATATCACTAAAATTAAACAGTCTCTTCAAAAGGCACCATTAAGAAAATACAAAGACAATCCACAGACTTGGAGAAAATATTCCCAATGCATACATCTGACATGTGCCCACCATCACACCACACACATATGAGTGTATGTTTGTGAGGTCTGATATGTGTGTGTGTGTGTATATATAAAGCCCTCCTACAACATAGACAAAATATCCATATCCAATTAAAATGAGAAAAAACCTGAACAAATACTTTAAAAATAAGGTTTTCTAAAAGGCACTTGATAAAGTGTTCAACCTAATTAGTCATCAAGGAAACATAAAATAAGCCACAGTGTGATACCATCACACACCTATTAAAATGGCTATTGTAGACAATTCCAACTGTTGGCAAAGATGGGAAGCAACTTGCAGGCTCATGTATTACTAGTTAGAATGTAACATCATACAAATGTTTTGGAAAATGGTGGTTTGTTATAAAGTTTACCTAAGTTTACTATACAATCCAGCAATTCCATGCTTAGGAATTTTCCTAAGAGAGATGAAAACACATTCACAAAAAGGCCTGTGTAAGAATATCCATATTTTATTGATGTTTTCCCAAAGATGGAATAAACTTAAATGTCTTTGAACAAGAGAATGGATTTAAAAATAATATAGTGTGTTTATACAGTGGAATACTATTCAGTAGTAAAAGAAAACAAATTGGTAATACATGAAACAAAATTATGCTGAATGAAAGAAACTAGAAACAAAAAAATTCCCTTTACATAGCATTCAAGAACAAGAAGACCTATTAGGATAAAGATCAGAATGATGCCTGCTTCTGGTGGAAAAGAAGGACAAAGAAGCTTTTTGAGCTGATGACATGGTAGTTACAAGGATGCATATATTTGAAAAACTTATTGAAATGGACACTTAAATCATTTTTGCATTTTATGTAAATTGTGCATAAATTAAAAAAAAAATAAACACATATGTAAAAAGAGGACAGAATTAGAACCTAAACATCAAAATGCACTGGGAGGATATATCAAAAGAAACAATAACCAAAACAATGGATAAGGCTAAAAGCACAGGAATTTGGGAGGCACACTGGTGTGATAAAACAAAAGCAATTCTAAAAACAAGAAAGGATTACTAAAAGTCAAGAGAATATTTGTTTAACGAGAATGGAAGGGTTTTTACTAGGACAAGGCATTGTGGGGAGATTTTAGAGTAGCTGGCAATAGTTCTTGAGCTGATTGGTTATGTGTTAATGAGGATGTGTTAAGAAAAAATTTCAGTGGGAGGTCATTAGGCTAAGACAGTCCCAGTGCCCTGGGTTCCTACATGAGCAAACTGAAGCCCAATGTAAACATTAAAATGAAAGTTAAGCTTACCCAATCATAAACTGCCAGTTAACCTCTAACTAGGCACTTTAAACTGGATTATACTCAGATAAGGCAAATCCCTATCCATAACCAATCAAGTAATTTCTTTACCTTGCTTCTGTGTTCTGCCTATAAAAGCTCACTGCTCATCCTGCAGAGCTCTCTGAGCCTCTTCTGGTTCTAAGAGTTCTCCAATTTTTGAATTGTTCTTTGCTCAGATAAACTCTGCTAAGCTGTATTTGTCTAAAGTTTTTTTCTTTTAACAGATGTTAGCCTCATAACAATTAATTAAGCTGTGCATGCACTTCATAGCAGTTTTCTGTATATTTGATTTTACAATAAGATGATAAATGAGTTTTAAAATAAAAAGGGAAACTTTTTTACATATTGTGTTTGAAGAAGGCTCAGAAGTGTGACATTGAAGATGAGACCTGAGGGATGAAAAGGAGCCAGGCCTATGAAGAATATGGAAAGATAAAAATAAATGTTTGTGGGAAAACTGAAAGGAGGTCACTGTGGCTGCAGCAGGATGACATTGGGGGAAAATGCCAGGAAATTAAGCTGGTGATGCAAATGCAAAGCCACCACCTGCAGAGACATATAGGTTCAAGTGAGAAGCTTGAGTTTTGTTCTACATAAAATTAGAAACCGTTAAACAGTTGAAGTGGTGGAGAAACATTTTCCTATTAACATTTTGAGGAGATTGTGCAGGAATTTCATTAAAGGAGAGTAAGGATGAAGATAGGGAGGGAAGTTAAGATGACAGCAAAGTAGTCCAGGTTAGAGACACGATGCTCAGACGTGGATGGTGACAATGAAGATGCAGAGACGTGACTGTCTTCAAGGCATTTGCCAGAGTGGGTGGGAGGAGTGAGACATTAGTGACTCTGATTGGTTTCTCTCAGGATTAAGTAGATGATGGCGTCACATATTAAAAGGAAGGTAGATTGATGCAGGAAAAAGTTCTGGAAAGCTCTTTCCCTTCCTGGGAAGGAAAATTTATGGCTAATTTTAGAAGATCAGAAATCAACACTCCTACCAAAAATGTGAAATCTTATCTTCCCTCTCTGCTTTCCCATCCCACACTGTGGCAAGACTTTGTCTGCTTAACCGTTAACTCACTTCCCAGACTAACTTGTTCCAGCCACACTGTCCTTGTTCTGCCTCCTTACCACCCACACCAATGTCTGTCCTTTTGAAATACACCTTTTTTCCCCCTGTATAAAAGATTCTTTCCTACTAAATTTCTTGTCTGTCTTCCAAGGCTCACTTCATATTTTATCATTCTCTTGAAAGCTTACTAGAAGAGCACCCCTGTGTAGGAAGTGCTTGTCCTTTGCCTATATATTTTTCTATTATACTTTTATCATAACTTATTGATTTTTTTCATTAAAATAAAATGCTTTTGAAAATAAGGACTATAGCACTGGCTCACCTTTCTACCCTTAATCTTAGCACAGTGCCTGACAAGGAGCCAGCATCAATAAATATTTATTAAATGGCTCTTTTAGAAGAAATTCAACCAATTCATGCTTTTGCAAAATCTGAGAAAAATCTATATCCTTAAAACCACCTGTTATAACAATAAGTAGCACTTCAATTCACCAAATATATATTGATCACCTACTACATACCAGAGTTAAACATTAGGACTAGAAAAACTAATTTAAAAATCGTGCTCTGCTTAATATGTTCCCAGTCTAATTGGAGAGTGACATTTGAACAGGTAATTAAAATAAATGTGATAAATTTCATAATATAGTTATGCACAAAAAGTTCTATAAAAATGCAAATGAAGGAGAAAATTATCCCGCTCAGCGTGGCTTCCCTTAAGGAGTCGCCTTTGATCTGGCTGAGGCATGAAGTATAGTTATTTTATTGAGTACTTAAAAGTATATATTTTGGTATATGCATCAACTGAATTCCTCCAA
>CM052446.1:7173770-7189659 GCA_028533085.1 Varecia variegata | reverse complement strand
GCACCCAGGTGTTGATCAAGGAAACCAATTTTCTGGTGAGTACATGTGGTGCTTATTTTTCCATTCTTGGGATACTTCACTTAATAGAATGGGTTCCAACTCTCCCCAGGAGAATCAAAGAGATGTCGTATCATCGTTATTTCTTATAGCTGAGTATGCTTACTTTTTTGATTAAGAAAATCAATAGATTTTTGCCATGTTGTAAGAAAAATCATATATTGGTGATAGAGCAGCAACAATTGTCTCTTCCTCTTTGCAATTACCAAATTACTTGGAAAGTGTTATATCATATATTACAAAAATATTTTTTAAAAAATTTTAATTCTGCTGTATATCTTTTTTTTTGGTTGTTATTTCAATAGATTTAAGGGGTACAAGTTGAATTCTGTTACATGTACATACCATATAGTGGTGAAGTCCGGGCTGTACCCCTCACCCAGGTAGTGTACATTGTACCCAATAAGTAATATTCTACAAGTTGATTTCCTTCATTGGTTTATTTTACTAACGTTTAAAAGAGGATATTCTAAACTCCCTCTGCCCCCAAATTGTTAAGAAGGAGGGAGGGGTAGGAGGAAGTGCTGCTACCCCTCTTCCCTGCCATGCTGACATGTAACCGAGATAAACGCAGTCTGTAACCACCCCATCCTCTGGCCTGAAATCTATTCCTAGTGGGAAAGCCTATCTACCAATCTGTATGCATACTCCGTTTTTGAATGGGGCAAAGTGGAGTCAGCCAGAGTGTGCTGATGACAGACGCGCAGGTCTTAATTCAGAGCCTGCATTGTCCTGCTCTTGCCTTTACCCTAGAGGGCTTCCTCGACATACTTCTCAGCTGTGAAGCACAATGCTCTGGACTCTAATGTGCAGTGAGCGCTCCTGCACATTCATTTATGCACAGCTTGCTTACAGAAAAACTTGCTGAGACATTTTGAAATGGAAACTGAGAAGAGGAAAACAAGCAAGAGATTTCCCTACAAATGTAGACACCGAAGCCTAAAGGGAATTGCATTTCCACTTACAAAGCAGAAAAAAAACCCAGCCAGCTGTGTGGAAGCAAAACAGGTGTTTTCCCAGGCTAAGGAGTGGGGAGACACAATGGGTACAGAAAAGCAGTAAACGTGCAAAATCTCTCCACTCCAGTCCTTCAGCCAGGTTGGTAACAGTGCTGGCTTTCTCTTCTCGCCCTTCCCCAGTTATAGCAGCATCTAAGGTGAACTCACAGACGCATGTTGACACTATCTGCCGGCAGTCATCATAGACCAAGTGCTGGGGGGCACTGAATGTGCTCCATAGGCAAGGTATCCTCCCCTGTCACTTTTGTGTGGCCACCGTCAGTGCTAGCAGGAATGGATGCTGGATTTTGTATTCATATCTTGTTAGGACAGCTAAGGATTGGTTCTGGGCATTGCCTTCAATCTGTGGTGCTCTGTGTTAGTGAGCAGCCCCTTGAAAAATTTGTCCTTACCCTGCAGGCCCTGCTTTCCTGTTCTTGATCTAGAGAAAATAACTGAGACCAAGAGAGCTGAAATAGCACCGTCCACAGACCAGGACTTCAACACACCTTCTTCTTGCTCATTCACTAGCCCCTCAACTTCTGTCCCATTGTCACACCATCGCCAGTTCCCAGTATACTACGGTGCCATGAGAGACACATCATCAGTAGGTTCCCCCCTCCCCTGTCCTTGCACGTATTCAGCAAGCACATACTGTGCCTGGCATTGTTCTAGGGCTAAGTATCAGAAAGATGAAGTAGATAAACAAAGTCCCTAACCTCAATGCAGAAAATAAGCAGACAAAAAGACGTAAGAAGTGAGAGAGGCACCAACCTCAGTTTTACTCTAACTTCAAGGGCTCAGTATATGCCAAGGCCCATTCCAACAGTTTGTTGTTGAATTTGGATTTTTATGAAAAGTAGTACATCAAGTTAAATCCAATGATTATAAGACCAAGGGTATAAATCCAATAGGTATAAGATCTTAATTTCTCTACAACCAATGATTTTCATCAACACCTTAACAGTGCGAAGGCTTTGAGACATACATTTTGCTCTATGCTAATTTCTATAAAATAATGCAAGAAAGAAAGGCAGTTATCCTAATCACTGCACAAATACTACTGTACAAAAATGTTGATACTGCTAGACTTGGTAGAGCACTGCAGAGAATACCTCTGCATAATGGGTGCCAGCGTTAGTGAGATCACTCTCACAAGAAAGTATGGATTTGGCCCTTGAGATTCAGTTTAAGGGTAACAGTCTGTGTAGAATCAATGTGCTCAAAGTACACAAGATCAGAAAAATCTCAATATGGCTTAATATCTGTGAGAACAGATCACACCTTGCCCTTCTGTGGTTATTTTGAAATCTGATTATTCTGGAGAATTTATTTTTCAAACAAATAATAATTTTGGGTAAATATAATAAGAGTATTTTGGTATACATAGTAACATTAAGAGTTACAAAAAATGGAGATGCCTAGGTGTAATAACGAAGAGAATTATCAACATTAGAGCAAAGATTGGAAGCTGAAGCCAGAATGGCTCACAGCCTTATACATTTTGAAGCTATAGAAGCTTGAAACAGGGATGTGTAAAGTAAAATTAAATAAACATAGACAATTAATAATCCTAAAATAAAGAATAAGCATGTTTTTTGAAAACAAATATAACATTTTTTTAACAAAATGACAGAGTAGGCTCTAAGTGAAATTTCAATCAATTTGCAAGAATCAACACTATCCTGATGACATATTTTATCACAGTGAAATAAATTAGGAATTGACAATTAAATGATAATCTAAACTCTATATCTCAGAAAACTGAAAAAAAAAACCTCTTTAATTATTCCATGGTTTAAAGAAGAAAGTGTAATAGAAATTATAAGATATTTAATTCTAAACAGTAGCATAAGTAATATCAAAAATCTGTGACTTGCAGCCAAAAAAATACATAGATAAAAATGCCAGCATTAAACTCAGTAAATAGTAAGTTAAAAGGAAATAGTATAGCATTTGAAACAATCAATTCAAAAAAATCAACAAGAGTTACTTTCATCACTTCAAAAAATCACTCCACTTCATCACTCCACATTTTCATCACTCCACTTCAGAAAATAGAAAGAAAACAATAAAGAAATGAGTAGGACTTAAAGCAACACAAAATAACGAAAATAAAATATTAGAAATGATATGCAACGCTGAAAGCTGGATCTTGAGAAAGACTGAAAATATGCAAACATCTGAAGACTGAAGAAACAGAATTGAAATACAGACGATATTGTGAATGGAAAAAAAGACGCAAAAAATAGTGAATGAACATCACCTGGAATAATAAATACCAATATATTTCAATAAATTTGAAAATAGATTAAATATAATAGTTTTAGAATATAAATAAGTAATTGAATGAAGGGAATAAAAATGTGAATGGTTATTTTTAATAATTATTTTCAAAAATCATTTTCTACCCTCCTATAACTCAGTGTGCCTCCGTGTGTGTGTGTGTCTGTGTGTGCACACCCACGCACGCTCACACACATACACACACAGAGGGAGAAAAGTCACTACATTCAAATGACATTTTGTTGAATATCAATGAAGAAAATTGCTTCAAGAGTAGAAAAATAAGAAAATTGCCCACCTTATTTCATAAGCTCTTATAATGTATGTCAGAAGAAGTTAGGACTATAAATAAAATGGATAGCTCCATTATAACCCTTATTACATAGATGAAAATATTTTCTTATTACATAGATGAAAATATTAACAAGTGTCATCAATAAAATGTTAACAAGTGAAATTCAACAGTGTATTAAAATAAAATATTATGACCAAACTGGATTCATAACAGAAATTAGAAGGAAGGTAAGATACCAGAAAATATCAAGACAATTCACTCCATTTAGATTTAAGGGAAATAAAGAAGAATAGAATGGTAAGATACAGAAAAAAATTAGTTGATGAAACAAATGGATATCTGTATATAAAAGAATTTTGTCTTCTATCTCACACCACAGGCAAAAATTAACTCAAAGTGCATCAGAGACCTAACTGTAAGAGTTAAACCTATCCAACTTTTAAAAGAATGCACAGAAGTAAATCGTGATCTTGAATTAGGTAGTGATAGCTTGGTTATGACACCAAAAGCAAACATGATAAAATAAAAGATTAAGTTGGACTTAATAAAAATTAAAAATGTTTGTGCTTCAAAGAATACTATCAAGAAACTGAAAAGACAATCCACAGAATGGGAGAACTATTCGCAAATCACATATACAATAAGATAACTGTATCCAGAGTATATTTTAAAAACAAACTCTTACAACTCAAAAATTGAAAAAGACATTTCAATTTAATTTAAAAATGGGCAAGCGATTTGAGCATACATTTCTCCAAAGAAGATAAAAATTCAAATAAGCACGTGAAAAGATGTTCAATGCTATAAGTCATTAGGGAAGTGTATATCAAAACCAAAATGAGATACTACATCACAAACACTATAATCAAAAAGACAGACAGCAACAAAGGTTAGCAAGGATATGGAGAAATCAAAACCCTCGTATATTGTTGGTGGGAATTTAAAATGGTACACCCGTTTGGGAAACATTTTGGCCATTCCTCAAAATTTTAAAACATAGGGTTACCATATGACCTACCAATTTCACTCCTAGCTCTCTGCGTAAGGGAATGAAAACATATGCCCACCCAAAAATCCGTACATAAACATTCCTAGCAGCCTTAATCACAACAGCCAAAATATGAAACTTATCCAAATGTCCATTAGTGAATACATGAGTATACAACATGTAGCATGTCTATACAATGTTATTTGGCAATAACAGAAAATGAAGTACTGATATGACATTAATGAACTTCAAAACTCAAAATATTATGCTAAGTGAAAATAAAATATCACACATTATATGATACCATTTATGTGAAATGTCCAGAATAGGTAAACCTATAGAAACTGAAAGTAGAT
Source organism: Varecia variegata (assembly GCA_028533085.1). NCBI lineage: Eukaryota > Metazoa > Chordata > Mammalia > Primates > Lemuridae > Varecia > Varecia variegata. The sequence goes on along the minus strand of CM052446.1, from coordinate 7,184,679 downwards.
TGGTATTTGCCTAGGGTTGGGTGGGAATTGTGTGGGTGGGAGAGAAAGAATAGGGAGTGGAAAGTGTTTGTTAATGGATAGAAAGTTACTTTGGAGGTGATTAAAATAAAATTAGATCATGGTGGTAGTTTACACTCCTCTGCAAATATATTAAAAAGCAATAAAAACCACTTTAAATGAGTGAACTTTAAGGTACATAAATTATATCTCAATAAAGTTGTTAATTTTTAAAATTATGATCTATTTGGGGAAATTTGTTACACAAAGATAGTATACATTTATTACCTTAGCTATATGACACTGAAAATGCCCATCAATGACAGTAGTATTTGACCTAACTGCTGGTTCTCTGTGTTACAATAATAAATTAACATGACTAAAGGAGCCCAAAAAACATTTATGTAAAACTTAATAGCCACTTATAATTTTAAAATATTCTTGGTAAAATTGAATTAAAATAAAAATTCCTCAACCTCATAAAGTACATCTTGCATAACACATTGCAAACCTCATTCTAATTGGCAAAAAGAATATCAATGGAAGAGTAAATATGCTATATTTATAAAATAAATAAACATAACAATGTAAATAATCAAAATAAAACTATTGTATCAACTTGAATTCATTTCAAAAACATAATATTAAATAAAAAAGAGAATTTATAAAAATTACTTATATTAAAATATACAGGCATATTAATTATGGATACAAATATTCAGTAACATTTAAAAACATAGACCAAAATTATACAAAACAAGTACACAACAGTAATTGCTTTTTAGGAAAAGAAGAAAGGGGTTGGAGCTAGAGAAAATAACAAAGAGGTTTCATATTTATCTGAAATATTCTGTTTATTTAACTTAAAATTTTTAAGATACAAAGATAAAAAATCAACATTATAAGTTTTTGCAGTGGATACAGATTTGACTGATATTATATATAATTTGCTGTGATTAAAATTTAAAAATTAATTTCTGAGTTATTTTAATATTTTTAAATGTCCTTTTAAATTGTTAAATTATATTTTTTAAAAAATGTTATATAAAATTATTAAATTGCTATGTTAAATGTTTATTAAACAGTATTATTAATTTCAGTGCCTGTGTAAATCCATTTCCTCCCATAAGCATAAAATGTATTTTTATTTTAGCTTTGTCACAAAAAGTCACAAAAATACTCAGACATCATAGAATATTTTACCACCAGCCAGGCACAGCGATGACACAATTTTGTTAACCATGTAAAATGAAGTACATTGTATTCATTAAAAATAATTTTTTCATGGTTATTACTCTGCAAAAGTTTTCTATAATACTTTGTCTTGAAAAAATTTTGGTATATTATACATTTCAAATTTAAATAGTGTTTTACATAATCTTTTCTCTCAGTTCTAATCTTATGTCTAAATGCATCTTCCATATAAGTAATATTATTTTATTTAACTATGTATCCAAAGAATCCACAAAAACACCTGAAATAGGTGTGATCTTCAGAAGCCTTAACAAATATTTGTTGAATTAATTATTTAATTAACGAGTTCTACAAGAAATATCGTATTTACTGTTATGAATTTTATTAGCATACTGAAATTAAGCCATTCACAGGAGTTCTCTATATCTGTTATATTTAAGTCGTGCTTGTCTTTGTGCCTTGCTTCTCTAAATTAGGCGTTGCTTGAGCAAATTGATTTTTCAGAATGTTCTTTACCTATTTCCCCCCATATCTACTGCTTTGCATGGGGATGGGGAATGAATGAATCCTTGGTCTCTCTCATCATATTGCCCAATAACACTACTTCAGGTAAAAGCAATTTGGTGCTTGTGACATATGCAAGCTTTTATTCTTTTTTACATTTTTTTTATTTAAATAGATTTAGGGGGTACAAGTGATCTTTTGTTACATGGATGAATTGGGTAACGGAGAAGTCTCAGCTTTTAATATAGCCATCACCTGGATAGTGCACACTGTACCCAACAGGCAATTTTTCATCCTGCTTCCCCTATTTCTGAATCTCTGATGTCACTCTCTTGTGACCATGCATACCCATTGCTGAGCCCCCACTTATAAATGAGAGCACGTGGAGTGGTGTTTGTTTTCCTATTCCTTGGTTATTTCACTTAGAATAATGGCAACCAGTTCCATACTAGTTGCTGCAAAAAAAAACATTATTTCACTCTTTTTAATGGCTGAGTAGTATACCATGGTATATATGTACCACTTTTTTTATCCACTCATACTTTGGTAGGGTCTTAGATTGGGTCCATATCTTTGCAATTGTGAATTGTGATGCAGTAAACATATGGATGCAGGTGTCTTCTTGGTAAAATGACTTCTTTTCCTTTGGGTAGATCCTCAGTAGTGGGATTTGGGATTAAATGATAGTCATACTTTTAGTTCTTTGAGGAATCTCCATACTGCTTTCCATAGAGGGTATGCTAATCTACATTCCCACCAACATTGTGTAGGTATTTCCTTTTCATCACATCTGCACCAATATCTATTGTTTTTGAACATCAATAATGGCCATTCTGAAAGGGGTAAGGTGGTATTTCATTGTGGCTTTTATTTGCATTTCCCTGATGATTAGTGATGTTGAGGATTTTTTCATATTTTTTTTTTTTTTTTTGCCATTTGTATATCTTCTTTTGCAAAATGTCTGTTCATTCCTTTTACCCATTTTTTTAATGAGGTTATTTGGTTTTTTCCTGCTGATTCGTTTGAGTTCCTTGTTGATTCTGGCTATCAGTCCTTTTTTGGATGTATAGTTTTCAAATATTTTCTCCCACTCTGTAGATTTTTTACTCGGATGATTCACTGAGCAGAATTTTTTTAATTTAATTAAGATTTACTTATTTATTTATTTTGCTTTTGGGTTCTTACTGATATATTCTGTGTCTAGGCCAATGTCCAGAAGAGTTTTTCCTATGTATTCTTCTAGAATTTTTATGGTTTCAGATCTTACATTTAATTCTGTAATCCATCTTGAGTTAATTTTTGTATATGGTGTGAGACAGGGATCCAGTTTCATTATTTTTCATGTAACCCTCCAATTTTCCCATCATCATTTATTGAATAGGAAGTCCTTTTCTGAGTGTATGTTTTTGTCTACTTTGTCAAAGATCAGTATGTTGTAGGTGTATGGTTTTATTTCTGGTTTCTCTAGCCTGTTTAATTGATCTATGTGTCTACTTTTATATAAGTACCATGCTGCTTTGATTACTATAGCCTTGTAGTAAAAATTGAAGTCAGGTAATGTGATACCTCCAGATTTGTTCTTTTTGCTTAGAATTACTTGGGCTATTTAGGCTACTTTTTGATTCCATATAAAATTTAGGATTTTTTTTCTATATCTGTGATAAATAACATTGGTATTTTTATGATAACTGCATTAAATCTATAAATCACTTTGGACCATAGAGACATTTTAGCAATATTCATTCTTCCAATCCATGAACATGAGATGTTTTTCCATTTGTTTGTTTCATCAGTGATTTCTTTCATCAGTGTTTTGTACTTCTTGTAGAAATCTCTCACCTCCTTTGTCATTCCTTGGTGTTTTTTTTGTTTGTTTGTTTTTTTTTTTTGTGTGTGTGTGTGTGTGGCTATTGTAAATGGTATCGAGTTCTCGATTTGATTATCAGCTTGGATATTGAGAGGAATCTATTGATTCTATTGAGATGATAATATGGGTTTTGTTTTTAATTCTGTTTATGTGGTGAATCACATTTGGTGACTTCCATATGTTGAACCACCCTTGCATCCCTGAGATGAAATGCACTTGATCATGAAAAACTATTTTTTTGATGTGCTATTGGATTCAGTCTACTAGTATTTTGTTGAGGATTTTTGCATCTATGTTGATGAGGGATATTGGTCTGTAGTTTTTTTTCTTGTGCTCTTTCCTTGCTTTTGTATCACTGTGATACTGTCTTCATATAATGAATTAGGGAGGATTTGCTCCCTCTCGATGTTATGGAACAGTTTTAGTAATACAGGTGTCAAGTTCTTTATTGTAGGTCTGGTAGAATTCCTCTGTGAATCTGTCTTGGCCTTTTTTTTAGGAGACATTTTATTACTGTTTCAATCTCACTGCTCATTATTGGTCTGTTCAGGATTTCTGTTTCTTCTTGACTCAAGTTTAGGAGGTTGTGTGTTTCCAACAATTTATCCATTTCTTCTATATTTTCTAGTTTGTGTATGTGAAGGTTTATTTAGTAGTCTTGGATAATATTTTGTATTTCTGTAGTATCAGCTGTAAATGTCTCCTTTTTCATTTTGGATTGAGTGTATTTGAATTCTTTCTTTTCTATTTCTAGTTAATCTAGCTAGATTTTATCTTTTCAAAAACCCACGTTTTTGTTTCGTTGATCCTTTTTTTTTTTTTTTTTTTTGTTTGTTTGTTTGTTTCCATTTCATTTATTTCTGTCTGATCTTTCTTATTTCTTTTTATCTGCTGGTTTTGTGCTTGGTTTGTTCTTATTCTAGTTCCTTGAGATGTGACATTATACTGTTAATTTGTGATCTCTCTCTCTCTCATTCTCATCTAGGCATTTAAGGCTAAGTCTTATCCGCTTTGCACTGCTTTTTCTGTATCCTAGAGATTTTGGTAGCATGTGTCCCTTTTGTCATTCAATTCCAAAAATTTTTTGATTTCCATCTTGATTTTGTCATTGGCCAAGGACCATTCCACAGTGGGTTAATTTTCATGTGTTCAAGTAGTTTTAAGAGTTCCTCTTGGAATTGATTTCTAAGTTTTATTCCACTGTGGTTTGAGAATGTACATGGCGTGACCTTAATTTGTTAAAATTTGCAGAGACTTGTTTAGTGGCATAAAATATGATCTATCTTGGAATAGGTCCCATGTGCTGATGAAAAGAATGTATATTCTATCATCACGTTGATTGTTATCTTTTCACTTTGTATTCTCCCTTGTATTACTGTTTTGTAGGAGCTGTGAGTTTTTACTTTTGAGTATTTTTATAGCAGTGCATATCAACTGTTCTTTTCAGTGTTTAGAATACTTTTGAGCACTTTCTGTAGGGCAGATCTAATGGTGACAAACTCCCTTAAAATTTTCTTGTCTGCAAAAGATTTTATTTCTCCCTCATTTATGAAACTTAATTTTTCAGGATACAAAATCTTTGCTGACAATTACTCTGTTTAAGAACACTAAAGATATGACCCCAATCCCTTTTGGCTTGTAAAGTTTCTGCTGAGAAATCTACTGTTAGTCTGATGGGTTTTCCTTCATAAGTTACTTGATGCTTTTGTCCTCCAGATTGTTGGATTTTCTCCTTCACTTTGACTTTGGCCAGACTGATGACTGTATGCCTCAGCGATGTCCTATTTGTAATAAATCTTCCAGGAGTTGACCTTCTTGTATCTGGATATCTAAATCTCTATCAATATCTACATGTATTTGAACTCTGTTTGAATACATAAAATGTAAATGAACCCATGAAACCAGATCTTCTAGCACCTTCCATTGCATGTCACTGGCTTCAAACATAATATTACTTTTTCTTTCTCAAACAGACTAAAATGATCCTCTAGATTATAGAAATACTCAAGCTCTATTGTTCTTAGTGAATTCTGATTGCCTCCAAAAGTGTATTTTGGATACTTATTACATAAATTAATGACAAAATAGAATTTTGTAATGATTTCTTGCTGGGCTTAGGGTTTAGGTGAATCCTTTTAAAATTACAACTCTACATTTTGAAAATGTTGCTAATATGTCAGCAATTTGCATTCCAAGGGAAGAACAGACCCAGATATATGCAATCATATCCAATTCTAGTGCCACTTCACATCTATGTGTTAAATATAAAGTCCCCATGTGTTACTAACATGTCTTCAAAAATACAGGTATTTTGCATATGTTGGCTTGTAAAGTCCAGTCATGCAAGAAAAGTGTCTATTATTGGTGAGCCTTGCTGTTAAGGCCTTTTGAAAATGCTTATGTAAAAATATATTAATGTCTGAGGTAAAGGTACACACAATAGAACTACATTATATGACAAAAAAGGGGAGAGGACAGAATACTCTTTTTAAGGACTCACCTACCCAGAGTCCTACTCTATTACTTCTTAGATTGTTTCACATCTTCCTTTTTTATCTTTAAACCCAAGATATATTCAGAAAAGGTTTGTGATATACTATAAATCAAAAGGTGACTGAAAGTTCTATTAAACTTGAGTTCCTGCATGAAGTTATGGAAGAGCAGGGGGTGGGGAGAGACAGAGCATTGAGAGAAAAGTCAGGCTGAACTTGACAGGGAAAGAGAAGTCCTGTGGTCCTTGAAAGGAGACCCCTGAGGTCCACGGATGGCAGGGAGGTGTACACAAATCAAGGAGGGTTATGGCTCCATGTGTACCCAGTAAAATCACCACCACCAGGATAATGTAGGAATTGCAGAGTGCCATGCTCAAAAATTCTTCTTGTGAATTATTTATGCATAAAATTCCCATGTGTGTCCAAGGAAGTAGGAAAAAAATCAATCATTCATGGTAAACTACTAAACCTAACAACTGTTGAGAATAGTTATAAAAAATTGAATTTAAAGTTGGATTATGTGTGGGAAAATAGAAGTAGACAGTAGTAAAGGAATAGAGATTGGACAATGGAGCCATGGGAAAGAAACAAAAAAAATAAGCCACCACCTGAGCTTTGAAAATTTTAGCTCAGATATGTGTAAAGAAGGCTGATTGAGCCAGGGCAGCATACCTTGTTGAGGTCTAATGGGCCATGGCATGACGTATTCATGGCGGAAGGGATGCTATTCAACCAGATATGGGCTGTGCTAAAAAGTTTAATAAAGTTTGCCCAAACTTTTTTTCACATGTCAAACTTTCAATGTACTTTGCATTTTTGAAACAAACAGTATCTAGGAGGAAGGTTCAAAATAAAAATAATTCAGTACAATAAAATATCAAAAATATGAGGTAAAAAGAACCTCTCAAAGAATATTTTCCACACATCCCTATCCAAACTCCCTTGCCAGATCTTATTATGCTCTCAATGCGTTGAAAGCCTTGTCCACATCTTTGGGTGGACTGGCTTTTCTTGACCTTCTCCTGCTACATTTCATGAGGACTGTAGTGATGGTGTCCTAGCATCCACTTAAGAGGATAAAGAAGCTCTGAAGACATTTTTCTTTCAACCCTAAAGACACTTTCCATTAAACGTGCACTTTTCCCCAAATCATATTGCTCTCCTCCCTTCTTCCCCGCCAAAAACACTCATCAGCAGAATCACTTGCTTGGGAACTGGCAGCTGAAACTAGAAATGCAAGATACGCTCAGCCCCATTAGCTAGAGCAGCCAGACGTTTAATAAATATCTGTCGTTTTAACTTTGTTCTGTGGTCCTCAACATGTCAGACTTAAGAAAAAAATGGTGGAGTGGAATTTTATCACAGACAATTATGATATACAGTATAGATATTATGGTTTGACATCTTCTGTGAAATTTCAGTTGACTTTGTCAAGTCCGACCTAAGATATGAGCTGAAAATCACCATCAGCACACTATCCAGAATACACCATTTCACGTAGACCTTGAAAGCATGAAGACTTTAGCTGATTTTTCACTTTCTTTTGTACTGCATAATCTTTAATAATAAAATAACATTTATTAAATGTGAATTTTAAAAAGTGTCTGATAAAAGTGCAGATGAAAATAGACTTTAAGGAAAGAAAGAAATATAAACAGCAATCTGTCTATAGCCTAAGGAAGCAGTGTGAATGTTTCATATAAGTATTTAAAAAATCATTACATGCACAAATTATGAACACTTAAAAATCATTGTAAGTTATTATATGTAAGAAATTACTGTACAATGAATGTTAAAATATATTCTTGAAATGTAAGATTTTTCTCACCTTTTAAAAAAGCTATTTAGGAATGCTTAGTAACTAAACAATGTTCATACCCATTAATTCACTATCCTATCTTTCATAAGGAAATAATCAGAGATTCTCACAAAGAATTTAACTTTCAATAATAATATTTATAATAGCAAACAGCTATAAACAATAAAAAATCCAAGTTAAAATAGTATGACTATATTTTGCAAACACATAAATATATCCATATATAATAAACATCAAAAGTGTACAAAAACTTTAGAGTGCTCATTGCTAGGTGGAGAAATTTCACATTGCTCATTTTATTCTTTATATTTCCCAGTGTCTTAAATATTACTTTTAATGAGCATAAACAAAATCTATAATCAAATACAAAACAAAACAGAAAATGCACCATTTAGGTGACTAAAAAGGCATTTGAGTGAGCATTAGAGAAAATTTTCTATTTCTTAACTAGGTTGTTATCACTTAGGTGTTTGTTTTTATTATGATTATGATGATTTTTATGATTTATATAAATTTATCATATTTTTGAGAAAAAGTCACTTCATGAAATTGATCACTTTTCTTATAAAAACAAAACCTCTTACAAAAATAGAAAAAATATATTTATTAAAAGTATTGTTAAAATCAATATTTTAAGTATTATTTTTCAAAGTATGAAATATTATTTTAAAATATAAATGATACAAACTCTCAAATTGAAAACCAGTTGTTAAATGAAGAACAGACAAGAATGGCTATTGTCTTCACTAACATCTCAAATTGATCAGGAATCAGTCGCCATTTCAAGCAGACAGATGTATCAAAAGGAAAATGCATATGCTGAAAAAAAAAAAGGAAAATTTTTTCTTCCTACAGATATTAGTACTATGTATTACAGAAATTCAAGAGAATCAATTGAATTCTTACAAAAGAAAACCATTAAAAAGTGAAAGATTTATACGATATGAAGAGAAACTAGAGTATAGAACAGAGATTATGAAATATTACTTGTTTGAATATCTGCAGATACTAGAAACATGTGCCTTTATATTATGCTATTTGTCTTCTTTGAACCATGAAACAATGTTGCCCATTCACTTTTAAACGTGTTCCAACTGAGGCATAGGACAAAAATGAATGTCTGTAATTTTGAATTAAATTTTACAAGGGCACTATCTTATATGTTTAATCATCATGGTGGCCATTCTTTACACATGAAAACTTTTTTTTTAACTTAAATGCAAACTTCAAAATCTTTGCCTCATAGTGAATTTTGCCTCGGTACCAGTTAAAGTCTGATTTCATGCTCAGTGGGTGGTGTGAGGGAGTAAATGTGAGCCTGTGCCCTGCTCAGCATTTCTGGAGTCATATTGACCAGCACAGCATACAAATAAATCCTAGACTAGCTGTGAATACAATGGCAGAAAGATTATCTCCCAGAGTCTACCTTTGTGCTGAGCCAGAGTATTCAGTCAGTCAACTAAGGAATAAACCATTGTTAAATTCAATTGGGGAAAAAAAGTTGAAATTTTCTTATATCCTTTTTCATCTACTAACTGATATATTTTTATTCGCTCAGTTGCTCTTCTCTGGATTTCAAATAGGATTTCCAATAATAAATGTAAACCAATTCCATCATCAACTGTTTGTGTTCTTTACATTTCTGTCTTTGATAATTCTATGCTGGTTTTTAAGTATGAAGATGGTGCCTCTGACCCAACATTCATAATGCACGTGACTTGAACTGTTATGTTTTGCCCGAGGAATGAGTTTATATTGATCCCATGCACTTTCTTTCTCCGTCTTCACAAGAACAATAGCACCATCTGCAAGACTGTCACCTGAGTGTGGCTCACTGCTTATACTGAAAATAGGACTGGTGAACCAAGCAGATGTGGAATTCAGCAAAGGCCCTTGCCTTTGTCTCATCAGCAACAGGAACCAGAAAAAGGGAGTAGTCACCTATCATCCATGTAAATAGACACTGCAATTTATGTTTGAAAAAATCCAAAGGACAAAAATTAAGATTATATAGTACTAGAAATCTGCTGCTGTGGATACTTGGATAATAAAAGTTGGCAAATCTGGGAGCTTTGCAATGGCTAGATTGTCAGGAAGAGATTAACAGTGGGTTCTGATAATAAGAGAACAGGAGAAGAGGATGTCCTGATGATACATAAATTTAAAATACCATGGAGTGCGTTAGGAAGAAAGACAATCCATGGACTGCAGAACAAAGGGAGGTAGTTTGGAGAGAACTAGAGGTACCAGACTTGAGATCCAAGTTTATGATTAACTCAATTTGCTTTTTAGAGACACTTTAAGTATGGAAAATTTAATTTTATTATTATAGGTAGTGCATGTTCACTGTTAACACAAATTTACAGAAATATGTAATACAGAATACAAAGTCCCTTAAATGAAGGGTGGTTATACATCCTGGTTTCCTCTTGATACCCCTGTATCATGCTGATGATTCCTGTGTAGATATAAACAGTGCCCTCTCTCTAACTTATAAAAATGTCCTGGAGTGTGTGTGTGTGTGTGTGTGTGTGTGTGTGTAGCTTTTGCTTTTATTCTTGTTTGTTTGTTTTGCAAAAATGGAATGATAGTACATATGTGGTCCTGAAACTTCTTTCACTGAATATGCATCTTAGAATCTTTATTATTGTTTTTATTATTCAAAATAATTCTTTCTAATCTACTACATACTTTTCATTAAATATAGTTATTTGATCCTCTATTAAAACCATTTTCATCATTAAAAAAAAGAAAGAAAACCAGTAAGAAAATGCAATAAATTATTTATGTCATAACATATCATATCATGACATTGATGGCATTCCTGTATAGTGACACTAACTAGTTAGAATTACGATGGAAGGAGGCAGATGTCTTGATATTTGTGCTTGGCCATGATAATCACCATATTATTTTTTCTGAGTTTCCTGGTTTGCCCAGACATTCTAATAGATGAATGAGAGAAAGCAAATGAAACTGAAATTTTGGCTGCTAGAAATTTCAGTCAGACAAAAGGAGTTTTTTCAACATGTATTA
>CM052446.1:7141308-7173270 GCA_028533085.1 Varecia variegata | reverse complement strand
TTATTTTCTTTTTCCCTATCACCCAATTTCTAAGGAAAAAATTTGGAATAGGTTTGATCTTGCATATGGTAGATTTTAAGTTTTATTTGTTGATTAAACAAATGCATTAGTGAGTGAATGAATGAGTGAATAAACCATGAATGGAAAAGGTGATTTTTCTGCTCTCATTGAAAACTTAGTCTTTTAGCTCCAGACAGTGAGGAGCAGCATTAGAACTAGCTGCTGTTGTGGTCAGTAGGTAATACTCCTTCTCTTTTTCTCTCTTTGAGAGGCATAGTTACGACCCTCTCCCCTCAAAAAACCCTGCAGAACCTCTCCTTTCTTTATGCTGTATCTCCAGGAAATTGAAAAGCCAGGCCATGCCCCTGATGAGCCAGTCTCTCCTCGCCGGAGTTTCACTGGCCTTTGGATGGATAAACAGGATGTTGCAGCTCTCTCTAGAAAACAGACACGGTGGAAGCCTAAATCTGGCTAAATCAATCTCCATCTCTGTGTCTCTCTCTGTCTGCTCTACCTTTCTGTTTTCTCCTAATTCCTCAATAAGTTACCTAATCTTTCTTTTGACTTTTCAAATATAGCCTCTTTATCTCTTAATGATTAAATCCCACGTCTCTTCAGCAACATCTCTGTGAATTTCCTGGATCCTATAAATCCCTTTGCAACATTTAAAAAATCTATGTTACAAATGAACTTGCTTTTCTGCCATGAGAACACAGTGAACCTTTGCGGTTCATTTGACTGCTTGTTGTTATTCAATGGTCATTTTCTGGTGACATGGGGGACTCGCCAAGGGAGGTCATCGCCCAGGAACAGGCGCCAGACGGTCAACAGGGAGCCAACGCCACCTCCACTTCAGGTGTCAGGGGCAGACGTGTACTAAATGTCTATTTTGTGATAAATACACACACACAATTTGATTTTATCATCACCATAACCCTACTTTTCATATTATTATCCCATTTTATAGATGATAAATGATAAAATTGAGCCCTGAAAGTTGCCTCACACAAAGGGGCACATCCCAGTCTTGAAACAGCAGGATTAGATCTCAAGCCTCTTCACTTCCAAGGCCTATATTTCCCTTTTGCCTTGCTCCTTTTCAAAACAAAACTTGACCTAAAACATGGACACAACTATGTAGTTTCAGAGCTTACTTTTCCCCCCCATCAGGCCAAATGAAAACCCTCTACCCACTTAGCAGTTTCCGTAAGTGGTGATAGTTGCATAACATTGTGAATATACTTAATGCCACTGAATGTACACATTAAAATGGTTTAAATGGTAAATTTCATGTTATTTTTATTTTACCACAGTAAAACAAACACATACACACAAATTAAACTGTCTTCTACTTCCCAATTTTTCTCATAACTTCCTTTCTTTAAAGGTTATATCAATAATTACAGAGATCAGGATGAAATACCTAAGCTGGTTTCATTAAGTTAAAATATTGTGCCCTGTTTTCTTTTTATTATCTCCATTATGACTTTACTTGGTTAAATATAGATTTTTATGGTGCAGGCATAGAGATAGTATTATCACTTATCAAAAGCTACACCTCACAAGGGGACTGAAGTGAGTTTTAAAGCACTAAAATTTCCCCCTATTAGAATGCCATTCCTCAGAGAGAAATGCACTGTTTGCACAAAGAATTTCCTGTTATTTTATTTGGTCTGTTGGCTACAGAAGGAATCGTGGGGCCTTCGCTTGAATTTCTACTTGACAGGCCCTTCACATGATGTTGATGACTTCCAAATGCCTTTTCCAGCCCACGCTCCCCTCCTGAGTACTAGACTGTATATCCAGTTGCCTACTGGATATCACCATGATATCCCTCATATACCTGAAACTTAACTTGTCCAAAGCTATGCTCATTTTTTGCACTCTCAGATCTGCTGCGGCTTCTGTATTTTTGAGTTCACTGAAAGATACAGCTATCCCCTCAGCTGTCTAAAGAAGAAATCTAGGCATCATTCTCAAATTTTCCTCCTCCACCCACACCTTATCAATCATGGCATTCTTTAGAGTCCATCAGAGTATCCCTCAAGGCCCGTTTCAGAGGATCTGCCTACACACACCATTACATGCATCCGCAAGCAAAGCCTTTCATTTCGATTGCCCAGTGTGTGCATTCAGCTATTTGCTCTAGTAAATTGATCTCTGTAGCCACATAAGTGGCCTTGGATCTCAGTCAAAAGAAAACTTGGGCAGATGAATCAATAGGAGATAAAGAATGATACATCATTTCCTGGGGCCTTTACTACAGATTTTAATTTCTTTTTTTTTTTTTTTTTTTTTTTGTTCTTGTGATGTCAACCAATGTCTAAATGGCAGCAGCCAAACTCTTATTCTTTCTGCCTGAGCTCAGGCCTAGATAGCTTCCTCAACTCTCTTGCTCATTGCCTCTTGGAAAAGTAATTGTAGATGATGTGTAGAAATTATTTTTAAGTTTAAACAAATTTAAGCAGCATACTTAGAAAATCTGGAATATCACAACATCGAAATCTTGAATCTTATATTGCAAACCTGTGGTGTAGGTGTAAGAATAGACTATTTGTAAGAATATAGGATAATTTTTCTTCAGTCTTGTAAATTATTTTTGTGAACTTCTAATTTGAAGTTGGACATATACAAATTAGCCTTTTCTTCATTGTCTAATGGAAATCTTGCAAAAACAAGGTTAATGAGAAATAAAAACTCAATGCTATCTTCCAAAAATTTGACAGTTGTGAAAAACGATGTCAAAAGAAATGAAAATATAAGAAAGAGCATATAATCAGTCCTTTAACCTTCTACCTGTCTTCATTTACTAATTAGACACAAAAAGCAAAAGCAGCCCCATGGACTGTCTTGACTTTTAAGAAACATTCCTGTTAATATGAAACATAGGTCCAGCCCTTCATTCAATGAACTTCCTGAAAATAATACTTTCAGAAAATAAATCACTTCCTTTAAAACTATGTAATCAAAAAAAGAACAATCACAGGTTGAAAGATGACATGAGAAAAAAAAATAAGTAAGCCAAAGTATATAGGAATCATATTCACCATAAAAAAATAATAAGAGCAGCATAGGAAGTCCTAAGCAAGCATTTCACCATGAATTTCAAATTTTAATTAAACAATCAATAAAATCAAGCAGATACAGGAAAAAACACATGTATTTGAGCCAAGATGATAAGACTAGAATATAATGAAATGTGAATAGAATAGCTAAGAAAAGAAATGGAAGGACAAGAAAAATGCCAGAAATGAGGGCAAAATTATTAATGATAACAGAATACACATAGATAATTACTCTATAAAAGTCATAGAAGACTATATAAAAAGACAAGAAAAATTAAATGTATATAAATAAGTGTTATTAAGTGGATTGTGAAAAGATAAAAGACAGGTAAGGGAGATGTCAAAAATATATAAATTTTCTATTTCTAAAAAATAGAAAAGAATAGAATCTACCCTGAAAGATAGTGTTCAAAATAACTTTCCAGAAACAAATAAGGTCTTAACATAGAGACTGAAATTTATTCTGTGCCCTAGGGAAACCTGATACAGATAGTCAGTACAAATAAATGTCCCATTAAATTCACTTTTGGGAATCCACATAAAGATCAGATCACTTAAAAGCAGAAAAATAATGTTGGCCTCAGACTCCTCCACACTCATATTTGGCACTAGAAGACAGTGGAACAAATTCTCAAGAGAAAAAAGTCTCACTCAAGATTGGTACATATGGTCATTCAAACATAAAGGAAATAGATAATATTTTTGGAATGTATAAAAACTCTGAAAATACTATTACTTTAATTCCTTTTTGAAGAAATCACTAGAAAAAGCATTTTAGCCAAACAAAGGAAAAATGCAAAAACAATGCAAAGAGACAGGTGTAGAGCATTAAATATTTGTAACTGTAGACTTAACATTTTTAAAATGTGGAGATAATGTTTGCGTAACAGCATGTAATATTAAAAACACTGACAGTGTTAATATAATAAAACTGATATTAATTGGAATTTTTTTGCCATTTTTTTAATTCAAAAAATGTTTTCATCCTTCTCTTATATCCCCTTTAGGAACTCCTATAACATATATTAGGCCACTTGAAGTTGTCCCAGTTAACTGATACTCTGTTCATTTTACTTTGCTATGTGTTTCATTTCAAACAGGTTCCACTGCCCTCTTTTCATTGCTATAGCTTCTGCTTAAAATCTTACCCAACGCACATTTTGTCTCTAACATCAAAGTTCTCATTTCTGGAAATACTATTTCAACTTTCATTTTATTTCCTATGCCATTACTTAGTTCTTTGAAATGATGGAATCATTTAGTTATTTGAAAATACGTAATTGGGTCAGTTCTGGGTCCATTTTTATTAATCAATTTTTCTCCTAATTATGGATCATATTTTCTTGCTTCATTTTATGCCAGGTAAATTTTTCCCTTTCCCAAGTTATATAAAAGTTTATTAAAAGTAATCAACATCATTGGTATAAAACAGAATATGAGAGTGGGCATAAAGAATAAGAGATTTATGACAATGTCAGAATATTATGTTTACAAACTTTACAACAGCAATCCTTCAATGTAAGCTGGCCATTGATGAAAGGTTTTCATGAATTTTTTTTAAATATACATTTCTAAATCAATTAGGCACATTACTGATATTTAGCCATATTTTTAGAAAGTACACAATTCAACTTTTGGCACTTGTCACAATTTAATATCAACTTACTTTTTACTTTTTGGAGTACACATTGAGCCAGTGAATTAAAGAATCCAAGAATGGCAAGTTAATATTTAGAAGTCATATATTTCCAGCTTTAAATTTACCTTACACAGATCTCTAGATCAGGAATGAATTACATTTTGTACCTGTGTGTTTGTGTATATAATTCTAAACAATTTTACCACATGTGTAGAATCATGTATCTACCACAATAGTCAAGATACTACACAGTTCTATCACCACAAGTATCTGTCACATTAACCTTTTATAACCCAGTCCACCTATTTCTTATCCCATATCTGTAACCCCTGGAAGCCTCTAATCCTGAGATCCGCAACCCCTGGGCCGTGGCTGGGTACCAGTCCGGGGCCTGTTAGGAACAGGGGCTCACACCACTACCTGAGCTCTGCCCCATGCTGTCCATGGAAAAATTGTCTTCCATGAAACTGGTCCCTGGTGCCAAAAAGGTTGGGGACCACTGTTCTAATCTATTCTACATTTTAAGAAATTAATTATTTCAAAAATGTTATATAAATGGAACATACAATATGCAACCTTTAGAGACTGACTTTTTACACTCAGCATAATTCCATGGAGATTCATTCAGGTTGCTGTGTGAATCAACAGTAAGTTCTTTTTTATTACTAAGTAGTATTGCATGGTAAGTATGTAAGACATATTATTCAGCCATTCACCTGTGGAAGGCCATCTGGGTTGTTTTCAGTTTTTGACTATTTTGAATAAATCTGCTATTAACATTTGTGTGCAAGTTTTTGTGTGAACATAAGGTTTCTTTTCTTAAGGATAAATGCCCAGGAGTGCAATTGCTAGATCTTACAGTAATTGCATGGTTAGTTTTATAAGAAATCTCCAAACTCTTTTTCAGAATGACTGTACTATTTTACAGTCCCACCAGCAATGCATCAGTGATTCAATTTCTTTGTATCCTAATCAGCATTTGTTATTGTGATTTTTTAAAGCCATTCTGATATGTATGTAGTGATATCTCATTGCTGTTTTAACCGGCATTGCTCTGATGGCTGATGGCGTTGAGTATCTTTTTATGTGCTTATTTCCCATCTGCACATCTTCTTTGGTGAAATGTCCTTTCTTCTTGCCCATTTTTCTAATTAAATTGTTTGTTTTCTATGGTTGAGTTTTGAAATACCAGTTCTTGTTCAAATATGTGGTTTGCAAATATTTTCTCTTAATTCTGTAGCTTGTCTTCTCATGTTCTTCACAGAGCAAGTTTTTAATTTTGAAGTTCAATTGACCAATTTTTCCTTTTATGTCTCATGCCTTCGGAGTCAGTCTAAGAACCTTTTGTCTAGTACTAGATCTCATGTATTTTCCATAATTTAAAAAAAAACATTTTGTATTTTTACATTTTATATTAAAGTCTGTGGTCCATTTTGACTTAAACTTTGTGTAAGGTGTGAGGTTTAGGTTAAGGTATTATTTTCCCCCTATGGATGTCCAATTGCTGCAGCACCGCTTCTTGAAAAGTCTGTCCTTCCTCCACTGACTTGCTTTTCCCCTTTGCCAAAAATAAGCTGAGTATATCTGGGTGGGTCTATTTCTAGGTTCTCTACTTTGTTTCAATGATTTATGTTTCTATGCCTCCACAAAAAAAAAAAAAAAAAAAAAAAACATCATCTAGATTCCTATAGCTATATAGCAAGAAAATATCAGAGTTATTCTTCCCACTTTACTCTTCTCTCTTGTTTTGCCTATTCTAGGGGCTATGCCTTTCAATATAAATTTTAGAATAAAGTTTTGTATATACACAATAAAGTTTTGTATGTACACAGGATCTTGATAGAAATTTCATTAAATCACTATAAATCAATAGGTTAATAGTAAACTTCTTTACTATGTTGTGCCTTACAATCATGAACATAGAATGTCTCTCTTTTTGTTTAAGTCATCTTTTAATCCTTTTATTAGCATTTTATAATTTTCAGCATATGGGTCCTGTATGTGTTTGGATAGTACGTACCTAAGTGTTTCTCTTTTTTCCCTCAGAAATTGTAAATGATATTGTGTTTTTAATCTCTGTTCCTTTATATGCCTTGTTAGTATGTAGAAATGCAACTAGTTTTTAAGTGTTTACCTTATATCCTGGGATGTGTCTGAACGCATTTATTGCAGGAGTAATTTTTTGTTGTTGATTTTTGGTAGACTATCTGATATTTCCTACACCGACAATCATGGCAACTGCAAATAGAGACATTTGTTTTTTCCATCCCAATCTCCATGCCTTTTATTTCTTTTTCTTGACTTGTTAAAACAGCTGGAATTTCTGGAACTGTGTTGAGTAAGGGTGGTGAGAGCAGGCATCCTGGCTTTGTTCCCTATTTTACAAGAACAGAATTAAGTCTTTTAGATGTCTATGAATTTTTCATTGGATGTGAGCTACTATATTTCTATTATATTTGAAATGTTGGGTGCTGCATATTTTTGTTTTTCTAGAAATATTTATGAGCTTTTTATGGAATGCAGTTAAGTTACTAGGAAGTCATTTGAATATTTTAATTTCTGCTTTTAAGATTTGTTAGATGGGACCATAACAGGTTTATTCTAGGAATAATTAATCTCTACCACTGAAGCAAGACCCTGTGAGAAGTCCATGAAATGTCTCATGAATTACAAGTTTTTCCAGTCCAGCTGGTGGAAAAAAGTGTCAGTCTTTTCCCTCTTGATGTAACAGGTACAGCTCATTCTATGAATAATTGTTTTTCAGACAGTTCTTTCCACAGTCTTGGATAGTTTTCTCATGTATATTTTTAACGAGTACTTTGCTGAATGCCGAAATCCTCTGCAGAACCTGTGCAGCTACAGAGTCCTCTCTCTGTGTGGCCTTGTACTGTGTCCAGTGGTCTTTAGCCATCATGGTTTCCTTAGATTAATTTCATTTCTACTTAATGATTCCACCAGGTCTGCCCAGTTTCGCCTTTTTCACTATGGCCTGGAAGGTCTCTCAAAGCTCTAAGCAGGACAATCAGAGGGCTCATTCCTTTGTTTCCCATCTCTTAATGATCACTGGCCTTAATTTTCTGATGTCCGATGTCTTGAAAGGCATTTTTATCTATATGATTTGTCCCTAACATGAGTTTGGAAGAAAAGGATAGTTGATTGTGATAGGCAGCGTCAGTACTTTTGTTTTCCCATAATATACTTAGGACTCGAAAGATACCGTTTACATCTGATAAAACAATTACTGAGCATAAATAAATTTAAAATAAACACTAAGAAAAATGATGAAATTAATATGGTAGAGGAGAGAAAAGGGAGAAGGAAGAAAGAGGAAATATGTTAATTTATATTTATTTGTAGATATATTCTAAAATATGAAGAGTTTGAGTTACTAGATAAAATTATAGTTATATAGCAGAACGATATACAAAACTTTTTATTTTCAAAATAGCAATGTTATCAAAATACATTAATCAAATTATATAATGAAAAATTGGATGATTTTCTAAAATGTTAAAAACTGAAAATAAAACACAAACGGACAACGCAGAACTAAGAGCAAACATATCTGATATCACTATTGTAAATATGACAAATTTATCTATAAAGTAAAAGAGTTTGTACTGGAGCTCAGTGCAAAATTTCAATTCCATGCCACACAAAATAGATATACATAAAACAGTTTGTCTTAGAGTTGAACAAAATGCAAGTTTTGACCATAGGATACAGACATCAGCATACAAAATTTTAAAGGGAATATTACAATCTTAATAATAAAAAAGACTGAGTTAGCTAAAACATTATTAAATGAAATGTCATTTTTAACAATAAAGAATAAAATATAATGAACTGATTATATACATTAATATATATGATTATATAAAAAATAAACATGTTTAAAAGAGAAATATACATATAAACAAATTAGAAAAAAATGGAGACTAATTTATTTATCTATAAACATATAAAGATATAGAAGACAAAGTAACATGTTTAACAACTTACTTATATAGGAATCAAGTTTACTTATATAAGAATATTTACCCTGGAAACATAGACTAAACTTCATCTTTAAATGTTCAGGACACATTTACAATAATTGGTGACATTTTGAACAACAAAGTGAATCTCATGAAATTTAAATCTATATAAAAAAGTAAATTACATGAAATAAAATGGGATACACAAATGTCTCTGATCACAATATAATAAAATTGAAAATTATTAACACAATTAGAATAAAATGAAAGCAGTATTAGAATTACAGAAAATGTGTGTGTGTGTGTTAAATGTCATGTCAGAGAGGATATTTTAACTGTATTTTTAAAATATTAAAGAAAAATAGTTTTGGTATTCTGTTTTCAGTATCACCAAGAAAGCTCCTATCATACCATCCCTCTCTCAAATAACAACTATCAATTCTGGAAAAAAGTAAGGTTTATCTACCTGAAGGTAATAGGAAGTGAACAATATCTATGGATCTTGGAGGAGAATTGACACTTGAAAGAAGAAAATGAAATAGAATAAAATTTTATGATTTATTTTTATAAAATGTAGCCTGAGAGTAGGCCATAGTCAATGCTATGCAGGGTGATTAAATCTATATGGAAACTGTATAGTTTTACTGACTTGATTAACCAAAGTTTGAGGCAAACAAAGCCACTGAAAAATAGAGTAAATCCCAGAAAATAGATCATAAGAGTTAAGGAGCCATAAATTCTGTGACAAACTCTCCCTCTCCTCCCCGCAAAAAAGCCACACTGCACTGAGGAAACATCAGAATGATGATGACAGAGGGAATGATAAGATAATATGAAGATAGATAAACAGAAATTATCCATCTTGAAAAAAAGAAAAGGTAAAAGACTGGATAGAGAGAAACACAATCTCATATAATTGTGAGAAAATATCAAAAGATCTAAGATATTTGCAGCTGGAGTCCCAGAGAAAAAGGAGAGAGAAAATGGGCCAAAAAAAGATGGCCAAAAAGTTTAAAAACTTGATTAAAAATATAAATCCAACCATAAAAATTCTAGAAAAAAATAGGAAAAATTCTTCTAGAAATCAGCCTATGCAAAGAATTTATGACTAAGACCACCAAAGGCAAATACAGCATCAACAAAAATAAACAAATGGAACTTGATTAAATTAAAAAAAACTTCCACACAGCAAAAGAAATAATCAACAGACTAAATAAACAACCTACAGAATGGGAGAAAATATCTGCAAACTATACATCCAACAAAGGGCTAATATCCAGAATCTACAAAGTACTTAAACAAATCAGCAAGAAAAAAAAAAAAAAAAAAAAAACCCCTTAGAAAGTGGGCAAAAGACATGAACAGAAGTTTTTCAAAAGAAGATACACAAATGGCCAACAAACATATGAAGAAACGATCAACAACAGCAGTAATCATTAAGGAAATATAAATTAAAACCAAAATGAGATACCACTTTACCCTTGTCAGAATGGGCCTCCCACCCTTTTTTTTTTTTTTTTTTTTGAGACAAAGTCTCACTGTCTCTCCCAGGCTAGAGTGCCGTGGCTTCATCATGGCTCACTATAACCTCAAACTCCTGGACTCAAGCAATTCTTCTGCCTCAGCCTCCGGAGAAGCTGGGACTACAGACACGTGCCACCATGCCTGGCTAATTTTTCTCCTTTTTATAGGGACAGAGTTTTCCTCTTGCTCATGCTAGAATGGCCGTTTTTAAAAAGTCAGAAAACACTAGATGCTGGTGTGGATGCAGGGAGATAGGAACACATCCACACTGTTGGTGGGACTGTAGGTGAGTGCTGTCTCTATGGAAAACAGTACGGAGATTCCTCAAAGAAACAAATGTAGGCTTAATGATTCGACTCAGCAATCCCACTACCGGGTATCTACCAAAGGAAAAGAAGTCATTTTATTAAAAAGACACCTGCACTCTAACGTTTATTGCAGCACAATTCACAATTGCAAAGATGTGGAATCAATCTAAGTGCCCATCAATAAATGAGTGCATAAAAAATTGGTAATATATACCATGGAGTACTACTCAGCCATAAAAACAAATGAAATAACGTCTTTTGCAGTAACTTGGGTGAACCTGGAGACCCTTATCCTAAGTGAAGTATCTCAAGAGTGGAAAAACAAATACCACATGTACTCACTAATAATTGAGAGCTAAACAATGGGCACACATTGGCACAAAGAGATATAAAAGACATTGGAAAATAAGAAGAGGAGGGTGAGGGGTAAAAACTTACCTGTTCGGTACAATAAACACTATTATGGTGACAGGGACACTAAACACCATGACTTAAACATTATAAGATATCCATGTAAGAAAAACATTTGTACACCCTTAATATTTTGAAACAAAAAAGTTCAATGAACATAAACCAAGATTAATAAAAAGAAAATCCATACCTAGGTATAGTCAATAACATAAACACTATAATGTAAGCATTTTATTAATGTAAGTATAATGCACTGACAATTTCAGTGCAAAGCTTTTGGGGGGAATGTATGGTCACTCATGGCAGTGAGGTTTCTCCAGTTTACTTAAAGTGGTTCAATATTAGGTCTCAATAAACTATAGAAAGTTGATATATATTAACACCCATGTTAAGCATTAAGAAAATAATGTGAAAAGGTAAGTCTAACATGCTAACAAATAATTTAAATGGAATTAAAAACAAAAAGATTCAAAGTATCCAAAAGACAAGCAGGGGTGAGCAGAGAAGGAAAAAGCTGAGGAGACAAACAGAAAACAAAAATAAAATGGTACAACTAAAACCAATCATAGCTATTATTATTTTAAATGTTATTGGACTAAACACACAAAATAAAATGGAGTGATTGTCAAATTGGTAAAAAAAAAAAAAAGAGCATGATTTGTCTACATGCTGTACACAAGTTAACATTTTAAACATAGAAAATATAGATAAAAAGTAAATGAAGGAAAAGAAACATACCACATGACAGTAAACATAAGAAGGATGGAATAGGTATATTAATACCAGATAAAATAGATTTTAAGACACAGCTGACAGAGATAAAGAGGGATATTTCATAATAATAACAAGGTCAATTTAAGGAAAATAACATTAAAATCATATCTGTAAAATCACATGAAGCAAAATTGATGGAACTACAGAAAGAAATAGCCAAATCGACGGTCATTTTTGAAGAGTTTAATGTCCCTCTCTGATGAATTGAGAGAAAAATTAGGCAAAATATCGGCAAAAACATAAGTGATATAGAAAATAAAAAGAAAAGAAAAGATGGGGAAATATAAATGTAAAACGTACAACAAATCAAAAGAGAGGTAAAGCTTTCTTTACTGGCTGATAGCATAATTGTTTACATAGAGAAAACTAAGAAATTTATAAAATAATTACCTTAAGTCCATTTAACAATGTCACAGAACACCATGTTAATATATAAAAATAAATATCTATGTTTATATACTAGTGTCAAAAAATGTAATATGAAACTTAAAAATATTCGTTCTCTTGAACTATCACAAATAAGCTAAACTAAGGGATAAATTTTAAAAAGTTATGTAAAAACTCTACGGTGCAAACTACAAAATGTTGCTGAAAAAAATTAAAGGAGTAAAACAGACATACTGTTTGGAGACTTTATTAAGGTATTGATTACAGCAAAATTGATCTATAAGACCTGTGAAATTTCAAACCATACTTGTAACAAGTTTTTATTGTAGCAATTTTTTTATCTAATTCTAAAATTAATATATATGTGAAAATGTCCCCAAATATTAAAATAATATTAAAGAAAAACAAAGTGGGAGGACTTACACTACCTGACTTCAAGATTTACAATAAATCTATAGTAATTAGAAGAGTCTGATAATTACATAAAGATAGAAATCTGGAACAATTGAGGATTAAAGAGAGTCCAAAAATAGACTTATAAAATCAGGTGATTTTTGATAAAGATACCAAAACTATCCAATGGGAAAATGAAAATCTTTTCAACAAATGGTACAGTAGCATTTAGATAATTATGAAAAAAAATACACGTCAACCTTTACCTCTCAGGTTACACAAAATTTAAATTAAGATATATATAAGAATTAAATATATTAGCTAAATTCATAAAGTTTTTAAAATAAAAAATAGAAACAGAAGGCTACATTCATGATTCGAAGGCATGCAAATATTTCTCAGGTCACAAAAATAAAAAAACATGAAAAATGATAAACTATACTTTATTAAAATATAGAAGTCTGCTTATGAAAGGATACTTAGGAAAATTAGTAGATATGATATAGACTCAGAGAAAATATTCACAAACATATCTGATAAGAGACTAGTATACAGTATTTATAAATTAACCACACCACTCAATATTATACAGATGAAAACTCTGATTAAATAATGGGAAAAATATTTGAACAGAGCTCACACAGCAAGATACATGAATAATCAATAACTACATAAAAAATTAAATATTATTCATCACAGGAATGCAAATTAAAAACACAATTAAATAGATTATATGTCCACCAGAACACTTAACATTCAAAAGGTAGACAATACCAAATCATGGTGAGGATGTGGAGGAACCAGAACTTTCATACTTTGCCAGTAATAATGTAAAATGCTAGAAAACCACAACTCACACACCAGAAATGTCAAAAAGAACAAATCACAGAGTCTAGAAAATGTTAATGAGAATGTGGCATAACCAGAGCTCTAATCCATTTTTGGTGGACTGGTCAATTGCTGCAAATAGTTTGGAAAGCTGAAATAGAACTTACACATACTCTATGATCTAAAGATTTCTCTCCTAGGAATAGGCACATATGCTTAGGAAAAGATGTGTACAAAAATGCACATAGTAGCAATATTGATAATAGCCTAAAAATGGAAACAACTGAAATGCCTATAACAAGTGAAAGAGAAAAATAGTATAAAAAATACAGCAAAGAAAATTAATAAATTACAACTATATGCAACTTCATGAGTGACTCTCAAAACATAATGTTGAATAAAATGTGTTGAAAACAAAATAACATACACATTATAATTTTATTTATCACATTTATAAAGAGAATAATCTACATTGTTAGAGGTTAGGGAGTGGTCACACTTGAGAGTTGGTGGAAGTGGGCACAGGAGGATCTTTGGATAGCAAGCAACTTTTTTTTCTTTTTAAAGTTTTATTGTATAATTTATATACAAAAAAATCACATATTTAATGTAGTTATTTTGATCAGTTTGGACATATGCATACACATATAATACCATCACCTTTAAAAATTTCCTCTTTTTTTTTGCAAGAACATTTAACATGAGATCTAATCCCCTTAAAATATTTTGATATGCACAATATTGTTATCTAAAGGCACTATGTTGTATTGCAGATCTCTATTTCTTGATCTGTTGGCTTATTAAACAAGTGAGAAAAATCATCAAGCTGTATACTCATGATTTGTGTACTTTTCTGAAGATATAGTTTGCCTCAATAAAATTTTACTTTAAACTAGAACCACTGGAGCAATTTCAGCAAAATGGTGGAATAGGGAGCTTCAAGTTCTCATTCTTTCACAGGAACATTGATAAACAACCAGAAACTCAGAACTAATTTTTCACAAATCTGAAAAACAGTTAAAGGTTTACAACAACTAGTCCAATGCTGAAATAAGAACAAGGCAACTTGAAAATGGTAGGACAGCATTGTGAACCACAGTATTTTAACTCTTCCCTTCCACCCGTGTATGGTGGATCTTGAACCAGCAACAACTACCTGTGGAAACTGGATGCTGGATCCAGGAGCAGCAAAGCAATTCTTATTCTCAAATTATTATGTATTTCTGTTCAAACCTGTCTGTGGACTACTTGAAGGACTGATATGAGATGTTCACTTTTGCTTCACCTAACTTGGAACTCACACTAGAAAAGTGATAGGCATTGCTCAAAAATACTACGAGGTGAGCTAACAACGTAGGTTAAAAGATTATAGTTGAGACATATATTAAACTGTATAAAGCTCTGAAGGAAAAGCTGGGGAGGGAGACTCTTTGGGAAATTAGAACATTCATTATGTGTATAATGCACTCTAGAAAGCCACATGCAGGCCCAGGGGAAGATACATGCTCATAATATACTTGAAAAGACCCTAACCTTTCACCTTAAGGATCCCTTAGTTCAAGGCTAGCCTGGCTGAGTGTTAGAGGGACCCAGCACAGAGCCAATCTGCAAAGACTGAGAGAAGTATTTGGTTTTCTGGTGATCAAGGAAATCTCTGTCAAAACATTAGCTTAACACACAGTAAAGAAACAGTGACTTCAGTGACCACGCACAAGAAGGCACAGAATATTTGCAAAAAAAGTTTGAAAAAGTCATTAAACAAATAGACTACTACAGGCTTCAACAATCAATAAAAAGCAGACTCTAAAGAGGGGGAGAGTCTGATTTTCAGACTTACCATATTATAATATCTAAATGTCCAGTTGTCAACTAAAAAAATCACAAGGTATGCAAAAATTAGAAATTATGATATTAAATGGAACAAAATAAATGCACAGGAATCATTCCTGAGGGAGCCCAGACATTGAGCTAACTAGACAAAGATTTTAAATCAACTATCATAAATATGCTCAAAAATGTGAAGAAATATAAAGGAAGTAAATACGAAGGAACTAAGGAAAATCAGAAAAAATACAAACAAAATGAAAATATCAATAAAAATAGAAATCATAAAACAAATCAAATTAATTCTGGAACTGAAAAAATATGAAAACTAAAATACAAAATTTACTAAAGGACTTCAACAGCAGATTAAAGCAAGCAGAAGAAAGAATCACTAAATATGAAAATTGAACAATTGAAATTATTGAATCTGTGGAACATAAAGAAAAAAAGAATTTTTGAAAAAGTGAGCAGAGGCCAAGGGACCGGTGGGATATCATGAAGTGGACCAATATTCACATTATTAGACAGAGTAGTAAGTTGAGAGAATATCTGAAGAAATTATGGCTAGAAACAAATCAAATTTGATGAAGGGTATGTATCTACAAATCCAAGAAACTCAAGGAATTCCAAATAGGATAAGCTGAAACAGACTCACATTAAGACACATCATAAACAAACTGGTTAAAGCCAAAGACAAAGAGATAATCTTAAAGGCATCAAGATAAAAAGAAGCAACTTATTACATATAAGACATCTTCAATAAGATTAACGGCCAGTTTCTCATCAGAAGCCATGAAGGCAGGAGGGTAGTAGATAACTTATTTAAAGTGTTGAATGAGAAAAAAACTTGTCAACAAATAATTTTTCATCTGTCAAAACTGTCCTCCCAAAATGAAGAAGAAATTAAGACATTTGTAGATTGAAAAAAAAAATCAAGGAATTCATTACTACTAAATCTGCCCTATAAGAAATCCTAAAGGAAATCCCTCAGATTAAAATGAAGAAAACACTAGCCAGTAACTCAAAGCCATATGAAAAAAAAGATCTCAAGTAAAAGTAAATACATGGACAAATATAAAAGACAGTGATAGTACACTTTTGCTTACAGTTTCATTTTTTATTTCCTACATGATTTAAAACACAAATGCAAAAAAAATTATAAATCTATGTTATTGGGCACACCAGGTACAGTCATGCATCACTTAATGACAGGGATATATTCTGAGAAATATGTCTGTAGGTGATTTCATCATTGTGCAAACATCATAGAGTGTACATACACAAACCTGGATGGTATAACCTACTATACACCTGGACTGTATGGGATAACATATTGCTCCTAGGATACAAACCTGTGCAGCATGTTACTGTACTGAATACTGTGGGCAATTATAACACAATGGTAAGTATTTGTGTATATAAATGTAGCAAATGTACAGTAAAAATGCAGAATAAAAGACAAAAAATGGTATACCTTTATAGGGCACTTACCATGAATGGAGTTTGCAGGACTAGAAGTTGCGTAGTGAGTCAGTGAGTGAGTGGTCAATGAATGTGAAGGCCTACAACACTGCT
This sequence comes from Varecia variegata, assembly GCA_028533085.1. Taxonomy (NCBI): domain Eukaryota; kingdom Metazoa; phylum Chordata; class Mammalia; order Primates; family Lemuridae; genus Varecia; species Varecia variegata. The sequence goes on along the minus strand of CM052446.1, from coordinate 7,156,565 downwards.
GTACACTACTGTAGACTTTATAAATGTTGTACTGTTAGGCTACTCTAAATTTAAAAAGAAATATTTTTCTTTCTTCAGTATCAATTAAACTTAGCTTTCTATAATGTTTTGACTGTATAAACTTTTTATTTTTTTAACTTTGATGCTTTTGTAATAACACTTAGGTGAAAACACAAACACATTGTACAAAAATATTTTTTCTTTATAACCTTATTGTATAGGCTTTTTCCTATATTTAAACTTTTTTATTTCTACTTTTACTTTGTAAACATTTTCATTAAAAACTGAGTCAAAACCACATACCTCAGCATAGGCCTGCACAGGGTCAGCATCACTAACATCGTTGTCTTCCAACTCCACATCTTGTGCCACTGGAAGGTCTTCAGAGGCCATAACATGCATGGACCTACCATCTTTTATGATAACAATGCTTTCTTCTGGAATTATTCCTGAAGGACCTGCCTGAGGCTGTTTTACAGTTAACTTTTTTTTATAAGTAGAAGGATTAAACTTTAAAATAACAATAAAAAGTATAGTAAATACACAAACCAGTAACATAGTCATTTATTATCATTATCAAGTATTATGTACTGTACATAATTATATGTGTTAGCCTTTAATCGACTGGCATCACAGTAGGTTTATGTACACCAGCATTATCACAAACACATGAGTAATACATTGAGTCATGATGTTATCATGCCTATTACATCACTAGGAAATAGGAATTTTTCAGCTGCATTATAAGCTATGAGATCACAGTCCCATATACAGTCTGTCATTGACAGAAATGTCGTTATATGGTGCGTGACTGCATAAATAGACATTTATCCTAAAGAAGATATACAAATGGGCAACAGTCACAAGAAATGATGCTAAACATCACTAGTTATTTGGGAAATACAAATCAAAACCACAATGAGTTATTACTTTACACTTACTAGGATAGCTATAATCAAACAAAATGGAAAAGAAATAAGCGTTGGTGAGAATATGGAGAAATTGGAAACTTTGTACATGGTTTGTGGGAATGTGAAAAGCTGCATCTGATGTGAACACAGTTTGGAGGGTCTTCAAAAAGCTAAATATAAACCATAATATGGCTAAATATGACCCAGAAATTCCACTCTTACATGTATGCACCAAAGAATTAAAAATAGGGACTTAAAGTAATACTTCTATGACAACATTCATTATAGCATTTATCACAATGCCAAGAGGTAAGAAAAATCCAAGTGTCCATCAGAAGATGAATGCATAGGCCAAATGTGATATATACACAAGCACGAAACAAATTAAATTTTGCTACATGCTACAACATGGATGAACCTTACAAACATTACAGAAAGAGAAATCAGTCAGACAGAGAGACAGACAGAGGGAGGGAGGGAAGGAGCAACAAAAGGAGGGAAGGAAAGAGAGAAATAGAGAGACAGGAGAGAGAAAAGTTTAACAAGCAATTTCAAATTATACAATAGTGGTTCTAACTCTAAATCTTAAGAAGTGACTCTTTGCCGCAGGAATCTTTCAGAAATGTGTTGCCACACAGCTTAGAACACTGACCCTGTGGAGCAGCCCCATACAGTGTAGAGCTTCCCACCCACAAGTTCAGTAGTCTCTCCTCTGAGTGGAAAAGGAATACTCTAAAATACTGAGAGACACAAAAGGGAGTTTAATATACAGATAATGATGTTATAATCTTGAATGCAACATTCAGCATCATGAAGATGGCATTTTTCTCTAAGTTATTCCATATTCTTAATATATTCCAAATTTTATATAGATAGATGGGTAGATAGCTCAGTATATATACAAATATATATAATTAATTATATATAATAAAATAATTGTATGTATCTCATATCAATAAATACATTTACAAAATAAAAATATTTATGACATACATATTAATGCACATATAAAAATACACACCTATATATGTGTTATTTTGTATATATCATTATATATTATTTTAAAATTATGTACATTAAATATTAGTACATATATATTGTTGTTTAGATATTATCTTATTTTTACACTTTTGTGACCAGAAAAGCTAATATTAAAGTCCACACTGAAAAATGAAAGATTGAGAATAACTCTGGTAATTCTGAAAAATAATGCAATTAGTAGGAACCAATCCAATCAGATACTGATATACATATATATATATATAGTAAAGCCACCAAAACACTGTGGCATTGGCACATGAATAGACAGACAATGAAGGAAAAAATGTTTAGAAACGCATAAAAATACATGGCAGAAATGATACAGGTTGCATTTCAAATTAGTGAGAAAAGCATATTTAAAAAATTGTATTGGTAAAACCAGGTAGCCACCTGGAAAATAAATTGCATTAAATTCCTATCTCATACATTACAGGAAAATAAATTTCTGTTAGATAAGATATTTAACTGGAAAAAACAAAACCATAACAGGAGTGGGAAATAAAACAATGGAAACTTAAAAAAAAATCTTTGAATGGGAAAGCCTTTCAAAGTATAACATAACAAAATTATAGTTTTTACCTATCAGGTAAACTAAACCTAAATTTTAATACAATGTTGGTGAAAACATGGCAAAAAACAAAAATAAAATGTATGGCCCAAAATCTAGAAGCCATAAGATATTAATAACCTGAAAAAAAAATTAAAAACATCTGTAGGGAAAGAAACACAATATATAAAGGTAAAAGACAAATAAAAATTATGCAAATTATCTGCAATAAAAGTCACAAAGTTCTAATTTTTTTATGTGTAAAAATACAAATTAATAAACGCAATACAGGATATGAACAGGAAAAGACATTTCAATGAATCTTAAAATATAAAATAATGTTTAATCTCACTAATAATAAGAGAAACACAAATTCTAAAAATTTCCTAGATACCACTTTCCAATTTTCAGATTGTCAGTGAATAAAGCATCTGGTCACCACGGGTTGAGGATTTTTTCAGAAATGCACAATCTCACAAATATGAGAAATGGCACATATATCACACAGTTTTTTACAATTATTTGTTAAAATCTACTTAGCCAATATCTAATCATATACTACTAAGTTTCTTGTTTAATGGCTCCACGTGAAATAACATGCAACTCTAATACTATAACATGAGGGAGCTGTTTGTATACTGATATAAAATATCCTTTAAGATAAATTTAAGTTGTTTTTTTTTTTTTTTTTTAAAGTGAAGAACTACATGTGTGCATGCTAGAACTTTGGCGAGGAAAGCATGTATATGTTGTGTGTGTATGCAAAGGATTTGCCTGTACATCCATACCATGTTCCAGGAATTATGCACTAGAAACTGTCATTTTTGGTCTCTGAGAGGCTGCCCTCTCATATCAACCACTTCCCATTCAAAGGTAGAATATATGTTGCCTAGATTGTGGAGAAAATTGGTTGTCATTTTGTCAATGTTGAGGACTCCCAGTAATCTTAACAGCTACCACACTGCTTATAGATCATCCAGAAGGCTGGGAGCTTAAACATATTTCATATTGTTCAACTGTTCCCCCAATGAACAAATCCTCCTTCAACTTTTTAAGGCATTGTCATCCATCTTGAAATGGGGTATGTGGTCCTAGACATCCACAGGCAGGTATTAAAGGAAAATTATTTGTTCCTGATTAAGCTGGTACTAAACAGATCCAGTCTCCTATTTCGATAAGAACAATGCTAAAAGGGCATTCATATTGTTCATGCTCAGAGTCACCAATGAGTAGTCAGGGGCCATCTTGGTGAAAGCTTTTCAGTTGTGTAGAGATAACAGAGTTAACCCCCAAAAAGGATATTCTTGGAGTTACTGAAGTGAGGGACAGTGAATCTCTACGTCATATCATCAGGTTCTGAATTTCCTTTTCTGGCTGCAGTCTGGTGGCAGGGCACGCATGATGGGCTGGCAGCAGTAGCAAAATAGATATGGTGCATCATAACTTCATGACAGTGATCAGAGGCCATCACACTCTGGAACTTATTTCTGCTTAATGCTATAAATGATCTATTACAGAAAACTAATACATATTTTCTATTTTATTTGTCAAATCTACCAAAAAAGAAAAAAAAAAAAGGTCAAACTCCATGGAGTGGAAATGAGGGAATGATCAGATACTAATATTACCTGTAAATGATTACAGTCAATGAAACATGAGCTGTAAAGGGGTTATGAACACCCACAGTTCTATTTTTCCATGAGTGCTTCTCTCCACTGTAAAGATCGATTTCAGCCATTATCATCTCATGCCTGGAATATTGCCAACATCCTCTGTTCTCCATCCTGTCTGGCTTGCCTCCCTCCATTCAGTCTTCAACATTACATCAAGAAGCATCTTCCTGAAAATGAAGTCTGATCATGATACTTCCCTGCTCCGTACCTGTTGATGTTTTCCCTCAAGGGAGAGTAACACTCAGTGTCTTAGCATGACAAAAAGCCTTACAGGGCCTGGCCCATCACAGAACTATCAACAGTGTTGTTGCTTAATAAAGAAAGACTCGCTCAATGGGAAATCAGTGGTTTCCCACCAAGGAAAAGAAAAGAAAAAGTAAGTATAGTTGTGGGAGTAAGTTCTTTTATTACACACATATTTTCTGAGCATTGTCTCTGTGCAGGAAATTGAGATGGAGACAGAAAAAAGTTTCAAACCCCAAATATGTGCTTTTTCTGTCATATTTATTTCCCAGCTGTTAAGGATCTCAGACTCTAGTAGGGGACACAAGGCTTGTATAGAAACTGCCATGTGGTTAGAAGATGATAAATGTGTTAAGGCAGTTAAGTGGGAGGAGATTTGCTTTCATCCTGGGAACTCAAAGGTTACAGACATTTGATCTGTGCTTTGATGAAAGGGTAGGACAGATGGGAAGAGGCAGATCTTCAGAGCCTGGGGAAAGGCCCTGCAATGTGGGAAGTTCAGGGAAGAGGAACGTGTTGTCATGCTATTTGACTATAATGCATGGCATGTGAGAATTAGCAATGCATAGTTAAATAGGAACCCCAGTATGGCCAGCTTTGGAGGGTCTTTATTGCCAGTAAGCAAAATTGTAAGTTGCTCCTTCTCTATGAAGATCCTTGAGGTTCCAGCGAATGCTCTGTAAAGTCTGAGCCCTGACTGCTTTCCCTGTCAGCCATCCCTCCCTACCTGTGATTCATTCAGACTCACCTGCTACTTCTCCAAGCTTCTGCCTCCAAGCCTGTGATGTCAGGCTGCATTCAGCTTCTTGCTACCAGAGGAAACTGATCCCTCAATCCCTTCTTCATGTTGCCTTATACTTCCCTAAGCCTCCACTTTTCTCCCCAGCAGGCTAGGAAACAGGAAAGAGCACAGACAGATCTGCATTCTAATCATGACTCTTCTCTTTTAGACATGTGACCTTGGGCAAATTACTTAACTTTCCGAGCCATCTGTAAAATGATGATAATAATTCTTATCTTAGAGAGATGCCATGAGGGTAAAATGAAATGTTTAAGCATCTAGCCCTTAGATGCTTCATAAAGTGTTAGTTGTTTGGGTCCTAATCACCCTCTGCTCCCTAAACTTCAATTAGAGCAGCTTAATGAATTCTCTACTGTGATCATTATTAACTATCCTGGTTTCTTGCTCAGAGGCCAAGAGACAGCATTACACAGCAAGGCTTAAAGGCTCCTTTTCTAAGGTAAACTAGGCTCATTGGGGAGTTAAAAAGCTAAAGATTTGACCTATTCTGGCATTTGAGCTGATTCACATTAGAACCACCTGTGTAGCAACTGGAGGGGAAAGAAGATGCTCTAATCAGTCTAAGCCTGGAGGAAAAGTAATTGCAAATGTATGGAAACAAAAACAGGTGTGTGAAACGGTGTGCAACAGAGCTTGCCACAATCTCCCAGGACATACCTCCTGATTGGGAGCCCTTGTGCTAGAAAAGAATTAGAAGTATCTAAGCAAGCTGTGTCACAGAAAGTGCAATATTTATTCAGCAGGCAGAGAGCCAGTGTACGCATCCACAATTGCAGTCCATGCTCTCTGATTTGATTTTGGCTGAAATGTTAGTTAGAATTTAATTACATAATGCCCAGTGGCACCAGGTACCCATGTGTATCTGATTGAAGTTTTTGTTCCTGCTAGGTTTAGGTTGCAGATAACTAAGGGTGGTCAGCAGAAGAGTATCTGCTCACCTGGAAGCCTTCCTTCAATCCGGGACGGTTTCCAGCTTTTGGTTTCTGAGATCCAAATGCCAATGTGAATATCCCTTGGTCTAGGCATAGAAAAGGTACTGGTCCCTGTATGTCTCATGGTCCTCTGTACCAACGGGGTATGGATCTGCCTCAACCTGAGATGACACCCCTCTCTTCTGCCAAGGTTTGCTTAGGTACTTTGAATCCACACTATTTCATAGACTCACAGAATATTAGAGTGGAAGGAATGAATCTAATCATCTCATTTCAGAGATGAGAAAATGGAGACCCAAAAAAGGTGTAGTTTATTAATATCACAGAGATAGCTACGTCTGTGTGATAACATAGGTCTTCTGCTTTTCAGAGTGTTACTTTTTAAATTGTTTACTAAAATACAGTAGATGATACTGCTGAATTTCTTAATTCTTCCACCATTGAAACAGAGGGCAGGACTATTGCCTATTTTCTTCGAGGTGCTAAGCTATGTGTATATAAAGTCATATTGTCATTGTCCAGTCAAATTTTGCCTGGACTTTAAAATTTCAGTCCTTCAATGGTCAGCTGGCATCATGTTCTTTATAGCTTAACCTTAATAGAATTAACAAGAAATAAAGGACATGAGAGGGGAGAGGGTTTTGATGTTTTTTTGGGAAAATAAGCATAGGTCTCTGTCACGGACACAACCTAACTCAGACAATGGTTATAAGGCGGTCCAGAAATATGACTAAAGTCCTAATACAATAAAATACTTATTAAGAAATCAATTTTAATTATTCTTCAAGTAATGGGAATTTGAAGCCTTTGGTTAAATCCCTAAACTTCTACTTCCACGCTTCATTCAAACTTTCAAAAATCAAGGGACTCTATCGGTCTATTTTGATGCACAATTGTTTCTAATGATTCTGGGGCCAGATACCTCCTGCCTTGTACATTCCTCGGGAATCTTCTCGTTCACCCAAGCTTATCTCTACTCAGATTACTTTTGAGAATGACCAAAGAAACATCTACTGTCTTTGATTATGTTAGATATAAAGAGATTCAGATATTAAAGTCCCCAGAGGTTGGTAGGAGATTGGGGGCAGGGTGAGAGGAATAAGGGACAGCAGCTTTATTCCAATCCTCCTTATCCTTGCACAGTAAGCATATCTGTGGCCCTGTCTACTTAGCTACCTGCCTATCATCTATTTCTTTAGCTATTTATATCTCTATGTAACAAGAAACTGTGAACAGAGACAGAAGAAATGGCCAACTTCCTGTAGTCATGCTCATGCGTGATCCCAAACACCAGGCACCTGCCCTAGGTGTGAATGCAATATAGCAGCCACTTTTAGACCACTGTTTGGCTGCTGCATCACTCCTGGTTCAATTACTTTTACAAGTCAAGCTGTGGAGGCAGATATTATTGCATATTTCAAGCCTGCTGTACAGAAAAGGCAGGAATCTGGTCCTCTGAGCAGCCTCCGTCTTACAGCGTTCTCCCACTTCCATCTTGTGCTACTCATTACTAGCAGCAGAGAGCTGCTCCATACTTGGTCAGCTTTTCCAAGGATATAATGCCAGACTTGCTTCTGTATTCTCTCCTGCTGTTGCAGCATCAGAACCGGAAGCTTATTTCTCCTGGATTTTAGCACACAGCAATTAGAAATCACCACAAGTTCGAGTTTGGTAAGGCTAAATTTTACTTAAAAAATTACTTGCCTAACTTTTGTATGTTTATGCCCTGTTCCTTTCTTGGTGCCTGGCAAATAAGTGGTAATTCATTAAATGAAGGCCTGATATTTGCTAGCATTTTCTCATTTGTTGAATTAAGGCCATTGTAGCGGAATTCAATAACTCTCCCGTAAGCAAGTAATATCACTTTGTAACTTCTAATTAAAGATATCACTTCATCTGCCCACACTATATGTCCTTCCTGCACATGCTTATCCATGCTATAGCTTCCGTTCCCATGGCATGACTCTAAGTCATTACCTCCAGCCAAAACCTTGGTCTTCATCTCCATGAGTGGATATGAAGTTGCCTGCTGTACGTGCCTATAGGATCCAAAGGTATCTCAAAACTATCATGTCCAAGAGTGAATTCATCATCACACACCACCTTCCTTCTTCCTCTTAAACACACACACACTAGTTCCACCTGCTATGCTCCCTGTCTCAGAGTGTGTCACCATAATCCACCTAGGTGAACTGGCTAGCAATCAGGAAGCTTGCCTGGACGCTTCCTCTCTTTCAAAACCCTTTCTCGTAGTGGTCTCAATCTCACCAAATCTCTCAAGAACAGAGTTTCAAATTCTAAATATCACTTCTTCTTAAGTTGATACCTACTTCTTTCTTCGGGCATTTCTCCCCATATATGAATTTCATTTTCTTAGGCATATTGTGTTTGAACGCACCTCTCTTCTTTTCCCTGTGTTTCTTTCCACCTCCCCAGTGTTGCCCTATGAACTTACCCTGTTAAGGTTTAACTCAAATATTATTTTCTCTATGAGATGTTCCATTTTCAATTTTCCCATGTACATTGCATGTCTCACTTCACATGCTGTACTGTAGTCACTATTTTTTCTTTCTCTTACATGCATTGCAAGATGTGGAATCATGTTCCTTTCTTTTTTATTTCCCCAGCACTTAGCAATAGGTCCTTAGCAAATATTTATTAATAAACAAATGAATAAATGATGTAATGTGGGAACAAACCCCCTGTAAGAACACGTCTAATGGGTCACCATTGGGGTAGAGAGTAGGGAACTAGCTTCCTGGGATGATGGCTTGGATGGACTGCAGGGCAGAGTTAGGTGAGAAGTCATACACCCCAGAAGACCACTCAGTCCTGCTGTCATCTAATAAATGGTAGGTCAGCCGTACTTAAATGAAAGGATTCCAGTGAAATAAGAAAAAAAGTAGTTGACACCAAAATATAGACTAAAATATTCTGAAGTGATAAGTAATAAATTAGCATGTAACATCAAATATGTGTTGAATCTATGACATGAACCGATGATTTGAAGACAAGCATGCCTTTGCTCTGGGGCATCTGGTTAAAAAAGCTAAATGATAGTTCCCCTATGCCCTCATTCCCCTTACTGTACCATCATACTAATATCAATGAGTTGATATAAAATCTCTAAATTGTATCTTTTTTTAACTTTGTTATCTCATTTTTCTTAACTATAATGTATAATTCCTTCAAGTTTCAAAGCTGTGGGTTGAGAAAGGTTCCCACTACTTCTATTATTTTGGTATCAAATGAATTAGGCCCCATTCACTTCATCCATATAATTATGATTTCATGACTTACATCATATGGCCCTTCCAATTAAGTGTTGGGACCAGTAATTCTCAACTTCATCGCTGAGTACCCTCTTAATTCTTAGAATGGATGCTAGCTCCCTTACCCCAGTAGTCTTTCTATAATTTGTTTGTTAGTTAGATCCAGGACACCTGAATGCTAACATCAAGTAAACCAGTATTATTTGAAAAACACAATGAGAATAAAATTCTTACATAATAAAAATGGAAGTCATCCATGTAGAACTTGCTTATTCTTTTATTATCCTTGAGCAGTTTTTGTTTCTTTTTGTTTGAATTTTATGACTTCATGTATTCTTTTGTTTTTGTTTTTGTCTAAGAAATAGTTTTCTCAAATGTCTTCCATTTTTTGGAGGAAGAAATTGGTGAGAAAGGACAGGAATAAAGATGTTTAATAAGAATGAAAAAGTTGAGACCTTGGCTTTGCTATTTAATTCATTTTTACTCTCTTCAAAGAACTGTGTATTGGTAAACAAACAGACACAGACCCTTCACCCTGAAGAAAACACAGTAATAAATATGTGTGTTGCTACCAATTATATTAAATATAATGGAAGAGCAGGGCATTGAGCCAAAGGGTTAAGTGTGTCCTACTTGAGATAGGTAGTCCAGGAAAAAAATAACAATAATTCTGAGATGTGCATTGGAAAAACAAAGGGAAAAGTAGGAGGGAAAAGCACCCCAGTCACAGAACTCCATGGAAAAGGTGTGGACTGAGAAGATTCTTGGTTCAGCCAAGTTACTGAGAGAATTTTAATGTGGTTGGACCATGACAACAGAAAAAGGAAGAGGCATGAGATTATATAAAATCACAAAGGACAGTTCCATCCAGATATGCCTTTTAGGCATGGAAAGGAGTTTAACTTTCATTCTAAGTACAATGGAAATCTCATGAAGAATTTAAACATAAGAATGGCATGATTACATTTATATTTTAAAAGATTAATCCAGCTGCTTCATGGAGTAATGCATTGGTAAGTAAGTGTAGTAAAAGACAGACCAGTGAAAAGACTATTGCAGTAACTAGGAAATAAGTGATGGTAGCCTGGACAGGAAATGATGAAGATAAGATGAAGCTGAGGTCTTTAACCAACTACTCAGCTGTGTAGCATGGATAGTCCCTACCTCATAATGTCAGAAAAGGTATATGAAGTTTTGCCTTTAAAGCACTAAAAACAGTTCTGGCACATAGAAAGCATATAAATATTAGTACTAATACTATGATTACTATCGTTGTTTGGAGTTATTTGGCTTAGTTTTAAGGGATGGTGTTTGGGTGGCAGTGAGGAAGAGTAGGTTTGTTTGGTGTATGATAGACTACTGGTTTTGAAAGAAGTTTGATAGAATTGTATAATATTGTACTGTTTTTAGGGGGTGGTATTTAGGATGATGGTAGGTGGTGTTTAATAGGTATTGGAAAAGAAAAATGGAACAGTTGACTTTTTTTTTTTTTTAGTTGAATGATTAACTCACCTGGAGACCAGTAGGGCCTTACCATCTTTTCCCTCACCTGTCTTTTCCCCAAGAAGCTTCTTTAGTATTTCTAAGCCATGAAGCCTCATCCTTGAAGAATGATACAAATATTACAAACATTGTGGTCATTCTCTACTGATGTTAGAAACACTCCTTTGACGAAAATCACCCTAGGACCCCTTGGAATGCCAGAGCTGGAGAGGAACTAGGAGGTGATTTGGACCAATTCTCCTGGTTACAGAAGTAGAGGCTGACACTGAGAGAGTGACACTGTGACACTGTGACTCTTCACAGGTGCCAGATTGTTTGTTGAAAATGTTCTGGACTGGGTTTTGGGATAAACTACAGTCATGCTCAATATCTGCCATTTCCTCATCATGTGATGTTGGACAAATTGCTTAACCTCGTGAAGCTTGATTTCCTCATAGTAAGAGGAAGATCCTAATATCTGTCCTGCTTAGCTAAAGAGTGGAAGAATGAATAAAATAATGCACGTAGAAGCATTTTGTGAACTATAAAAGGTATTTACTATCATTTCTGTGCCATGTTTACAATCACTAAAAGAACAGATGGGACTCTTGATTCAATTGTTTGCATGGAGGTAGTTAGTGAAGCTCATAGTTATAATGCTCAAAAATTCTTGAAGTAAATTTATTGGGAAGCTATATTCTGAGTACATGTGTAAGCTGAAAGTCTTCAAGTACATATTTCATGAATTATTGAGATCATTAAACTTCAATACAAATACAGCCTTGGGATATGGTATTTTTATTTATATTTTATTCTACTATAAGCAAATAGACCCAGCTTAAGTAACTAGAGTAATCTTAAAAACCAATATTAGGTCACACAGCCACTAGACAGCAGAGCCTGATTTCAAACCTTGATCTGCTTTGTTCAAAAATCCATAAAATTTTAGCTATGAGCAGGGAGGCTGTACCACTGTCACAGAGATAAACTGACATCATTTCTGCAAAAAAGTAATTCTTAAATTGACCAAACTTGATTAGGAAACCAAAAAGGCACATTTTTGTTCTCCAGGATGTGTCGAAAGGCAGCTGATATGATACTGCAATTGAGCAACTGCGTGTAAAAATCACTGGTAAAAACACACTGCAGATGGCAATTAATTACCACACAGGTCCTGCTCCATTACCCAGTGAAAGAGTGACAAAGGGAACCAGGAAATGACAAGATCCGTAGGAACCTGCCCTCTGCTGGTCAATCCAGTGTCCCATCTTTGTTAAACAAGGACATTATTCAAAGATGCAAATGAGGTATTTTGAGCACTTTATATTTATGACTTTATTACTCTGAGATGGTTGGGAGTTTTAATTTTGTGGCTAGCCCACCTGCTGTTTCTTTATTAAAAATCTTAGTTCTGATTAATCAAAAATGCTCTTTGCAGTCAGGTCACATAGATTCTATAAAACAGGATGCACTAGTTCACTCTGGATTCGGTATGAGATTTATCTTTTAAAGATGCACACTGATTTATATGTGTGCTCACATGTGTGGCAGTGAATTAAAATATGATAGCAAGTGGGAAAGGTTCAGGGCTTTCTGAATGTGGTCATAAAAACAGGATTTCATGACCCAGTTGCTCTGTATAATCCACGCTACTCCTTAGCCATGGGCATGCTGCAGTCACTCCGTTGGTGGCACCCATGGTAAACAAGCACTGGGCTTGAATAGCCTCATAAAATAGGCATCAGAAATCCACAATTCAATCAGCTGCCACAGTTTGTAAACACACAGCACTAAAGCATGCAAATTTTTGAAGTGGCTGAAACAATGATTATCTTTCCATCATCACCCAGATTTTTGTCCACTGGCTATGGCCAAGGTAGCCGGTTTTGGATTTCCTCCTGTGGAGCCTTGAAATGCAGTAGAGACAGAATCTGAGTCTGAGATTTGGAGAAAGGGTAGCACAATTAAAAGCCGTTCAATAGAAGTAGAACATCTAAAGAGGATGTAAATGTGGTGTTCTGAAAATTTTATTTGTATTCAAAGTATACTTGCTTTCTATTTTACCCTCAAATATTACTTATTAAATAGCTATATGGAGATGATGCTTTCTTAGAGATTTGACATACCAATTTAATACACAGTCTCCTTGGTGGCAACTTCTAATATTCCCCCAAAAAACTAATATTATTTCAGATATACATATAATGAAATGTAATTTAATATCTAGAACTATAAAACAGATGAGATAGCCAAGGTCATAAGAGTGATGCTATTTACATTGAGCACAAGAATTTCTTTATGAGATAACCTTCACAGCCAAGGTGCCAGGAGACTCTGTTCTTAGGGAAGAGACTTTCATAATCTATAGAAAACACCAAAGCAGAAGAGATTAGCACATCTCTGTCTACCATGTGTCTTTGGGCAAGTTTCTGGCCTGAATGAGCCTCAGGATGTTATGGGCATAACACCTACCTCCCTGGATTTTGTTGAGAATTAAACTTCATATGTAAAATGCCTAGCACATGGTAGACATCACAAAATGTTGATCTGTCTCCTCTTTCCTGAGCAAACTTAGCTGGCACAATGACTGTGTGTGGTGATTCCTCTAGCCAACTGACTTCATCTTTTTACTCTCCCTATACCAACCATGTGGGATACTTCTGGTGTGAAATTGTTAGACCCTAGTACTTCTGGTGTGAAATTGTTAGACCCTAGAGCCACTCCATGACAACCTAAAAACTACAACGAAATGGCTATAAGTGCACCTGGCTTCTGGTTTCTTGTATAACTTGCTTTGTAGAAGTTCAAATCCCTGCAAGAATTAGTGCTGCCCCAAAATAGTCCGGGGAGGTAACTGGGAATGTTTCCCAAGTGTTTGTAAGTTTCACTTGGTGGAGTTGCTATCACTACCCTCTGGGGACTGGCATTCACCTGCTGAGCGCTGATAGACCATCGCAGAGGGTTTGTCCTCCTGCCTCAACACATATACCTTCACGATGATCCAAAAGGCCAGGTTTCAATTTAGCATTTTTAGACTTCTCAGAATTCCGTGAGAGCTGGTGAAATGGAGAAAACAAACAATAATAACAACAACCCCCCAGCCAATGGCCTGCCCTTTTCTATTCTCAGCACCAGCTCTTTCCCACATGGTAAAGTTCTTGAGCATGTGGACATCCTAGCTAACATATCCATCTACTTTGATTGTAATAACTGCCCCTTGGTGTCTTCTAGGGCCTGGAGGTACACGCTGTCAGAGCTTGGCCTGATCCTAGGAGGGCAGACCCAGGGAATAGGCCTAAGCAGGCCATGAAGTGGCCTTGGCCATTTTGGCAGGGGGTTCTCAGATGCCAGCTTCCCAAACATTGGGTGGACATCAGGTGTGGGTATTCCCTGAGCCCCATACTCCCACTGGTCTCTCAGTGGGCCCCATTGCCCCTGTCTTTCTCTCTCTGAGTGTTACTGTGGATGGGGCAGAGCCCTCAGTTCCCAAAGCTGCAAAGGCCCCGCGCTGGAAGAGGCTGGGGAGATCTGATGACGAATGGCCCTCTTACCTTTGGTTAACACTGTGTAAGTAAAGTCCCAAAACATAACATCTTGTGCCCCTAACTTTTGCAGATGCTTCCGGAAATCTCAGATTGGCCTAAAATCTTCTCCCTTCCCTGGAACAGATGAGAGCTGAGTTTGGCTATTAGGTATCCCACCAAATCATTGTAATACACTGTATTAAAAATATTTGATCTTTCAATGACAAACTTTTTTTTTTTTTTGGTTGTTTTTTTTTTTTTTTTTTTTTTTTTTCTGGCTCAGCTCATTATGCCTGTCTGATGAGCTCTTTCCTTAGAGGTTTCTCCAGCTAATCCCGCCTTATACCCTGGCAGGAGGCACCTCAACCCCTATCCCATGCTTTGGATGTCCCCGCTCTGACTCTCTACTGGGCTGCCACATTCCTTAGCCATGGAACCAAAGGAACATGCACCCCAAAAGCCACCCTGACCCTCTAAACCACCTTTGGGCCGCTGGCATTGAAGAACTCCCTGCCAAAATGGCCCAAACCTGCTTCATGGGCCTGTGTGGGCCTCTTCCCTGAGTCTGCCCTCGTACAGTCAGACCCAGCTCTGATTGCACTTACCTCCAGGCCCCGTTGTTATATGCAAGGCAGATGAATACGCTGGCGAGGCTGCCTGCATGTTCAAGTCCTTTGTCATGTGGGGGGAGGTTGGTGTTGAGAATAGAAAAGGGAAGGCCATTGGCTGTTTCTGTTGTTGTTTGCTTTTTCCATTTTTCCAGCTCTTACAGAATTTTGAGGAGTCTAAAAATGCTAAATTGAATCCTGTCCTTTCAGGTCATTGTGAAG